>JARHVA010005274.1:90000-115000 GCA_037957365.1 Torreya grandis | reverse complement strand
TATGTGATCATCAACAAAATTTAAATTTCTTTTGGGTTTAAAACTAACTAGATATATTGATTACTTTCAAGTTTAGCTCACACATTTTAAATTAAATCAAATTAATTCAATCGTAGTATCACTTTGGTTGTGCACACTAAACTAAACCGCCTACATCAATCAACTTGAGACAAGGGTAAGCTAGGATTTCATCACCTAATGGTCACCTTACCCTTTCCTGACAATCCTACTTAGAGGTCATTACCAAGGGGAGAACCAAATCAAATCTCTTATTGAGTACAAAATCTAAAAATTAGTATATATTAGCTAAACACAAAACACCCTTATCATTGTGGTGTGTGAAGTGACGGGGTAGGCCCCAATAACAAGCCACATATTGATTTCCAATACAAATCCCATTTGAGAGCATACACAAAACCTAAAACCAATGATAGACTTCTTTTCTAGTACCTATTCTACAAGATAATTTGAGTTAGACAATTTTTTTTATCAAGATTAAGGTATAAGCCACAAGAGAGACTAGTAAAACTACAATATTTAACATTATTTAGTGTGTGTTTTATCTTCTTTGACCTCTTATTGTCTTCTCTTTATTTTATTTGTTAGGAATATATTCCCCCCTTTAAAATCATTCTACCATCTTTCCTTCATCCACCTCATCTCTATTATCTTATTCAATGGGGAGCCCATCTATATTTTTAACTGGAGATCCTAACTTTGTTAGGCTCCTAGAAGACAAACTTCCTACCTTGGAATATTACCTTGCAACACAATCAACTTATGATCCCAACCTTACCCTTAATCAACCCATCCTTACCTACCATCAACCCAACCTTACCTACCTTTAACCCAACCTCAATTATGAGCAACACAACCTCTCCCACAACCAAACTAGCCTTACCTACCATCAACCCAATCTCACCTTTAACAAACCTAAGATCACCTACAACCAAACCAACCTTTCTTGAAATCAATTAAACCTCAAATAAAACCAATTAATAACATTTCAATAACCACTTGATCATCACCTCAACAAACCAATAACCTTTCAACCCTTATTTGACCCTTATCCTAACCCACCTCAACTATCTTAACCTCACCAATCTTTGGGTTATCTAGCCCAACCATCATATCAATTACCTCAAACATATAAAAATTTTGATTCCCTACCTCAACCATCATATCAGTCACTTGTAACCCCCTTTGTGGAAACCTTATTTATCTCAAAACAAAGATTCAGTCTATCCCCCTAGACATAACACCCACAACTATCAACCCAACAACTATCAAACCAACCACTATCAACCTACTTTATCAACCTCATCAAATCAAACCAGTAATCATCCAACCAAAAACTATCAAACAAAATTTTCTAATCAATCAATATTATCACCCTTACCAATGTTATCAAACCTATGAAGCCAACCTACCTTATCTAAATTTTCACCATTTCAACCTTATCAACCCCATCAAATATAACATAACTTTTTAAACCACACAAACATGTCAAACCTACCTACCATATCAACCATGTAAAATATATCAAATACCTCAACCTTACCCAACCTCTTAAACAAACCCACCTTAACTACCTTATCAATCCAACTAAAATTTTTAAACTGACCAATATTATTAAACCAACAAACATCAACAAATCAAACCAATAACTATCAACCAAATATTTTGAACCCACCATCCTTATCAAGCATACCCAAACCATAAAATCACTCAAATTTTTCAAATCAACCAAAATTATTTATCCAACCAAGTTTATCAAACTAACCAATTGGCTCTCAATCTCAAGTACCATTGGTGCATCCTCTTCCTAGGTAGTATACACCATTCGGAGAATCATATACCTCAATCCTTGACAAGATTTTAAGGGATTATGTCATTATAATTTCTCAAATCAAACCCATCAATGCTTCTCTTCCTAAACCCATTTGGTTTATAGAGAATGAGTTTTGTACATATCATCACACAAATAGATATGTGGTAGATAGATGAGAGTCTTTGAAGATGATCATACAAAACCTTATCAATCAAAAGGAGGTTCCCAAGGATATTATTCATGTCCCCCCCAACCTAACCTTAAATGTCTTCAATAAATTAATCATTGAACCCTTTTATGCTCCCATTATTGTGCAAGCCTTGAATCAAAGCCCTCAACATAATGGGGTTGCTTCATTAGATTTGGTCCTTAGTGCACCTATAACTTGGGAAACCATAATTAAAAACCCAACTAATCCATTATTTAACCAAGTTCAACCTTTTTAACTTCCTTTTGAAATCATCAGTAAGGAAGAATCAACCTTATATCAACCACTTGCTGACCAAGACGAGACTTCTCAACTTTCATTTAAAACCATCATTAAGGAAACCAACCCACCTCTTCTACTTCCACTTTTAATGGAGCCAACCCAAAATCAAATAACCTCTCCTATAATTAAATCCAACCTAATATCAACTAAAATCAAACCCATTTAATTCCTCTATAATATGTTAATTTTCATCTACCTAATGCCATTATATTTGATTTGATTCTCTTTTGAACAAGGTCAAATATTTATCACCTTACCTTATCAAAAAAACCAAATGAATAATCAAACCCAATCAACAAGCCAAATAAACCACCCATACTACCTCCCTCAACCAATAAAAATAACCTCTAAACCAAATCAATCAACCATGATTAACCTAGATTTTAATCCAACCATAAGCAACTTATATATCAACATAAAGTAATATCAACCCTTCGTATGAGATTTATTAGATAATGGCTACCCTTTTATCCAAGATACCCACACCTCATCTAAGCTCCCTCATTAGGACAATATGACACTCTTTTCCAACCCTAATTTATTTTGAGATGATGTTGCCAACATAATTAATAGATCCCAATCGTACCCAAATCTGTCCCAATAATATTTCCCTTACCATAGCACCATAAAGGAAATCTGGCCTAAACCACCACCTACAACTTGAAATCTAAAAAAAATTAACAACTAATAATGTTTGGGAGGAAAATGAAGTCACCTCATCCTTCCTAAACCCTCTAGACTAACCCACATCTTTACCTAGGAATCTTTTCTAACCTCAACATTCTTGGAAGGATCAAACTAGGGGAGTTATCCCTTTAAGAGACTTTATCCATGTGTCAAACCAAACCAATGCCTAAATATACCTAACCAAACCAAAATCTAACCAATATTACCATTAACCAATGTTTAGCCACCATCACCTAACCAACCTTACCTTTTTTTACTCTATCCAACCTAGAGTCTTTTCCATGTCTAACCAAGCGTTGAAAAGTAACTAGGGGACCTCTTCTCTTTTAATTGGCTTAAACCATTTACATGTAAGTATGGATTTGGGGAATATTATAACCTAAACCCCTCAGTGATTTGAATTCACATCATGTTATTTTGTTAAACCAAGTTCTTTATCATCTTTTATCTAACTTAGGCTCATCCCTTATTTTCATCCACCTTCATTTCCTTATTTTAAGGAAAACTGATTAAAATAGGATCATGTGATTATCCATCACAATCTTAAACTAGTCCTAAGCATGGATGCCATGGATATACCTATGGCATGATTCTCATAGACATTTTTTTCCCCTTATAGGATAGATCCCCATGGTCATTATCACTTAGAACTCTTTCACCCGTCATTCACCTACTTGTTTTATGTTTTTTCCACCATAAAGGAAATCATTTAAGCCTATATAGACTAGTCCATTTCTAAACCAACATAAAATTCAATTTGGGATATAAAATGTCACTTGAGTAAAAAAACTCTAGCATTTTAGATTACTCCCTTGAAGGACAAATACTTAAAAAAATTGATTAGAAAGGTAGACAAATCCCTAAAAGGATAGTTATCAACATAAACAAATAAAAAGCTTAGACCACTCCCTTGAAGGATGGATAAGCCAAACATTTTTCAAGTAAGTAAGAAATTGGAAGCTTCCTGCATTGATTAGATTCCCAAACCCATCAAATAGAAGCATCAAAAGACCCAAAGTCAAAATTAAAAAAAAAACAATCCTAAGAAATCTTTAATAATAATTTCACACAACATTTATATACTTCTCACATCGATCAATCTACACCAAACTTAGAACATGGAATTGTTTATAATGGTTCTTAGGTCTCCTATAGAAGGGGTAAGACATCCCCACAAGAAGGTTACACTAATATTTATCCACCTACCATTCATCTCCACCTTTTATCCTCTCCTAAATTAATGGATTTCGAGCTTACTTAACACTACATGATTAAGCTACTTTGTTTAACCAAATAAACTAACACCAATGTAATGCATGAAAAGGGATTACTTTTTTAATCCCACCCATATTACCATTATGGTATTTATTAATTAGATAATTTCAACTTCCTTCTACTTTCATGACCACTTGAGAAGATGTGTGTCTTCCATATTTGAGTCATTTAAACCCAAACAAACCTTTGGCATTGTTGCCTCAACCATCTACTCAACCAACTAGCTAACCTACCAACCTGAAATCAATCTACCCATTAGAGAGCACCATATTCTCCCCCACCAAATGAAAAAAATTAACCTTAACTTGTTCATATTCACCCACCTTTTGTAATTTTTGTGACCCATATTTTCCTTGCTCATTTTCATCTCATAATTTACGTTTCCACTTTTGATGACCTTGCACTACTTTTGCATCTCGACCATTTAGGTGCTTTAGAGCATGACCCTTTGTAGTCTTGATACCTAAAACCATTTTTGTCTTGTCAAGATCATGTCCTACCTTAGATACCTATAAATACATTGGCCTTACCTAAGAGACATGATTTTATAATAGTAACCCATATTAGATATGCCTAATGTTGTGGCCTAGTTACCCTATCACTTATCCTTTTAGTACCAACCTTGTTTTACTACCTTACCCCAACCCCACAACCATTGGAGACTACCCTTATCTATCAAAAACCATAACCAACCAGATTATCTCATCATGGGTCCTTCTAGCATGACCCTCACACACTTTACAATGAACTTGCCTTGGTCCTTTTGATCATACCAACAACATTTATCATGTTGAACTTTTTTGAACTTGCACTACCTTGCACACACCCAACTAACTTGTATCTTCTCAAGAGAACTTCTTACCTTAGATACCCATCATTACACCAAACTAAAATGTGTTTTCTCCTAGGAGCACTTCCTACCTTAAATACCCATGAAAACATAGACCTTGCCTAGGAGACTTGCATATATTAGTGTTCCTAACTGTCATGCTTGAATGTAGTCATGTAGTCCACTTTTCACTTATCCTTCTAGAATCAACCTTATTTTTTACCAACTTTGGAAATCTAGTCCATGTGTGATCTTGTCTATTTCACTATTTATCACATTTTGTGTACTATTTTATGATTTAGTGCCTATCCTATCATTCACCCTTTTTATCATCAACTTACCAACTCATAAAACCCACACCTAATTCTATTTTACCTAATTGACTCCAAATTTGAGGGGGGAACATCTCCTCCTATGATTAGGGAAATTGAACCTTCAACCCAGAATCCATATATTTTTTAGCTTGTTGATACAAACTACTTTAAAAAAGGGGAAAAATGTAGACACCAAAAATATATGCATGATGGTTCTAAATGTTACAATCCCCCTATACCACCTCAAGATCCCTTTGGTCCCAACCTAGACCATTCAAACCCAAACTAGGCCTAACCCAAGTTAGTTTTACATAATGACTTAACCCGCCTTCTACACCAACTTTACCTTGGCCATCAATCATCAATGGTCACCATAACTATCGATGGTCACCCTGACCATCAATGGTTAGGTTCCACTATCTAAACCAGCCTACCTAAATTCAAATCCATCTTGCCTTCTTATCTTTAACCATTCACATGATTATGCATGTTAAGACTAAAAATAGAATTGGGTGTTGAACCCCTCTTGAACGTACACTTTCATCTCTGCCTTCCTTTTATATAAAGAGTATAGGAGGAAAACTTAAGGGGGAGAGATTAGGTAAGTAGGTCATCAAGAGGAAAGAGTAGGAGAGAAAATAGAGATCAAGACTAATCATCAACTTTTTATGCAAGTATCTCTTCATTAACAACTATCTTTAGCAAGCTATAGAGCTTCTCCAAGCCATCAACCATCAACTGTCAAATAATGAGCTAAGTATATTGTTATTTTTTTTAAGATTTAGTTATTTAGTTTATAAATTTCACCCACCCACCCATAACCTCTTTTTAGTCATCTGAATAACTAACCCCTAAACCAACCACCTCTAAACCTTACCCTATATCTTGCAACCAATATCTAACCCAAACCCACCTTCTACAACCATTATACAACCTCATCTAAGAAACCTTCTTGACCTGAACCAACAATAACCATCGTTGATCATCTTGATTACGGACAATTACCTTGACCATCGATAGTCACTGTGTAAAACTAGACACCCAAAATAAACAAGTAGAAACCACTTCTCAACCTCAACCAAAACCTTATTTTCTTTACTTCCATCACAATACAGACCAAAAAACAACAACCTAACCATACTTGAACCATATTTTGATAGTTTTCCATTCATTTTAATGTTATCCTATTAATCGAAGCATTTATTTTGAAACATATTTATTTCCTTTGTCTAGGTACTTTCATTTATGTTATGCAACCTTTTTTATCAACAACTTTTTTATCATTTACTTATCTTAAAAGGTGGATTAACATCCTCCAAGGAAGTTATGTGCTTCTTTGATCTAGCTTGCTTGGAAATCTACCCTTCTACCCAACCAATCAACCATTTTCTAGTCTCTTTATTATCTAGAGGTCATCCTCCCAAACCAAAGAGGAGTATCTACAACCATTTAGGTTATGGAGTATAAACCACATCCAATTTCTACTAACATTACCCTTATTTCAAGTTTTAATCTCTTTATAAATAGAAAATAAAACAAAATTTTAGTGAAACATAGGGTTGGCAAGACTCATCATATCCATTGAATTCAACTCAATTTTGTTTTCAAATAGTAAGTTCATGATGAAGGAGAGAATTTAGATGAAGAAAATTTGATGAAAAAAAGGAGAGACAAAAGGTAAATAAGAGTACAAAGTTGACTAGGTTAAGTTAGTACTAGAAATAGTGTATGAAAACTGAGCTAATAATGATATAAAGTTGATAGGGTTGAAATAGTAGTGTAACCTGAGATAGAGAACAAGTTGATAAGGATAGAGAGTTAACTAGGTTGACTTAGTACTATAACTTGAGAGGCATACATAAGTACTGGGTCAACTAGGTTGACTCAGTATTATGGGTAGGGAAAACAAATAGTCTATAAGAGACTGTATCGAATAGAA
This sequence comes from Torreya grandis, assembly GCA_037957365.1. Classification (NCBI taxonomy): domain Eukaryota; kingdom Viridiplantae; phylum Streptophyta; class Pinopsida; order Cupressales; family Taxaceae; genus Torreya; species Torreya grandis. The sequence goes on along the minus strand of JARHVA010005274.1, from coordinate 107,635 downwards.
TGACAATGTACTAAAATCAAGGAAATTTTTTGCAATGTATTTTAAATAAAGAAATGAAAGAAAACACACAATTAATTGGGTCAATGAGAATTAACTAAATAAAACACATAACATAAAATCTTGCACCAACATTGGCCAATGTAAGTTTTTCAAATACAAAATATAATGAGTAAAGAGCAAATAATTAACTGAAAAGTAAATGCTAAGTGGTTATCCTAAATGTTGTTAGATTAATAAAAGTGGAATTTTAAGTGTAATATGGAATTTGGATAAAAATAGGGAAATATAAAACAATCTATGGATGGTTTTAGTATGTTTAGGCTAAATGGGATATGTGTTGGCAATGGTACTAGCTTGGTATTGGGGCCTACCCCCTCACTTCATAATCCTTCAGTGATAAGGGTGTTAACTTCCCCCTTGGTGATGAAATTAAAGTAGGTATGCCTTGGTTAGATAAATGTTTAAATTTATTTTTAAATTATGTGATTTGGTAGTGTGTTCAAGAAAGAGAAAAATAATGTAGTTAAACAGTATATTGAAAAACCACCTAATTAGACTATATGAGCTATTTTAAGCATGCAAACAAATAAAAGTGAAAGTGTGAGTTAATTACTAGTATATAGTTTTTAATTCTTCAATTAAACATAGTAAAAAGTTAGTTTAGATGACTCTATATGAAAAAATTGTAAAAAAGAGTTGATAGGGTCACTAGTGTACTATAGAAGCAAGTTTCTTTAAGAACTAAGTTGATCAGGTCAACCTAGTCTTTTAGATAAAATATAAAATATAAAACTAAGTCAAATAGTTTGACCTAGTTTATTGTATGATTAAAGTTTTAAAGATTGTAAAAATTTAAAAATAGAACTCTAATAAAGAACTGAATTAAAAGAGAGAGAGAAAGGAACCTTAGTGGGCTAGAAGATGCCAAGGACTATGAGATTTCTATTAAAGTGCCTTATATGTTGCTTGTAATTTTTTCAAATTTTTTTAATTAGGTCAACCTATTTATACAATTCCCTATTTTATAAATATTATTAAGATGAATATACTAATTTGGTTGACTTGGTTTGTTATCTAGAAGTTGACTATGATACTAAGTTGACTTATTTGACATGGTTTGCTACTTTAGAACTAAATAAGAGACGAAACCAACCTATTCGACATAGTCTACTATTTGGAAGTGAATAAGAGTTATATGTCAACATGTTTGATCTAGTAACTTGTATCTTATGAATATGAAATTATATTCCTCAAAATGGCTGATGTTGTGATTCCCATGCATACGCAATTTCAAAACTCGTCAGAGGTAGTGGCTCCTATGTCAGATGCCTGTAGAGGTTTTTTAGCATTTCTCTGGTCCCCTTCCCCTGCCAGTGTTCTTCCAAGGGGAGTGGCTGGAGTGGATCCCAATGTGGGAGGGGTTTCCTCTGTGTGTGGGGGAAGGGTTATGTTTGCTCATCGAGCAATTTCTACTGTGGTTGGGGGTTCTCTTCCTTCTGACCTGCGTCTAGCTTATGGATCTCCTGATCCTGGCTCAGGTTTGGGTTCCATAGGAAGGACTTTTGCTGATGTGGCTACTTTTGAAGCTGGATTACATGATGGTCCCCCTCATGCCTCATCTGGGACTTCTCACATTTTGCTTGTAAGTGCTTTAAAGCCTATTAGGGTAACTCTAGACCCTAAAACAATAGAAGAGATACTCGATATGGAAGAAGAGATGTCCTCTTATGCTGCTATTATTTACTTTCATGGCTTTTGGCTCTCTCTTATAGATCTCAATGGCTGGATCTCCAAGAACTAGATGCCACTATTTGAAGATATGGTCCATATCTTCCCGTGTGCTAGGGGTTTTTTATAGTTAAGTTCCATAGCCTCAATGACAGAAAGATTATTTTGTGTCACAATAATTTTTCTTAGCAGGGAAAATATCCTCTAATGGCCAAATCATGGCATAAGGACTTTGATCCTCAATCAGAATCCTTTAATAAGTTCCTTATTTGGGTTAGGCTCCCAAATCTTCCAATACATCTTTCACATGATTCAGTTTTTGAAACTATTGGAAATGCTATTGGGGATTTCTTATATGTGGACGTAGACACTTCAGATATTTACCACTCGACCTATGCACATTTACTAGTAGATTTGGATGTTTCAAAGGGCCTTCCTAAGGAGATCTACTTGGATTCCCTGAGGGGTACATGGACATAATTATTGGATTATGAGGGTATCCCTTTTCGTTGCAGGAAGTGCCATCAGATAGGTCATATTGTTGCTTGATGTGCTACTAGGAAATCTAAATCTAGGAGACCATATTCTTGGTGTTCTGAGGCCTCCTCTAAACATTATACGGTTAAACAACCCTTGGAAGTGTCAGTTGATTCTGAGTCTGAGGATAGTGTTCACTCTGAGCCGACAGCTGTGGAGGATTCTATGGCAAAACATTCCTTTGAAGTTCTTGCAGAGGCTGTGATAAGGGATTTTCCTAAGCCAGAGGATGAGGTGACATTGGGCTCTTCCCCTATTTTAAAGGATCCTCCTAGGAGCCAAACATCTCATAGGGAGCTTGTAGCAGAGTTTGTGTCCCCTGGACTCCATGGGTCTTTGTCTTCTGAGGCATGGGTTGCTGAGGCAAAAAAGTTAGAGGATGGTTAGACTATACTGAAGAGGAAGAAGTCAAAGCTTTTGGTCCCCCCTCTAGACAAGAACCTTTGGTCGCATAAGAAAAATCTAAACTCAAAAGGAAAATCTTATGTTCCCTTATGTTGACTGGTTGTTTTGTTGACAAATTGGTTAATGCACTGGTTTGTTGGTTACTGGTATGGGAGGTTTCTCAGGTTGCTGTTCTAGTCTGATTAACTTTCTAGTTTCTAGTGTTTTGTTGGTAGATTTAATTGGTCAGATCTTTTGGTAGCAAGTCCCTGCAAAACCTGGTTTTGTTGTTTTTTTGGTTTCAGGTTCTTTTGAACTTGGGTGTGCTCAATGTTTTATCTTTCTCTTTTGTGTAAAGGGTTTCGCGGCCCCTTCAAAACTTGCTTTTACCTTAATCTAAAACTTATATCTTATAAACACTTACTCAAAAATAATAAAGTCATTTTGATGTGACTATGTGTTAAACCTACACACATAAGTTATAAAATATATCAGCCTTGTTGACCTAGTATCATAAATATAGAAAAATAATAAAACAAAAGAAATGAATATCATGAAATAAAACCTACAAGGGTTAGTTTCATGTTAGGTTCACAATAATTTATGAAATAAAAAATGAATCAAATCCACAAATCAATCCTAGCTTAGAGAAGACAGATCCTACTTAGACTTATGATTGGTGATACATTATATAATTAAGAACATGGCCAATATAGATCTTATATATCTAATTATGGGATTTATTATCATAATAAGATCACTATGGAGGGTTATAAATCCTCCACTAAAGAAAAATAATTCAATAACCCTAACTAAGTCCTCTGGTTTCATATTCACTATACTAATAATAAGTAAAACAAAGAAATATAATCTAGTGCTTACCAAATCTTATGGCATAAATTGGGGGTAATAAGAAACAAAAGTAAACATGCATAGAAGATATATACTAACATACATGCATATATAATCATAATAAATGGAAGAAATTTTCAAATTCATATTTATATACTCTTACAAAGGAGGAATTTTTTTGGGATACTCTTCTTTGCAGATAAACCATTGAGCCTTAATCTTTCCCTTGGCCAAGGTGATTCAAAATAAGGTGTTATGGTATGTAAGGATGATAAAGATAAATCAGGTCTAGGCTTATTTATTTAGAGATACATATCTTATGTTATGGAGAAGTATTTTGGATGCATTGATTCACAATAAGATGTTATGGTATGTAAAGATGATAAAGATAAATTAGATCTAGGCTACACAAATTATCAATGCATCCAGAATACTTATCCATAACATAAGATCTATATCTCTAATGAAATAATGATACCCTAAGCTTACTCCTCAAGTATAATGGTATAAAATCATATGAAAAATATATATTACTTCTCTTATCTAAATAATGGCAAAATTATTGTGTATATATAGGTAGATTTAACCCCAAACCCTTCCAAATGTTTTGGCTGATAGGGTAAACCTAATTGACCTAGTATCATTATTGACAAAAAATCACTAGGTCATGGGCTAAGTCATCCAAGAGATAACCTAGACCCTAAATGAGTTTCACCAATAAGAGTACAAGGTTGACCCAATAGACCTAGTCATGTAAACTATCAAAAGGGGTTTTAGGTTAGAAAAAGGGGAATGAAGGTGGTAAAATACTAGAAGAGTGTGAAAAAGAGAAGAAAAAGTTTATGGGAATGGTTTTCAAGAGACATGTGTGTAGATAAAAATTGAAAAAAGTGACAACAATCTTATGAAGCACTAATGGTTTGCCCACCCCTTTCTAAGTGCACCCTTTAAGGCATGCACTCAGAGTTATTGAGACTTAAAGGGTTATTAAAAGATAGAGAGCATTAATAATTCATAATTTTTTTAAAATATTATGAGTATACAACATCATCCCAATTACTCATTATCCCTGAGACATCTGTATAAAAGGAAATGACATCATTAAGTCCTAGATTATCAGGTGAGTGGGATGATGCCACATGGTAAAATCTTACTAGTTTTCTATTATATAATAGTTCATTCATTATAACTATATGTCAGAACATTGAGTGAGTGGGATGAAAATAGGTGGTGAAATATATCTACTCTATGGAGAGATAAATTGACATGCGCTTGAATCCTTAACTATCAAACTAAAAACTAATCTGAAAGAGCCACATGACTCCTATCAAAGTTGTTAGATGAGTCAGCTCTTTGACCTATACAAATTGTTAATAGCTAGAACTAATTAGCATGTGTCATGTGTACATGGAATTCCTATTATCAGGATCTTAGGGAATCAAGGGTTTGTCATAGCTCTAACCAATCAAGAAGTACCATATTCCCTAATGGTAGAGTGACTAGTCTCCTAGTCATGTTAGTGATGCCAAAACCTAGGAAAGCCTAACCCAGTAGCTATGGGCCAAATGGCCTATTATCAAAATAGTTAGGCTCCTAAATTCCCTAAGAAGGTTAGAGTGAATTACATTTGGAATTTAAGGGCATGTAATATGCATTGGGATCAAGCACTAAGTACATAAGACAAATATTTGTCTTCATGAGGCATGATATCTTAGCTGAAAAGGCTTGGGTCTAATTCAAATCTATGAAAATATTAATGAGATTTCCAAATCATCATTAAATATTTGTAAACACCCTATTAGTGGGATGAGTTTGAAATTAAATCCATGAGATTCATAAACTATCTATTTAAAGAGGCTGAAATTCCATTCTTAAGGGTGGATATTTTTGGGTTGAATCTCTATAGGAATTATGCTAGGATTGCACCTACATTTACATATTTGTAATTTGATTAGAATATTTTCCATGGGTTGGTCAATAATTTAAGTATCAATATGATGATGAAATAGGTCTAGATTTCACTAGAATTTCCCCATGCCTTCAACCTTAGTTATCTTCTAGGAGATACTTATTATAATAGAATGCTTTCAGGATGCTAAACATAGATTTTATTGTGATTTATTCATTTAGTGCCTCTAGTATTTTGATTTATCTAGTTAATAGGTTCTTAAATTATTAGTATAATTTTTTACAGACAGTTATCCTAGTTAAGATGTGAAACAATTATTTTAATTGGTTTATTGGATTTGTCCATGCTTTACTTTAGTCTTTTCCTAGTCATTATAGATAATATATATATACTATATTTAGAATGAGTCTAATAAATTAATGTATTTCATATTTTTCCTTAGAATATTTCCCACCAAGTGGGCAATCTTTAAATAATAGCTAGACTAGACACATAATGGTATACCTATGGTCAAACATGCTTCTTTTCCTTAGCATCAAGGGGCTCATTTAAATCTAAGGCAAATAACCCCTTCTTTTGTGCATTACCCTCTCACTCTTTCATTTTTTTTAATGATGTTTTGCCTTAGTCTAGGTTGTGAAGTGAATTTTAATAAACACTTAATGTTTTTATCAGTTGAATCATACAAAAAACAAGACTCAGACAAAATAATTAACATGTGATCAAGTCAACATAAATGATCATATCATTGAACCTATGTTGGTAGTGGTTGTTAATATCAGGGTAAAATGAGTTAAACTAATCAATCCTTGGATTGAACCAATGTCAATCCTAAAATTAATGAGGGGAAATTTCATCCTATTTACATGTTACCTCCACTTGGACCTTTTTAAGTGTTTATTTTTTGAGGGGGTCATCTAGAGTGATAAACATAAAATAATTCTAGGAGGGCCTCTTTCTTGTTAGTTGTTTTATATTAATTTTTTTTCATTTTAGAGCATCCTAAACCCTACTTCTAGGATCATAAGAACCATATTTAAGTTCTTACCCTTCTTGTTTGACTTGTTGAGATGTAGAAGAAATAGAACCATGAAGGATAAATTTGTTGCATATATCATTTAAACTTATATAACCTTATCTTTAATCCCCCAAATTTTTTAATTATCACCATGTATTGGCTTTGTTATTCATCCATGAACATCACAATAATTCAATATGACCTCCCATAGGATTACTCTATGTTTCTTCCTAGATTTCAAAGTGATAACATAAGGATTGTTGAAGAGCCTCTCGCTGTGTATAAGTATGTTATAAATTTTTTAAATGCCAAATTTGAATATGTTGCTTGTAGTTTGTTTCATTTTACATTGGATGAGGAAGAATATAAGTTGTTTTTATGTTTGAATCCCATTATATTAACAATTGGAATGACTTTGAAAATATTTTCTTGCTTTAGTTCGGTCTAGGGATTGACCGTCATGCTTTATTATAGGAATTTATTATGATTAAGAAAGAACCTTTGAGAAAATTAGAAATTTAAATTATAGGTTTCAAAATATTCTTAACAAAGTCCCCATCAATCTTATACATCTTGAGGTAACTATTTTAGATATGTGTTTTCATGCTTTAGTTCCTTTAACTATAAAATTTATGAGAATGTCAACAACAGATACTTGGGACATGGCTTTCATAGAATCCATCCAGGTAGAAGATCAATTATATTACCCCCACTCAAGAAAACAATCAGATTTTTTTACTTCCTAAAGTGATACAACATTAAAAATAAAAACTGATCCTCCTATAATTAATCAAATAGAAACCTTTTAGTTTCAACTAGTGGGTCATTATGCTTATTTCATTAACTATGATTTTATTATAAGATAAGATGACGTCTATGATGATGCTGAAATCATTCAATTTTTAAAATTATAAAAGCCCACCTAACCTATCCAAGTGGAGGAGGAAGAATATGTTTGACTAGAAGATGATCCATGTTGTAAAGAGATGGTATACCTTAAAATTTTTGCTCAAGTGATCATGGCCACTAAGCCTTAGGTAACTGAATCTCTCATTTATAATTGGAAGGATTTATATCTAAATGCTTCCAATGATTATACTTACTCTAATTTTAGGTCTAAGAAACATGATTATGTTGAACACATGCTTACTATTTACCTTAACTTCATAGGGAATAAACTCAAGGAATTTTTTAGCGAGTACAAGGATGTCCTAGATTTTCTAAGGACATTAAATAGAAGAAGATTTTTTGTTTCCATCAATTGAAAATTATATTTCATAGGGTTTCCAAACCCACCCTCCTAGCTCTATTGCGCTTGTTTTATTTTATTTTAGTGTACATAATTTCATTTTTTTTCTTTTTGCTTAGTTTAGTAAGGTTCTTCTTTCTTCATTTTGTTTTCATAGTTTATTTTCCTTATTTTCTAGATAAGTTCCTCATTTGTACATGTGTTTGTGTTCTACCTTTTAGTATTTTGGTTTTGTTTTAATATTTTGTCCATGTTCTTTCCAGATATCCCTTTGCAATATTACCTATATTCTAAAAATAAAAGTCATTATGTAGAGGGAAGATCCCTATGAATTTCCTTTCCTTGTGTTTAAGGGCTAAAGAACCTAAAATGTTGGATGTAAAATTAAAATTAATATAAAACTTCAAAGTTAGAAAGTGAAAGGTCACATTTGAACAATGACATATGTTGCTTCAATTTTCTTTTGTGCATCTTCTAAATTTTAGAGGCCCATGATTCTAAAAAAATAATTTGGATTTTAGAAAGGTTTATTTTCTTGTCTAAAGCCATAAATTACACTTAATTTAATATATTCAACAAAGAAGAATCCTTGAACTAATTTAGGCTTATCTTGGTGATCAAAATTTTATAAGTCTATCACTATACCCATGGCTTGGTCCCCAACCCTCAATGGACATAACTATGAAACCTCTTAGTAAGAAGTAAAATTTTTAAGGAAATAAAATAAAAATGAAAACTTGAAGTCTTCCTCAAAAGGGTGATTTATGTAATCTCCACCACAAGTTTTTCAACATAGCTGGTAGTGGAACAAAACCTTGAGTGGGAATAAAGGTATCTTTTTCAGGGCCATAGATGTGTGGTTGGAAGCAAACTAATGCCCATGCCATTCCTCCTAGAGATAACCAGCCAAAATAATTCCCCTCTTAGAAGCATTGATTACTTATGCAAGTATGATTTATTCATCTGAATTCAAGATCTATAAAATAATTAATCACTTTGCACACATTGATGGTCTTAGGTTGGATTGAAACCTAGCATTTTACATGTTGAATATATAACTCAATTCTTTCATATTTTTGATTTTGTCTAAATGGATTGTTTTTAGTGTATGTATATGATCAGCTATGAAGATTTGTAGTCTAAATTTTTGAAGTGATTTTAATAGAGATTTACATTCTAGATTATGAATGCCTTTTAACATTTTCATTGTAGACATCACCATTTGTTGGGTCCAACACGACCCAACCTCATTTCCTTAGATGGAAACCCTCTTTTACTACTTGAATGCCAATTTATAGGTTCATAGACATGTTTAATTCTTTTTACGAATGCTCATTTATCTAATCAAGTATGTATAATCATGTCCTCATTACAATTACTTGGTCTAAATTCCCATATAAGATTATACTATTTTAAAATGTCTAATTTTGCTTAAGTCTAGTAATTCTTGGTTTGAGTCATATTTTACGAAATGTGTCAAATTCTTCCCCTTCAAACCACTTCACCTTGGACTCATGCAAATTACTTGATTATCCTAGAGTTTTTATTGTCTCTTTTCATGAGAAATTTAACCCAAATTTATGTTTAATTTTGATTTGAATGAATAATTAACTAATTTATTTATGTGGTTCCACTTCTTATACTTACTAAATTTCATATCTAATGGATGAAATTTTCTTTCAATTTGATAAAGTTTGGATTTGATAATTTCCTTCATAAAGTTTTTGTGCCCTTTTTATCATTAAAAAGAACATAGCCATTTAAATTTAAATAACTTAACTATTGGATTTGAAAGAGTTGAATTTATTGAATGGGCCTTTTATCCTTTATCTATAGGTATTTTATATTTTTTCCAAATCATTTCTTCTTCCATGTGATAATATTTCATGACTGTCAGTAGTCTAGACCCTGTTCAAAAAAAAATTCATCACTTAGCTGATTCTTCCACTATTCTCATAGCCAAATGGTCATTTTATGCTTATTCAAAGGGATTAATCAATTATTCATCTATACCCAAATCCATATGTCATTCTCTCATCATCCTTGGGCCTATGAAAAAATACCAACATGACTTTCTCAAAAATTTTAAAGTTTCCCAAGAGAATCTTAGGTCAGTTAAACTCTAAACTAGTAGAATGACAAGATGTTTCCACATGTCATGATCTTGGTAGCTTCATGCCCTAAAACCATCCATATAAGTTCAAAATTCTCTTGTAAAATGGGTATGTGGGTTATTTCCACATGGAATTATCCCTATGACCATCTATCTGAGAGACATCCCTTCAAAAATAAATGACATTAGCAAGCCCCAGACTAGTAGGTGTGTAGGATGATGCCACATGGTGAAATCCCATTACTCCATTATCCTACATTGATATATGCGACCAAATAATCTGTCAAAACTCTGTGTGAGTAGGATGACAACATTTCTAAAAATCCCACTACTATGTGGAGAGAGTAATTAGCATGCACATAGAGCCTAAGTTGTCATATTGGGAACCAATCTAAAAGTGCCATGTGTCTCTTATCAGAGATGTCATATGAGTTAACTCCTCGACATGTTAAATTTTTAAGAACCTAGAACCAATCAACATGCTCCATGTGGATGTGTGAATCTTAGTGTTAAGATCCCATGAAATCAAGCATCTATTTTGGCATAGACATAATCAATCATAAAGCACCAAGTTGCTCAATGATAGAGCATCAAGTCTCCTAGTCTCATCAGTGATATCAATACTCAAGAGAGCTTGACCCAGTTAGAGTAGGCCATGTGGATTATTATTAGAATATTCAAGCCACTAAAATCCTTAAGAATTTTATAGTGACTTATAGGTGGAATTTGGGGTCATATAATATGCATTGGGATCAAACACTAAGAACATAAGATAAATATTTATCTTCATGAGGTGTGATATTTGAATTAAACAAGCATGGGCCTCATTCAAATTTGCTAGAATCTGAATGAAATTTCAAAAGCATCATCAAAATATTTATAACCACCCTATTATTTTGTTGAGTTCTAATTCTAAGACATGAGATTTATAAATTGTCTATTTAAAGATGTTGAAATGCCATTGTTAAGGGTGGAGATTTTTGGGTTGAAGCTCTATAGTAATTATGCCAAGATTGTACTTACATTTCCTTATTTTTAGTTTTCTTAGAATGTTTTGATATGGGTTGGTCATCACTTTAGGCATAAAAATGATGATATAATAGGTCTAGATTAAACTATCCTTTCCCCATGCCTTTGGCTTTAGTTATCTTTTAGGAGATATTTATTGTTATAAAATGCTTTCAGGATGTTGAACAAATATTTTATTATATATTTTTCATTGAATTCCTCTAGTCATTTTATTTAGCTTGTTAATTGGTGCTCTAATTTTTATTATGATTTTTTTTAGATGATTATCCTAGTTGAGATGTTAACAACCATTTTAATTAGTTTATGGGATTTGTTCATTGTTTAATTTAGTCTTTTCTTAGTCATTATGAGAAATAACTACAAAATATTAGTTAACTATCTTTATAATGAGTCTAATAGAGTAATGCTTTTATATTTTTACTTAAAATATTTCCCACTGAGTGTTAAAAACTTGAGTAATGGATAGACTAGACACACAGTGGTATATTTATGATTAGGCATGCTTCCTTTCATTAGCATCAAGTGGCTCATTTATATCAAAATAAAATACCCTCTTATTTTATACCTTACCCTCTCTCACTTTTATGTTTTTTGTGATGTTTTACCTTAGTATAGGGTTTGAAGTGAATTTAAATGAACAAACACTTAATGGTCTTATCAATTGAATCAGACAAATAATAAGACATAAAATAATTAACAAGCAAGTGATAAAGTGAACACAAATGTCATATCATTGAACGTTTGGTGGTAATAGTTGATACTCTTAGATTAGAATGGGTTAAAATACTTATTAATTATATTGAATGAGAATCAATCCTAAAAATAACAAGGGGAAATTTCATCCCATGTGTATGTTTCCTCCCCTTACACCTTTCATAATGATCATTTCTTGAGGGGGTCATATAGAGAGATCAACACTATAGTCAATAAAGTTACATGCTAATTACATAAAATGGTGTTATAAATTAGGATAAAATATGAAATGAATTTACTAAACCACTAAAAGGGTAAAATTCTTATTTTTGAATTCAATTCTTATAATGCTTCTATATATTGTAATTACTCATTTTGATTGAAGAGATTATTTGAGATTCCAAGCTTACTAATTTTCAATTCATATTTGAGTCTTTTATTTGATATTTTATATGAATATCTAGGACCCTATTCTAAAGTGTATTGTAATTATGCATATCCTCTACAAGGAATAATAGTTGTTATGTCTATTTATTTTTTACCCCTCGGTGTTATAATTCTACTATAACTTATTGTTACTTTTTCCCATTATGTTCATTGACTTAATTTGTTATTATTTCTCTTCATACATATTTATTTCATTATGTTTTTATATGGGGAATCATATAATTTCTTATTCTAGTGAATCACCACCATTTTTCATTTGGTTTTATTTCCCTTTCCCTTCCAAGTTTTATTTACATGTAGGTAGATTATAATTAGGTTAGGAATCAAAACCAATTATATTTAGAGGTTATCTATAAGGATCAGTCTACACCAATCATATATCCAATGTTTATATTTTTTTAGGGCACCATAAAGTGGAAAAATAGACTATTAATTGTAGGCATCATTTAACATCTTGAAATCCATAAAAACCTATATCCAACCATATTTATTTATGGTAACTACCATTATAATTATATAATATAAATCTTCAATAGGGAATGCTACCTTCACTTCTGACATCTTATCATATTTTCTTTGATCTTTTTTCAAAATGCAGGATTAATATTACATGGTCACGTATTTAATAATATCATGACTTCCCATAGTTTTCTGTGCATTTGTATAAAAAATGTGTGTAACCCCTTTATCTCATTAATATTATTATTTGGAAACAATTCATTAAATTATTTTATTAGTTATATTATGTGTGAAAAATGAAAATATGACTATTAATCTTAAATTCTTATTATGTATGGGTATTTTTGATTTATGATGTTCACCTATTTAATCTAAAAAAGTTGATTTGGTTTCAACACATTTAATACTTTCCACTATCCTTTGTCCTTCAATATAATACAAATTTAGTTAATCAACTTATTCAGCCTCAAGCTTACTATCATCAACCTTATACACTCATTTCACCTTTGTTTCTTCCTATAAGGATTCACTCTGTGTAACATCAAATTATTCCTAAAAGAGTTTTTACACTATGTAAATTTCATCATTGTACAAATTTCACATGTTGTATTCCATTTGAGCATCCCAAGTAAAAATGGTTACTATCATGACCCTTAGTAGTAAATTCAACTAAGGTGTGCTTATACCAAAATTGAATATATGTAAGAAGTATATTTTCAATGAATACAAATTTAAAGCATCACATAATGTTTAACTGATAAATTAAAATGCATAGGCCCATAACTTTAAACTCCCATACAATTCATGTACCTAAAATCATATGGAAATTATTTACTTAATAAGATTCCATACCTCTTTGTAACTATTCAAATGATCTTCTTATTCTAAATATCATGTTTAGATCAGAATTGCCTTATTCATATTGCTTTGTTCAAAACTTACACACATGGATTACTTGATTTAGCCCATTTTTTATATGTTCAACCTATGCCTAAACCACCACATTTTTAGTATCTTATATGGCGTGAAATATTTATAAAAATTGATTGATATACTTTTATACATAGGCCTCTTGATCATTTATAAAATATTTTTAACATGTAATATCATCAAACTGAGATAGTTCACCAATATTTCATTTACTAATTATCATGATTATTTTTAAATGTTGTAGTAGTTTAGGAATCCATCTATAAATTACCTATTTCACTAACTTATGAAATTATTCATGTGTGTGCCCACACACCACTAAAAAAAATTCTACCTTTTGGACCCACTTACATCACTTATTCATTCTTATACACTTTCATCTGGTCAATTCATACTCCTCTTAAAGCTATATTTCACACAATGTTAAAATTTTTTGTATGCCTCTAATCCACTTTGCTATCCTATTCTCCCATCTTATTATAGGTCAATATTCTCTTCTTCATAAATAATAATGTTTTATATATGATTTATTTCATTTTTCATATCCACATATTATAGATATGGTGATCATTGTGAAACATGCAAAGGGATAATTAATTGATTTCCATATTTCCCAAAACTCATGATCCTGTATTTTATTTCCATTTCCCCATTGTTTTAATACAACCATGGTTATAAAATAAAATCAAGGAATACATATATCTCTACAATTTATACTACCAAAAAAATGTAGTTCCAATCATCTAACATGTTTCCTTTATAAATACTCTATTTTTTCATTATGTTTATCATAATATTCTTGGCTTTGCACCCATTGGATTTTGCCTCAATCAATAAATCCTTATCATACATAAGTTGATGACCAATGTGAACTTATTTCATATTATAAAAAATTCAAAAATAATGTTTTTTTAATAATAAATGATATAAAGGTCTATTCAAAAGTCAACTAACCACCAAATATGAGTTTACTTATCTTCACATAGTTTCATGGTATGAAATAATTAACTTGCAATATGTCAACATGATCCTAGAATATCATGAATATTTAAAAATGGACAATAACAAAATCTATTTTATAATATATTTGGTTCCATATCCATTAGCTAATTCTTTTCCCAAGGTTAGATTAACATTTACAAATTCACATTACAAAGTTTAGAAAGAACTATCTCGTTTCAGACTAATATAAGATAAGTCACTCTTATATATTTATTAATGTGAATTAAGGTGAATTCTATAAACTCAATTTACCTCAATAAAAATAAATTATTATTAGATTTACGTTTAAGGGTTATCAAATTTGGGCCACAAAGATTTACTTGGAGTTATAATAAGGTGGGGTTGGATCTCACTCCATTTATTAAAAAAAAGATAACAAAGACTAAAGTTGATTCTAATAAATATACATGATTTTTTGTTTAAAAATTATTTCATAGATATAAGAACATTATATAATCTCATATCACTAAATCCAATTTAACTATGAAACTAACAACTCATTTAACACTATCAAATTTCATAGGATAAAATGAACTATTTTTCAAGAATAATAAAATAAGTATGAGTTAGATATTTCACACTATTATCACCTAACTCTTTAATTTAACCTAATATATTCATTCCATTGCATACATATATGATAAATTTCTAATTTAACAATTACTATAATGATCATTTAAACCTTTGTGCATATATGCCTTCTCACTTTAAAACATAGAATTCACATTCTAATGGAAGAATAATGCTAATATTTGACATAATAAAATAATATATCATCTATCATTATACTCAAGAGAACTAAAATAAATTATTTTTCCATAAATAATCAATTTAAAATTAATGTATTTCTATGTAATAAAACAAATATTTGTGTTTTATAGTATCAATGAGAATTCTTATGTCATTCTTTAACACCATAATCAAATCTCACTCTAAACTAATTTTGATGCAAACAAAAAATTTCAATTTCATTCCATTACGTAATGGTAACTACATAGTTTATCTACCATAGTAAAATCATATATTATAATTATAACATTAAATAATAAAGATTTATTATCTATGAACTTTTTAGAATAAATTTTAGTATATAACAAAGTTGGCTAGCTAGAAGGGTGTATTCTATTTTGGCCAGTTAAATTTAGTTGGTAAAAATACAACTTCAAAGTATGCCCATTTACTATATGTCTATTCTCATCATACCCACCAAGATAAAAAATAAAATAAAGAAAATCTAAAGGAGGTTCTTATGGTTAGGTAGTGAAGATTCCAATCAATTCCCCATAGTGGCCTAGAAAATGGTGTTCAAACAAAAATATTTGGGAGGTCTAAGGCTGAGGTGGATTAAAACATGAACATGGCCCTTATTTCTAAGTGAGGGTGTAAAATAGTGAATGAGGAGAATATATAAAAAAATTAGGCTTAAATACCTATGTATAATAGAGGAAGGCCATATTCTAATGGAGGAAGTTCCCACCATGGCTCTTTAGTTTAGAAAGGGATTTTTAAATTAAAATTTATTATTTTCAAAGGTATTAAATGGATTGTTTTAAATGGTATAAAGGTTAACTTATTGGATGACCCATGTATGTCAGTCACCATTTTATCTCTTCCTTCTAAGCTAAAGTCTATGATTGATATATCCATTCTAAGGATGGTCTAATTTGGAAATATATTGAATGGGACACTTCCTTAGGGATACCCTTCCAAGATCTAGCCAACCTTAATAAAAAAGTAAAGAGTATTCACATTAGCATCCATCCCAAATAGGACCTAATTATTTGTAATAAACATTATTTTAGAGCATACTTAGTTAGATCAGGTTATATATTTGACCTATAGTATAGCGGTGATGGGTTCTAATGGCTTAAAATCTAGGATAAATGCTTTGTTCCTAAGGTCAACATATTATTTTGGATAGCCAACCAAAAAAAAATTGTTTAAAATTGATAACCTAAAAAAAAGAGGGTTGAAAATCCCCAATAGATGCCACATTTACAAGAAGGAATAAGAATCAATGCATCATTTGTTCTTTAAATTTTGTTTTGGGACCACAAGTTTCAACTTCTTTGTGGAAAAATTCAATTTGGTCTAGGTCTTCCCCAACTCAATTTTTTGGTCTTATTCTATAATGGAATATGATGGTGTGGCTAAGGGTAACCTAAGACTTGTTAGAGCGAGGGGTTATTAGAGAATATAATGGATATGTTATGGTAGCATTTATGGGTGGTTTAGACTCTTACACCAACCACGTGGATAAATATAGAAAGTTGTTATAGGGAATTAGGCTACCAGTTGATCTAAAGTTACAAAAGTTGGACATTGAAGGGGATTCACTAAACATTATTAGATGCCTTATTGGAAAGTCACCACCTTCTTATCCCATCCTTAAAAAAAGTAAGGATTCCATAACCATTATTAATTCCTTTCATGAACTTCTCATAAAACATGAATATAGAGAAGGTAATTAATTCACCAATCTCATGGGAAACTTGGGGGTTGATGAAACATGTTTCATGACATGGAGATATAATGAGCACATTTCATCACAAATTAGACACAAATTAGAATATGAGGCCAATCATGATGGTTAGTGAGCCAATTTTCATGTCATTAAATAAGATTTTAAACCCAAATATATGAGATTGTTTAATTAATTACAACATTGATTACCAAATAAGGTTAATCATTAGTGTGCATGGGAGAAGGCATGACCCTTTTAGGAGGCATGTGATGGCTATTTAAATTATCATGAAATAACATCACATGCTCATTCTAGAATCAACCCAATGTAAAAAGGGTGGTCTTATTAAAATTACCAAGATAGATTATGGTGATTAAAACATGGGTGGTGAACCAAATAAAAAAATATCCTCTCATATGAATATGTAAATAATAAACCAATATGTAAAATTAAAGAAAGGTGGGATTATTGTGTAAACATAATGAGTCATTGAGTATACCCAAAGGAATTTAATGAATTTTCCAAATCTTGGAACAATAGGGTAGTTTGTATGAGGGGATTCAAAATTATTGTTTCAAAAAGAGAGTATTGTAGTTGTCATTGGAATGTCATCAGATGACACCAATGAATACAAGGATAAACAATATAGGGATGAGCTCATCAAATCATTCTTTAAGAATGAAAAATTGGTTAAAGAAGTGAGAAAATTATTCTTATTATAAAACATTATATACCCATGGCTATATGTATGCCTATAAATCATGAGGTAGCTAAATCTTGAAGGAAAAAAGAGTGGTTTATTCTCATCAATTTTTGTTTTT
>JARHVA010005274.1:0-85000 GCA_037957365.1 Torreya grandis | reverse complement strand
ATATTATTTAGTTTCACTATTTTTCTCTTCTTTCACACACTACTAAATCACATGATTTTAAAATGCATTTAAACAATTTCTACCCAAGATCTATGTACTTGGATTTCATCACCAAGGGGAAAGATGACTTGGTTTTTTGGCCAAGAATAAACATGTGGTTAATGGTATATATTGGCAAAGCACCAAACACCCTTATCACTGTAATGTGCGAAGTGAGGGGGTAGGCCCCAATACCAAGCTAGTCCCCAATACCAAGCTAGTACCATTATCAACACTTATCCCTTTGAACTTAAGCATCTTGGAACCATCCAGAGATTGCTTTCTAGTTCCTTACAACCAACTTATTATCACACTTAAAATCATACTTTAATAATATAACAACATTTAGGATGACCACTTAGTTATCATTTACTTTATATGTTCATTAATTACTCTTTATTCATTGTATATTTTATTTTAAAAACTTGCATTGGCCAGTGTTGGTGCAAGATTTTATGATATGTGCCTCAATTGGATCATCCTTATTGACCTAATTTATTGTGTGTGTTATTTTCATTTCTTGCTTTCAAAATTACTTGTAATTTTTTTATTCTTTTAGTACACTATCATTATATTCAACATAGTCTCTAAAAAGCTATTTATTTTACCTACCTATAGTACTGATTCAACCCTGTCAACATAATATTCTTTTCTACCCCTTAGGATATAGTACTAAGTCGACCTTATTGACTCTATATTCTTATTTGCCTACTTTCTAGCCCAAGTTACAATATTAGGTCAACCATGTCGAATTTATGTCTTTATTTTATTATCTTTTAGTCCCTATTTTTAGTACTAGGATTACCCAATCGACTCTATACTCTTATTAGACTCTATTTTCTCTAGTTTATAGTATTAGGTTGACCTAGTCAATTCTATACTCTTATTTCTTTCCATGTTTATCCAACTAAATTCTTTGTTTTTCCTCCTTGGAATTTTATTTATTTCTCTTAAGTCATCATGAGGTCCACTATTACAATATTCTTGGACAACCTAAATCAATTTAGATATAATATGGTATGTTTGATTCTCCCTCTTTTCCTCCCAAGAGAACAATCACTCTTGGGAAACTCTTCCCCTCCATTGTGAATTGTAACATGGTACAAATCACACCTCAAGATGAAGTATGTTGATTTGATCCTTTCTATACCTATCAAGATAATTCCCATCTTTAAACTTTTCAAATTAATATGGGATAAATTGACACAAATCTAATCAATAATCCATCTAATAATAACCTTTCCCCTAATACTAATTTAGGGAGTGTTCCTAAAAACATCAACCCACCATTTAATATAACTTAATTTATTGCACATATCATATAACAAATGAACACAATGAAAACTTCTAACACCTCTCAAATGATTCAACTACAACATTATTTTATTAATATGGCTAATCAAACTCTGACTATAATGATTAATCCAATCCCAATTATATTCCTTTACCTCTTAGAGATGCTCCAGGAAATGTTATTCCTCGACCTATAATGAATAACAAAATAATTTACACTATTCAAAATGAGCATCTCCCTTCATTATGTCAATTGATATTGGTAACATATCTCCAACTATCAAGTATGATGGGACTAAAGACCCTTCCTTATTTCTTGAAGCCTTTGGTAATCTTTACAAAGAGTGGATCCAAACTAATAATTTTGACACAACTAAACTCTTATTCAAAACCTTCACTCGTGATGTATTAGAATGGTACAATAAACTTCCATAACATTCCATTTGTCAACTTGGGGATTTAGTCAATCCTTTAGTTAAAGAATTTAAAAATAATTATATTCTTGAAAAATTCCATAGTCACTTCATCAATGCTAAGAAATCTCCCACCAAATCATCTCATGGTTTCATTAAATGATGGAAATATTTGGCCCATAAAGTCAATCATAACATGATTGATGACAATTTTTTCAAAATATTTATAAATTCTTGAACTCCTCTTCAATATAAGGTTTGATCTTTTTCTCCCAAATTACTTAATTAATCTCTTAACAAAGGTAAATGTCAAGACTCTCTCATGAATTAATTTGAACCTAATCCTGAATTCCTCAAAGGATATTTTCAAACCTTTACTAATGTTATCACCGGTAATACTTTGCAAACCAAACCAAGAGTTACCAAAGCTGAAATTCATTCACCTTTTTACACACCACTCATTGTATAGTAAATGAAAGAATTTTTACCACCATCTAAACCTTTTACTTATCTTAATAAATTACCTAAGTGGTATGACCCTAATAAATTTTATTGGTTCTATGCCAACATTGGTCACTCCCATGAATATTGTAGAGGGATTACTAAATTTACTGTTTCTTATATGCTTGATGATTACTTTAATCATGAATCCTTGATCAAACTTCATCATCAAGAGTACACCATTGCTTCTCAAAAATTAAAATTTTCTAAATATTCTACCATGAATAACTAAAAATATTTTTCCATCGCTAATACTCAACAAAATACGAAGGAAGTTTATGTCATTGATGCTGATTATGACCAATATTATAATAATTTTGAATATGTTAACACTGTTAAATGTCAATTATCATTGAAATTTAGCTCACAAATATCCTATCACAAAGCCTAAGAAACCATATTTAGAGGAAAAAATTCTTAAATATACTACAACTAAAAAATTAGCTTCAAAATCCTTTGAGGAACCATCTCCTCCTTCCAAACCCCCAACCACTTCTATTCCTTCAAAATCTACCTTTCTTCCTATACATCATGTTGGTTCTTCTTCTAAATATCATTAGAATTGTATTGAATAACTTAACTCCATGCCTTGAAAGATTCACATATGGAGTTGGTTTGTACTTCCCCTTATCATTGTAAGTTCCTCATGTAACAATTACATGAAATTGAAGATACATCTCCTATAAATGAAGAACCACCTTCAATTGAACCTCAACCTACCAATGTACATACCATTGAAACCATGTGTCCTTTTAATCCTTCCATTAAATTTATTGAAGAGGACATTGTTAATGATGAACTCCTCTTTTGCATCAATGATCCACCACTATTAATTATAATAGCCATTAATACTACCATTAATCATAAAGATATAGTTGATGAAAGCTTTGGTATTAATGTGACACCTTTGTGGATTATCAAAAAATTTGGTTATAAAAAGGATCATATCAAACAAAACTTCCTCACTTATCATGGTTTTAATAAGACTAATCAAAATCCACTTGGTTATATTTTGCTTCCCCTCATAATTAGACCTAAGACCCTTCAAACTAAGCTTATGATCCCTGATTTACCCTTATCTTATAACATCCTCCTTGGTTGCCCATGGACTCATAAGAATGTAGACTATTACTTCTTATGGTATCCAATGCATCAAATTATTACATAATGGAAAATGATATAAGCATGAGGTTGATCCCCACCCTAAGATTATTCAACTCCCTAATCCAAAATCTCAGTATCATATTACTACCATTCCTAAGATGAATAGTGCTCCTTTACCTAAGTTCATCAACATTAATCCTGATTTAAAAATCACTCTTATTGATTCAAATGATGATGAACCTAATTATTTGAAACATTCTTGAAATATTACCAAGTTACCTCCCTACATTTTGGAGTGGATTCCTCATTTATTATCTAAGGACTGTAATATTCCCCTAGTTGATGACATAACTGATTTCCCCCCTCCATACAATGCTCTATAGCCTTCTTTTCTAGAAGAATCCTTCACTTTTAATTATTATTGAGTGGCCAAATTATTTCAAGATCTTATCATCATGTATCCACATACATTTAGTAATATTATAATTTCACATTCTAAAACTCACCCTAGATCTTAAGCATGTATAGTTTATCCAACATATGATGATAATTACATAATGGACCAAGCTTAATCTTGAGAATTAGATGTCCAAAATTATCATAAAACCTCATCTCAAAATAATTATTGTATCTAGGATGTTAATACCATTTCTATGGATCATGAATTAGATCTTGAAGTTCATGTACCAATAATTCTCTACTTATTGATAATCCTTGGGTGGTAGAACACAATATACCTCCTAAACATCCAAAAATTGATACTCCTTGTATGGTACATCATAAAATTAAGTTTTTCAAGACCAAATATTATTGTTTCAACAACTTAATTGGTAGCATTTATCCTAAATCTAATCTGATTTATTTACTTAATATACCATAAAAAAATCAATATGGAAACGTTATACTTATCAAAGAAACTACTCACATTGAATATGGTACTCCATCATGCCCTCAACCAATTATAGTTTCTTGTGAACTCTCACCTATAGAATACAATAATTATAGTTCATTATTTGATAAATATCATAATATATTCACATAGTCCTATGAATACATGCCTGGTATTGACCCTAACATTGTGGTGCATAACATCATCACTTATCTTGATGCCAAACCTATGCATCAAAAATAATGGAAATTTCCACTCAAAGTTTCCACATTATATCATAAGGAAATTTTCAAACTTCTTGATGATAATATTATCAAACTAGTGGAATATTATGAATTGTTTTCTAGCATATGTCCTATTAAAAAATGGTCTGTATGGTCATTTACATCTGCATTTATTTCTATAATCCTAACCTCTCTTGTATTAAAGGAAATTTTACTTTACCATTGATAGATGCCATTATCAATTTTATAGTTCTTTATGAAATTTTATCTCTTATGGATGCCTCCTCAAGCTAAAATGAAATTCAAATTTCCCTCGAGGACCAACAAAAAACCACTTTCACCATGGAAGGGACACCTATTGCTATGTCGAAATTCCCTTTAGCCTAAAAATGCTAAAGCCAATTACCAATGAGAAATGACTCACATATTTCATGATATTATTCATAAAATTATTGAAACCCATATGGATTACCTCATTCGTAAATCTAAAAGTCACAAGACTCATCTTTTTGATCTTGCCATCACCTTTGACCATCTTCTCAAATATAGAGTTAGACTAAATCCTTAAAAATGTGTCTTTGGTGTCATATTAGAAAAAAATTAGGATTTGTAGTCTCTCTCCATGGCATATATGTTGACCCCACTAATATTATTTCTATCATCAACATGCCCATTCTTCATTCCATTCTGGACATTCACACTTATCTTAGCAAACTTGGGGTGATTAGATGACTCATACCCAAAATGGATTATCATATTCACTCCATAAATTCTCTTCTTAAAAAATTTAATGCTTTATAATGGTTGTATCCTTGTCAAAAGGCCTTTGATAACATGAAACAATCATTGCTTTACCCCCTGACACTTCATACGCATTCAAATGATCAAGCTTTAATCCTATATACTTCTTACACACCCATATCAGTTGGGTCAATGATTTCCCAAAAATAAGATACCAAAGTATTCCATATAATACATCAACCAAGGCCTCATTTATTATGATAAAAATTATACAAAATTATAATGTGATTGCCTCACCATCTATTTTATAACTGAAAAACATTAAATTTACATGTTTTATCAAACCACCTATATCATCATTCATTTTGATATCCTTCATTGATTCTTATCTAAAGCTTTTCTTCTTAGAGATATAATTGGAAAATGGATGGTCCTCCTTATGTAATTTGATCTCCACATTGTTATTTAAAAATTTGTCAAAGGATAAATCATAACTGTTGAACTTGCCATCGCTTGTATGATAGCTACCAATCATCTTCAAGATAATATTCCAAATGAAAATATTATCTATATTAAATGTTTAAATAAATCTATTTCTCTTAAATATTAATTTTATACCTTAACTAATAATATTTAAGCAAGTATTTTTAATGGATTTGCTATTCTCCCCAATACTACTACTCCAAAAGTAGTTAATGAAGAACTTCCTAAAATTAATGTTGACTTGCATGAAGATACTTGGAACCTTCACTTTTATTATAATAAATTCCTCTAAGGAGTTGGGATAGATTTAATTCTTAAAATTCATCTTGTCGAAATCATTATTTTAGCTTTTCTCTTAACATTTTATGTCACTAACAATATGGTAGACTATGAAGCTCTAATTTTAGGCATGAGAGTTTCTCTTGATTTAGATATATAATACATGCATTCCTTAGGTTATTATAAGCTCATTTACTTAAATTTTAATGGTGATTAATAATAAAACTAATCTCACTAAATAATTCATTTCTTTTACCATCAAGCCTATCCCTCAAGATCAAAATTCCATTGTTGGTTCCTTTGCTTCTTCAGTATATCTTTTTCATCCCCACCAAGTTCTTTCTAATCCCACTTTTTTTATACAAATAAGAAAATATATATCCTCTAATGAACCAAAATATTCACTTATCTTCCACATTAAGTATGTCACCATTAAACAAATCCCATGGTATGAGGATATCATTAAATTTCTAGAACACCAAACTTATCCTCTAATCTTAGACTCTCATGAAAAGACTCATATTCATAAACAAGCTTATAAGCATGTATTTCTCTATAAGATCCTTTATTATAATAATGTTAAAGGTACTTTGATCAATTATGTTATTGAATATGAGATCCTTCCTCTTATTTAACAAGCACATGGGAACATTTGTAGTGGTCACTCTAGTGAATATGCTAAAGCCCATAAATGCCTATGTATGAGATAATTCTAGCCCACTCTTAAAAAGGATATAATTATATATGATAAAATGTGTACTCTTTTCCAAATTCATGATGATATAGTTCATTCACCTCCAAATGAGCTTCAAAATTTCAAATCTCCTTAGCCATTATCCATATGGGGATTAGATCTCATCAGCAAAATACCTCAATCTCAAGATGAGCATGTCTTTATAATCATAGCTACCAAATATTTTACCAAATAGGTTGAGGTTATGCCCCTTGTTAATTTCACTGGTACTACCATATCCATATTTATTCTTAATAAAATCATTTATCACTTTAGTGTTCCCCATACTATGATTTCAGACAATGGTGGTAATTTCAAAAACAAAGATGTCAAAAAACATTATGTTAAATTATAATCAGTCTTAAATTTTTCACACCCTATCATCCATAATGTAATAGCCAAGCTGAGGACATGAATAAAATTATTATTAAAATTTTCAAAAAGACAATTCATGAAACCTACATGTATTGACACCTTCATCTTTATTTTACTCTTTGGGCCTATCAGACTAGCATACATACTCCCATTAGGGAAACTCCATTCTCTCTAATATATGGTTATGATTCATTCCTTCCATTAGAAATTTATCTTACCTCTCTTAATATATCTCTTCATGGTATCATCCTCAATTAATAATTACATGAATCTAATCTTCATTCTCTTGATATCCTTGATGAACACCATCTTTCTACTTTGCAACACAATCACCAATACAAGGCCTATATTATGAAACAACAAAAAATGTGTCAAAGTTAAAACTTTTAATGTTGGTGATATTATCCTTAAATTAAAATAAACTAATGATAAATAATTTAAATATGCCCAAAAATTTAGGGGTACCTATTTAGTCAAAGATATTCTTGGTCCAAGTACCTATTGCCTTTAAACTATTGAAGGCCATGTTTTGAAAGAGCCCACCAATACACAATTCCTCAAGAAGTATTTCACCTAATCCTTTCCTTATTTTCATTCCTTCTATATGATATATATCTAACACTTTTTACATGTTACTTATATGAGTCTCACCCTCTGTAATAGTTCTTTATTTTCACAACCCTTAGTCCTTTTCCTTTTTTGGTCTTTTTGGTTTTCCTTTTTCTCATGAAATGAATTATAAAAATATGGATAAGACTCAATATTCCTTATTATGTACTTAGTATTATTTTCTTTTCATACATTTTACACACTTGTTGGCACCCCTTAGGTTTCTCTTTTGTGAGTTTTAGTGTAATACCATGGATAGGACATAGCCTTCCTCATAAATACCATATTTTTTCTTATCCCATTTATATTTATAATGTTTTTGACACCCTCATGGGTTTATATTATATGAGTTATAGTGTAAGACCATGGACAGTACATGTCCCTCATCATAAAATCACAAACTAATCATTACATATTTTAGAGTGTGGTGTGCAATGGTTACAACTTCTTGATCTTTTTTCTGAGACTTAGCTTTCTCTTCTTTTGATAGACAAAATTTTCACAATAATCTATGTTAGCATGTTTTCCTCCACTTCTCTCATTCTTATTATAAGGAATCATACTTTACTATAATTATATCCTTTTTCATTATTTGCCACATTTTTGGCAATTTGAAGTAATTCAAATTGTTTAATGGTTCCATTCCTCTTGATTTCATTTCCATTCACTTCACATTGGATAAAACAATGTTGAAGTTAAGATAACACTTTTATTTCACCTATATTTATGGGATTCTTAGATCCCATGATCTTTGAAATTATCTCTCTTAGTAACCATGTCCCAAGTATTAAAATGAAAGTAATACATAGTACCCATGTTTAGTTTTCCAAATCCATATGGAGGAGGAATAAAAAAATCCATCAAGAAATTTAAAAGCCAAATCATTTGAAATAAAAGGCAATGATATACAAAAGAAAACATACAAGTCTCAAAATTCAAAACCATACCAAAAGACATGATTACAAGCACATATACTATCTCCAATATAAGATCAAACTCCACAATTGGCCTCATAATAGAGACAAGGTCCATTGGGGTGTGATAGGATTGTAAATTGGAATAGGATAATTAAATAATATTTATAGTGCTACCTACTTTCTCATGCAAGTACCCAATCAACTTAATAGACTGTTGGCTCTATAAGGGGTTTTGAAGAATATGAAACACATTGTGGGAAGGTAGGTCTATTTTAATTTTTAGACATATATCCTTCATGAGATGATCTACAGACATCATTTATTGACCTAAGACTTGTGTGGGTAAGATCTCTTTAGATTCCTAAAGGTTGAAAGTCCTCTTGTTTTGACAAACCTAATTTGAGTGTCTTGACATTATTTAAGAGTTTTCCATACCTTGGTTTTTACTTCATTATCCCCTCACCCATTTAATTTCCCCATTGACAGGAAAAATTTGATTCTAAATATATTTTCCCTCTTCTATAGTTCTTTCTTATCCACATCTTAAAAACATGCTAGCATTACTTTATTTTAATTTTATCTATCCTTAGAACAAAACCATATGTTTTAGAAACTATGGATTACTTTGTTTCTACAATGGATATACATTATTAGACATGGTTTATTTAATTTTACCATTTTTTATTATTGTATATCCCTTTTTATGGATACGTAATTCTATTTCTACTTTCATTCACTCTTTCCATTTTTAAGTGAGGTTGGATTATTGCTTTGCACTCATCAATGTTGTTTTCCCTTTTATCCATATTTTTCCATTGATGATTGAGTAAAGATATCTACTTCTTACTCATCAATATTGTCTTAGCATTTTTTCTTTCACATCTTTACTTAAGTAAGGATTGTTACTATTTTTACATTGATGTTTGATTAACATCCTTTTTAACATGTATCCTTAGTTTGACTTCATGAGTTTGCCTTTCTTACTTAACGTTTACTTGTTTTATTTTTTTGGTATTTAGTATCCTTGGATTTTTAATTACCTAATTTACTCTAAATTTTGACTTGGTCATTTGGTATAATATAGAACTTATCTCCCCATCTTGCCTAAATTCTAAGTACACCCCATCCACATAGCACTAGTTATCTTGGCTTTCTTGCATTTATTTATTTTTGCTCTTTAGTTTTGTGTTCTTAAGTTTGTTGAAAGTAGTCTATATGCCCTACATAATCAAAATGACAAACACAATAGACAACCATCCAGTGATAAAGGTAAGTCAAGGTATGCATATATTTAATTTTTAGTTATTTCCTTTTCAATCATTTAATTTCAATTATTTTATGATTTAAAATACTATAACTTTTTTTAGCCTCAACATTGTATGTTACTATGTTCTTTATCGAAGCACCATCCCTTGTTGCATGTGAGTGACATGTGATGATAGTTTAGTGGGGCATATGTATACACATAATATTTTTAAGCCTTTATCAAATAATGATGATTTTTATCTTCCAAGAACTTGTCGAGATTCAATCTCTCTAAGTGCATGCCCTAAGGGGTGTATTGAGAAAGGGGTAGGTAGATTATTGGTGTTTCACAATATTTTTGTCCCTTATTTCCACTTATTAACAATCCAAATAGCTCCTAAAAACATCACCCTAAGCTATTACTCCTTATTTACATACTACTCTAGTAATTTCCCACCTTTCATCCCTCTTTTTCCTCACCTAAAGCCATTTTTGAATATTTATAGTACTAGGTTGACTAGGTCGACCTTATACTCTTATGGGTAAAATTCATTTAGAGTCTAGGTCAGCTCTTGGTTGACCTAGCTGGTGACCTAGTGAAATTTTGTCCATAATAGTACTAGGTCAACTGGGTCGACCCTATCAACTAAAAATTTCAAAAGGACTTAGGGTTAAATTTTACTATATATAAGATAATTTCATCATTATTTACAAATGAACAAGAGTTATTATTATCTTTACACTTATTTATAATCTACTCTTCCACCATTCTACTTGAGGAGTCTTAGCTTAGGGTTTCTACTTAAAGAATCTAGTCTTGTGAAGAAGTCTTGGATGGTTTGTTCTTTCTTAGTGATTCTTACAAACCACAATAAATTCTTATGTATCCCCTTTGGCCTATGGAGAGATTGAGTCTTCATGGTTTCATCTTTCAAGTAAGTATTCTCTAAATTTACTCCTCTCTTTAGTAGATAGAAGTACCATAAGTATTGGCTTCAAATAATATTAATCTTATTCTCCATGTATTAGGGTCTTAATCATTCATAGATTAATTGGCATTCTCCTATGCATGTTTGTTTGTTTACTAACCCCCATATTATGCCACAAGATTTGGTGAGCACTAGATTATAATTTACTTTACTAATGATTAGTTTAGTGAATATGAAAACATATACATTAGTTAGGGTTATTACGTGATTGTGTTTGACTATGGGCTTTAGAACACTCCCTAGAATTGTGTATTATGGTAAGACATCCCCTTATTGGGTCTAATGGATCCACATATTGGTCATGTTCCTAATTATATAATGTATTAATAATTTTAAGTGTAAGTATGATGTATCTTCTCCAAGTTAGGATTGATTTATAGACATGATGAATTTATGATTGCATACATAAGCTAGCTTATGCACTAAGTCTCCAACATTGAAAGTACAAACTTTGAATTTTTTTTAATGTTATTAGTTATGTGAGATTTCTATTGGTGATTATTATATAAATCATTCATTCATACATTACTCATCAAGGACATATAAGGTGTGAATAAGAGAATAAGTAAGCTTTTAATTGAGAATTATGTTTTGAAGAGAGATGCATAAAGAGGATGATTTTACTTATAATGGTAAAATGACTTCAAATTCATAGACTGAAGATAAAGGAGTTACCCTATGGTAGTAAGGATGATAGTATGATAAGAACAAAGTATGGGATATAGTTTGAGATACTAATGTGAATGAGAAACAATAATTATATTTTACGAGATCTTATTAAGGATCTTTTTTGTTGCTTTAGCTTTACAATTTCATTAAGTGTAATAAGGTGTGGAAATTTTTTGCATGATTCTAAGATTTACACATAATTCTTGCAGGTCTTTACATTTTAAGTTCCCATAATTATAAGATATGATGGTGTGAGGAATCCCAAAAATAAATGTGATTTTATTAATAATGAATTTTGATATACTAATACCTAAAACATTAACATGGGGCATAACTTTATCCCACCTAGTAAAGTAATAATGGCAATAATCATGGATATATGACCATCTTATGGTATAAGTAAATCATCAATGAGATCTAATTCACACATAAATAATTGTCAAAGAGACTCTAATATTTAAATTGCAATTAGAGGAGAGTGAATTTGATCATCATGGAGTTGGAAAGAGTGAACTTCTTAGCAAATGTGATGGCATCTTTTTGGAGGGAAGGAAAAACGTATCTCATTCATAAAAATTTTTGGGTTGTAGTATGTTTTATACAATAAAAAAACATAAATTCCCACATGATCTTGACCAATAAGAGAAGAAACTTCATATTGATTAACACATGAATCAAGGCACCTTCAGCATTATGATAGTAAATTTGGATTAATCCACACCTAAGTAATTGCCAAAGAGACTCCAATATTTAAAGTTCAATCAGAGCAGAGTTAATTTGATCATCATGGAGTTGGAAAGAGTGCACTTCTTAGCAAATGTGATGGCATATTTTTTAAGGGAAGGAAAAATGTATCTCATCAATAAAATATTGTGGGGTGTAGCATGTTTTCTACAATAACTAGCATAAATTCCCACATGAGCTTGACCAATAAGAGAAGGGACCTTATATTGATTAACACATGAATCAAAGCACCTTCAGCATTATGATAGTAAAGAATGTCATTTATAAGGATGTATTTACCTTTTTTTTATTATTGAGTATATTATTTTCATAAGATTCAACTTTTGGAGGATAAGTATGATGTTTTATAAATTATATGTCTTTGTACCATGTGCTTTATAAATTATTGATAACCTCAATTTAGAAAATTATAGTCATTAAATGGATATTTCTTCATGTGAATGAGGAACCGTGAGTCATGCATTAAATAATGAAGAAGGAAAAGAGACATTGGTAAAGTAAGATAATTGGTTATATGTAACATCCCCACTAGGATTTACTAAAATAACACAATTTTTTATTAAAATAATTTCCATTTATTGAACATAGAATTCACTATGATAATTTAATTAGTGATCCTAGAAAAACATATTGAATATTCTAACAATAAAAATAAGCATGTAACAATCCATTCAATTACCGTTCACTATGAAATAAATAAGAAAAACATAACTACTTATATTTCATAAAGTAATTACATAATTCTAGCTATGACTAGTATAATATTACAACCACTGTTGTCAATGTTCATATGAATAAATAATTATATTTTCATTAGGAATATTTTTTCAATAATAATAATACTAGATACAAAGCTCCATGGAGCATGAATCTCACAAACTCTAGTATCTATGGTAATCTCAAGTGTATTCTCCAATGAAGTACTATTTTGGGGAGGGAGAGCATCATCTGAGATCTTTTCCACACCAATAACAAACCATTGATTTCCCGCATAATCCCCAAACTAGGGAATGACCCTCCTTTAATGGATGGGTAGATAGTGATGGTGCAAGAATCCAAAGAGATAATCTAGTAGCCATGTGATGTAATATATATATAATATATGATGTGTAATATAAATAAATTACATTTTAACATGATATCAGACAAACATGTAAATCATACATACAAAATGATAATGTTTATCTAAACACTACTTTGGCCAAAGTTTTCAAAGAGCTAATGATCACTAGGATCAATCAAATTCATACACACCATTTGATCTGATTACCCTCATCTAGAATAGGTGATGCTAAGTAAGCTAGTTAAATCCATCTCACCACTTATTTAATATCAATAATGTGATATTTAGTTAATGTAAAATATAACCAATATATTTAATCAAATAAATTATGATTAATATGCATAAAATATATGAAGTATGGAATTAATCATAGTACATACATTTACTCCATCAAACATATGTAATGAATATCAACTATTTTATCTATTACATAAATAATAAACATAAACAAGTATATTTTATACCAATCAAGTATAATTTATGGTAGATTTCATGTTTCTAATTTCTAAAAGTAATTTAAATGATGTACTTATTAGTGATCCATTTAACACCCTAATAAAGGCTTGATAGATTTGGTTTTGAAACCTTCACACCTGGACTAACATTTGAATGATCTGAGTTATAGGTCACCTAAAATCATACTAGACCTCTAGATTTTATTGAGGCTAGCTCCTTTGATGTATCACTTTCCACCGCTTACTAAACTACTGATTGTTGGGATGAAAAGGGGAAGAAGGAAATTAAAATGTAAATGCTACTTTATTGTTGGTGATATACCTATATTGTTGGTTCATCCACTCTATTTGAGCTCTTAAAACATGGATTAGATAAGTAAATATTGAATCTAAAACACCAAATATCTCTTATGCATCAGTATTTCATGAAGAGGTTTTATTTGGTGATGAAAGCCTAAGGGAAATGATGGAATAGTCCTAATTCAAGGTGCTAATGAGTAACTTATATCCACTATAATATTAGATAAAAGACATCAAACATTGAACATGACCTACATAATCTAACAAACTAGTAACTAGGTAAGAATCAGGACATGACAAGGGAGAAAGATATACCACATATGCAAATCAACTAACATAAATACAATATACTAGCATAATGGATTCTAAAAATAGTCATTTAATTTATC
Source organism: Torreya grandis (assembly GCA_037957365.1). Lineage (NCBI taxonomy): Eukaryota > Viridiplantae > Streptophyta > Pinopsida > Cupressales > Taxaceae > Torreya > Torreya grandis. The sequence continues at coordinate 70,546 of JARHVA010005274.1, read as the reverse complement.
TAAAAAGGAGGTCTTACCAAGAGATTTATGGATCCTTTTTAGATAAATTACATGAATGTTTTCAAATTCTATTATGTTCATATAGTGTATTAATGTTAGTTGATTTGAGTATGTGGTAGATATTTCTCCCTTGTCAAGTCTTGATTCTTACCTAATTACTAGTTTTTCAGATTATGTAGGTCATGTTCAGTGTTTGATACCTTTTGTCTAAGATTATAGGGGATATAAGTGGCTAATTAGTACCTTGAACTAGACATATTCCATCATTTCCCTTAGGCTTTAATCACCAGATAAAACCTCTTAATGAAATACAGATGCATAGGAGATATTTGGAGTTGTAGATTCAATCTTTACTTATATAATTAGTTTTTTAGGAGCTCAAATAGAGTGGATGAACCAAAAATATAGGTGTATCACCAATAGTAAAGTAATATTTACCTTTTAGTTTCCTTCTTCCCATTTTCATCCCAATAATCATTGGTTTAGTAAGCAGTACAAAGTGACACATCAGAGGAGCTAGCCTCAATAAAATATAGAGGTTTGGTATGAGTTTAGATATCTCACAACTTATATCATTCCAATGTTAGTCTATGTTTGAATGTTTTAGATCCAAATCTATCAAACCTTCAAGTAGGGTGCTATCTGGATCACTAATAGTTTTAGCGCACCTAATGGGACATGAGTTCAACTATTGAAGTACAATTTTATAGCACATTCATCTTCAAATCTAGTGTCTAGTACTCCTATGGTTCTCATCTCAAGGCATAAGGTATATATTTATTCACATTTTTAGTTACCTTCATTATTTTTTAGGCTATGGTAGCCTATAGAGAAGAATTTTTTTATTCTTCTCCTTACCAACAATTTTAGTATGAAATCTCATACCAGTCCTATAACCACTCTCATGAGTCTTGTTATCCTCTTAATTAGCTGAATCAAGTCCCAAATCAATCTATCTCAATTTTAAAGAAAACTTTTCTTGGTTATGTGAAAGAGATGATAAGTATAGACACTAGAAAGAGCTATAGGGAGGAGATTTCCATGTACAAAATTTAGTGTATGAGAGCTGATTTGTAGTGAGATAAAGAGGTATGTGCAACTTTTATAAGATAGAGTCACTCAAAATCTACATCTAATATTTTAGACATTGGAGGTTTAATATTAAAAATTGAAAAGAGGTTGGTGGTTTATGAGAAACCCTAGGGTTATCATAGTCAATAGTATGTTCCCATAAAACTACCCTTTTCCCTTTATGATCAACAAACTAATGTTTATCAAAGCCCTCATGATTCAAATCAAACCTTGTGTAGTTTTCTTACCTAGAAATTTATCCATGAAAGGTCTCAAAAAGTTGAAGAAGTTTGTTATGAGAAGTCTTATTTTTAGATTATAGAGATCATATGGGAGCCTACATATTCAAGTTTGTAGGAAGAAATTCCCAGTAATCTAATCCATGTTTTGAGGATAATTTAGTCAAGAAAATTGAGCTTGAAAATTAACATCTCAACTATTCAATGGTAGCTATAAATTCAACACCATGTAAAATTCCTTATGACATGGAAGTGGATTCAAGAGTCAAGTGATAAAGAGAAATAATAAAGCATCATTTAGGATGTTGAATTCAAGTAATATTTCATTCAACCTTCATCCCTTCCTCCTCAAAATCTAAAGACCTTTCCTTCATAGAAATACATTCAAGAAAAAGGACAGTAGAGAGAGGAGGTGAAGGTGATATAAGAAGAGAAACCTCATGAGAAAAATTAGGCATCTATGGTAACTTATGTAAACCTTTCTCATATTATTAAATACTTTTAGGGATCTACCATGCCACTTTTGGAGCAAGAACCTATTTGTGAGACAAATGAAGATGTAGCCAAAGAGATAGAAAATGAAGGTGACTTGAGTGATCAAGAAGAAATCATTATTGGGACACCACTTGGCAAGGACAACATGATCTAGTATTTCATGATGCCAAAGAAGATGAGTTACAAGAGGTTTCTCAAGACCTTTTAGTATCTGATATAGATGAAGTATAAATAAATATTTATTTAAAAGGTAGCCATGAATATAACTCACATAAAGCCATTGCTGAGATGGAGAATATTCCTAAAGAAGATGAGACAAGTGTAGCAGATCAAGAATCTTAATTTGACTCCATCCAAAAGGTATAAATGTGTGATCAACATGTTTTAAATGGTAATATTTTAAATGAATTTTATATCCTTTTAATTGATCATGATGAAGAGGCCTTTTGGGATGACTTAAAGAGTTTTTGTGCAAAGTTTGATAGTTCATCTCCACCTCATATGGAGATTGATGAATGCCTTGTAAAGAGTAATATTTGATCTATTCACCTAGAAGAAATTAAAGACATATTACAACCATGTTTGGATACTTATCAAGAATCCAATTTTTCTGATAAAGTACCACCTCAAATAGAGATTAATGAAGACATCAATCTAGGTATACTAGTTAAATTACCAACACAATCATTGGATGAGAATGTTTTAAATAATAATAAGCCTATGAATAAGGTAGATATAACATTATTTATGAAATAAATGAGAATATGGGAAGAAGATGACTGGATCCTAGATCCATATCTTCAATTTATGCACCTGAGAATCGAAGTTGGAGGCCTAGCTACATCATCCAGAAGACATAAACATATAACATCTCCTATCTACAAGTAGATGTCATTAAGAGAGGTAAAATATATTTCAAGAATCCATGGTGCACAAAATAACTTCCCATTTGACCCTAGAGGAAAGCTTGTCAATTTAAGTTCATTATTTTACGTTTGCTTATGTTATAAGTGAGTAGCACAAGTAGCGATTTGATTCATTTTATTTATTTTCCTATTTTCCATAAGTTAGTTGTCTCTAATTTCTAGTTTAGTTTTTGTGTTTCCCTTCAGTCCTATTGTGTTAGTCTAAAAAGGTATTGCAAAGCTCAAAAGAGTTTATTCCCTAGTCAAGCAAGTCATCTAGTCAAACCTATTATGCTTCATGTTTCCATTGTCATATAAAACCCAGTGAGTTTTCTGACTAGTAGGCTATTCAACCCTTGAAAGTCACCAAAAATTGTTAGTAATTTGACCTATCAAGGTCAAATTACTACCCATATCATTTAAAACTTCCTAAAACTGGTCATTAATCATTTCTAGCTAGTTAAACTAGTCATTTGTGACCTTAAACACACTAATTTTGGTAAAAAACATAAAAAATGAATTGTAAATGGGACATTATCATTTTTATGGAGATTTTAATATGTTAAAAAATATGAAAATACCTTAAGTCCTAAGTTTTAAGTTATGAAAATGTCATTTGATATGCTAAATAGCCCAAAAGCCACAAAACCCCCTCACACATGCCAATTTGCAATATTAAAACATGAAAAGGGTTTAAAAAATTTATTTTATACATTTATGGCATGTTATTCTTCTCAAATTTTCCATTCAAAGCTGTGGAAGTCTTTGGTAGTCTTTTAAGCGCAAAATAGAGCTTATTTCCTCTCATTTTGCAAGAGAAGTATGGATTATATATGGATTTCATACAAATAAGGTAGGGTTTATCATTTTCAGGTCATATGTATGATTCAAAAGGAGTTTCATGACCATACATGCCCTCTTATCATTATTTCTCGATTTACTTCTCTCATACATGTAATGCATACAATTATTAACATGAATCTTGTAGTTCTCCATAATTCCATCATGTAGAAAATCCATTATCCGTAAATCTTGTTTGATTATCTAGGATAATCCTAGTTTGACACAAACAAGAAGCCTTAAAATTATTGAATGTCCCCTAAAACATTTTAATCATTATTTTAATCTTTTATTTTCTACATGGTGTTTTGACATTACATGCCCATGTATCATTTTGGTTAAACTTATTTAGGAATAATGGAGTTTTATTCCTAATTTAGTTAAGGGTATGGATTAATAAATTAGTATAGAATATAGTAATAAATACAATCCTAATTTTTTTAACTATTTATCTTTTTCACCTTTCTAAAAATATCGATAAATAAGAAGAAATATAGCTTAGCTAGAAAATAGACTAAGACTACTGATACAAAGGTTAAAAATGGTTGTGCAAGACTGGGAAGGTATCTTAAACCTAAATATGGATTTCATTGGTTAAAATTATAGGAGAACCTAAAAGTTGATGATTTAGTGTCCAACACTATTGTATATTCTTACCACTATTGTCCATATTAATCACAGAGACCTAAAACTTTCTAGGTAGTTTTGTTGTGCCTATGTAAGTGTGCCTATGTAAATTTGATCATTGGTCTTTGACAGAACTCATTATGGAGCTGATTTTGTCTTCAAACCCTAACCTTCTATCATGCTTGATAAAATGACATTAGAGTCACTTGAGAAATATGGGGAGTTAGTGTGAAAGATGTATTAAACATACAATTTACACCCCATGTTTTGGCATGCTACTTACATACCAATAATCTAAAGAGGGATCAATCCATATGTAGTTCTCCAACCTAGTGTGCTTTATGCAATAGTGTGATGTGGATTAAAATTCTGAAATGATAGTGTTTTAGGTGGCTAGGGATTGGTATGAGTATTTAAGTAGGTTTGCAGTTATGTTGGGTGATTATGTGCCAAAATAGTGAAGTTTGCGTTAGTGTTTTGTTTGTATCATTTCTTGCTTTGTAATATTGGTCACCTCTTTTGTAATAAGCTTTGAGTGGGATTTTATAGGGAATAATTGGTCATGGGTTAGAAGTATTCATGATAGGCCAACCTAATTAAGGATAAGTACTAGATGAAAATGACCATTGGGGCTCAAAGTACGAATGGACATGACTACTAAAAATGGGACACTTCTCTATGGGGTTCTATTGTCCAAATGGGGAGATCCTATCCTATAGGATCAAGACCTAGGATAATAATATTGGCATAGAGAATATTGTTTGGTTGAGGTGGAATGACCATTCCGAAGGTTTTGAATGATTGACAATGAGAAAAATTATGTCTAAAAGGGTCGTAAGAGCATGAAAAAAGGACCTATGGATGGGATGTCCAAAGCCACACTCAAACTACCAATTTGGACATATTATATGACTACATTTCCCCTCTTTTATTCTAGTGATGAATCTAAGTGAAATACTAAGATAAAATAAAAATAAAAAGCATACCTGAACATACTTTCAAAGATGAAACTCCTCAAGATGTGTGATGTTGAGTGTGCATAGAGAGAGCACAATGTGAAGCATACATATGTAAGATAAAATAAGGAGTAGATTATTTATTACTACACATGCTATGTCTAAAATAAGAACATATATTGGCTAGGTAAAAGAGAGAGAAAGAGAGGAATGAATACACCTCATTAGGTACATGAACTAGTATAAATCCTATTATGATGTTGAGTGATGTTAGGTATATTTTGCACCAATATTGATATCAAGAATAGATATGAGTTCTCAATTCCCTGAGGGTGGCTTAGGAATATAAAAACTAGCCCTTTAACTCCATTGTCACCCACTATGTAGTGAAGATATGTCATCATGCATGTTTTAATCAATGTTTAGACTATGTGCCTAATCCCTCTGAGTAGGTGGCTCAAGAATACAAAGGCTAGCTAGTCCTTTGGCTCTATCATTGCCCACTAAGTGTGAACTATGAAATCATATCATTATGAATGTGTGCCATATGAGATGGTTCATGTAGCTCATGAATGCTCTATAGTCTAATAATATGCCATGCATAGCCAAACATGTACTGAGAACTAGGCCAATCTTGGCCACATTGAAAGGTGGAGATTAGGCTTGTATGAAATCCACTCCAAAAGTGAGAACTAAGATTATATTAAAGCCACTGTGAAATGATGCCAACCACTTACAGATGGAATAAGGCACACAACTACTAAGAATACCTAGGTAATATAATAAACTAGAAAAAAAGGAAAATGGGCCATGCACATTTCCCTAATCATTGGTGTTTATATCTTGAATTTTGATCTAGAAGTTTTACCAACTTCCCAATCTAAAACTAGAAGTGTGAACTATCATGCCATGTATGATACCCCCTATATATAGATAATCTACATAAAATTATACTAAAAATACCCAATCTCAACTACACTATACCTAACAAAACTATAATTGACCTTAACTTTCTATCTATTTGTAGAAATTAAGGGTTTTTTGCTATTTTGATATGAATGTTGAAAAGTGGACACTTTGCTATAGGGCACTATAGTTTGAGTGGGATGATCTTGTCCTTTACTATTTTTAATGACTATTCTATGTTTACCCCTATTTTTTATGGTTTTTTATACATGTTTTAAATTCTTATTATTGTTATGAATGTTCTAAAAAATTATTTTGACTAGTAGAGGTATATGATATTTGTGACAAAACCCTTATTTTTTGCCCCCTCTTTTGAGGGTAGGAATGAAGACCCTATAGTGATTAACCTCAGAATAAATATCCCTACAAGTGTGTTATGATATGAAATATAGGATATAGGAATCATGATTGAGAATATGTCTTAAGATATATCATAGTTTGTATTGGAGATTTTTAGATGAATAGGGGTATGCCTAGATAGATGTAACAATGTAATAGTATGTGAAGTATAATGAACTAAAATTAAAAATATGGTTAGTTATGAAGGAGGGATGGAGAATGATGTCCATCATGGAATCCAATAAATTCATGATGTGGATCATGGAATTACACATAAGGTAAGAATCAATAAGCATACAAAAGAGGCCAAGGGGCTAACCAAACAAACGGACGTAGGCACATGTCACTAATATTGGGAAAGCAAGCATACAAGGGATATTCAAATTCCCACATACACATATAATTACAAATAAGCAAGATTATCATGAGGGCCATAAGTACCTACAAGATTAAAATCAAAGTAAATTAACATATGTCCTAAGGCACACACAAGTAATAAAATAGGAACTGTGAAATGCAATCACATCTAGCTAATCAAAGAAAAAAAGAAGGCATGTAAATGTTGGAAATACTACCACATCTAACTAATCAAAGGAAGAAGTGAAAGTATGTAAAATATGTATTACAAGAATAGGTAGATGATAATAAATATAAAAGTGATATATATTAGTGAGTGTTGATAAAATAATCTATGTAAGCTATTAAGTAATGTACATCAACATGATAACTAAAGTGTGTGGTGTATGAATGACATAATCTAGATGGTGTAGTCATGTAGAAGATGTCAATGGTGGGTAGATATGTCAATGTATATCTTGAATGTAAAATTAGGATGCCCCCTCAATGGCTAGAGTGAAGAAATCAATGATTTGGGTGTCATCACACACACTTAAACAAGATCAAGTGAAGCACGGTAGTATAGATAAATTGATAAATAATAGCATAGAACAACCAAAATATAAGTCTAAAATGGTAGTCAAAATGTAAAGCATGGAAAATGTGTATAATTTAAAAGTTTTTGGTGTTTTGAGTTATTTAAATGTTTTTATATTTTGACATGTTATATTATTTTTGGTATTTTGAAATAAGCTATGTACAAGTAATCATAATGAAACTATTCACAAGAAAGAAAAAACAAACTATGTACAAGTAAGCTAAGAAGTTATGTATAATTAAGTACAAATAAACCACATATAAGTAAGCTGAGAAATTATGTACAAGAAATATCAAGAAGAAATAATAGTAACCAATTAGTCTCATAATAAACTCCCAATCATGGTGTCATATATCAAGGAGAGGTATCATACATGATCATGAAGCATGATGGAAGGGTTGAGACGATGACTCTAAAATTTGTGTTTTTTGTAATTGATATAAAATATCTATAGTGGAAATCAACTATGCGGTCCCCATATAACTCTAAGAAGTGGATGCAACTATGGGGATCTTTGGGAGCCATCTGGTAGTAGAATAATATCTCTAAAAATGTGCTCTATGTGTAGAGGTATGAGACCTCAATGATACTACTCTAGGTGTGAATATTATAGATAAAAATTATCTAAATTCCTAAAATTGTCACTAATGTAGTGGGAATTATAAAAAAGGCCTCATTTGAAGTGTATGAACTCTCTATGATAGTGAGGGAGGCCTCAACTATGTCTAAATCTTAATTACAAGAAGAACTATAACTGATGGAGAAGCTAAAAATAGTGACTATAGGGTAGGATATGGATCGAAAGTGGGGAGTGGTAACTCATACATAACTCCAACTATAACAACCTAATTAGCATGAATGTATTTCATGCAACTATAAACTACAAAAGGTACTACACAAGGTTTCTATATCCATGGTTGACCAAGCAACATGTTGAATACTCCTACACTGGAAATAATAGTAAATGGTGTGGCCACATGTGATAGACCAGCTTATAGAGGATGTACAATCTCATCTAATGAACTCTATATGTGTCCACTAAATCCACTAATAATTATGTCCATTAAGGTGATATCCTACTCTGAATATCCCAAATGCTAAAGTAATGTCATAATGCATATGTTCACACTAGATCCATTATATATGATAACACTATGAATTGTATAGTGATATATATAGGCTCTAATAAAGAGTGTATAGTAATCTAAATCATCCTCAACTATCTCTTGATCTAAGAAGGAGATCAAAGGTCTATCTAGAACTTTGGAATTATACACATCAATCATGTTTCTCAAAGGATGTGACTCAACTAAAGGTGTCTCGTATGTAGCTGGTGGAGGGTGTGCATGATATGCATGATGAACACATAATAGGTACCATGTATCCTATTTATAATTTTGTGGTAAGGGATCTAATAAAATTTATAGATCCTTGTCTTATGTTTTTTTTTGAGGCTCAACTAGAGTGCCAATATTAATAAGGTTATCATCTATCAGTTTTATATCTTGTTTCAAAAAATGATGCATCTATTCTTTGTGTGTCTTGGTTCCCTATGTAAATTACATAATTCATTGTAATCATATCAATGTGGAAGAGGCTTTGTCATATAAACTTACCAAATAAGAGGGAGAGATATAACATTGCATTATAATAACTGCTATAAGACTCTAAACGGAGATACTGGTAGATTTTTAAAGACTCATCAAGGAGGTGATAATAAAATAACTCGTTAAGGGGCATCTAAAGCTATATTAACTATAGTTTGATTTTGGATTTTTTAATCATTAACCTTTACATTGTATGGGACTCTACTATTACTCTTGTTTGTTGTTTTTGATATGCTTGTGTACTTGAGTTTTCCCATTGAAAGTAATTTGACTTCCCTTTCCCTTAGTGTACGAAATAATTTAGTGAAGAAATAAAAAAAAATTGTACATTATTGAATCATGTTAATCTAGTATAAGACGTTGTTTGAAGAGATCTTGTAATTCTTAATCTACCATGGGGCTAGTCATTTTAGCCAAGATAGTCTTATATCTAAGAACATAATCTATGAGATGCTCATTTGAATTTTATTTTTGTTGTTAAACTTGGGCATAATAAACCTTATCACATATATTAATGTTTAAATGAGATAGGAACATGTCATCTAAAGGATGGAATGCTTTGATCGACTGATTTGGTAGACTATAAAACCACTATAAAGCATAATCCTTTAAACTTTGTGAAAATAACTTGGTTAGTAACTAGTCATTTGGCGCATAATCCAATAATCCTACATGAAAATATCTCAAGTGTGTCTCTAAATCACCCTTTCCATCATATATAGTAACCTTGGGTTGAACAAAACCTAGTGTCAAGAGTGTAGAAATAATATGGCACATTAATGGTGTATGAAGTAGAACAAAAGAGTCCAAATCTTATGTTGATCTAGAGGCACCTTGTTCAAGATATAACACCTTTGATTAAAGAGATTTAGTCTCTTACACAAGGGTATCCACATTAAGATGTGAAGATATACTAGCCATAATTGGTGGTGCCACATAGGAAGGTTGGGATGCTATAGGGGGATTTTTAGACATAGATGACCACGTAGCATCATTTATAATTGGTTGTTTTGTGGTTTGATAGGATTGACCATTATTTGTTTTTTGTTGTTCTTCTTGTAGTATTTTAAGCATATCATCTTGAATATTAGGATTTTTAGTTAAAAGGTATTGAAGTTACCTCTTATTAGTTTCATCAAAGATGGTGTATTTGACCATTGTTAAAGTAGGAAAATAAAGTGAAAGTGGTTTGATATTTTTGTAATAAGTTGTAAAAATAAAAATGTGATGGAAGGAAAGTATTGAATAAATTAAATGTAAAGTCCTAAAAATATCAAACTAGAATATGCATAAAAAGGGTACAAATATCACTAACATGTAAGGTGATACCTCAAAAGCATAGGGACCTCATATACTCTACTAGGGTTTAAAAGAAATGATTTTTAAAATTAATATGATGAATTTTAAAAATTAAATGTGAAATTCTAATTTATATATAAAGAAAAAATTAGAAAATTTCTGCTAAAATTAGAAAAGAATTTTTGCTAAGGTTTATAGGGTTTTTGTGCATAAATTAAGTCAAGTTCACCAAATGATTTAAATTATTTGGGAATAATGGAGCTTTATTCCTATTTTAGTTAAGGATCTAGATTAATAAATTAGTATAAAATATAATGATAAATACATTCCTAATTTGTGCAACTATTTGTCTTTTTCACCTTTCTAAAAATAACAATAAATAATTAAAAAATATAACTTAGCCTAAAAATAGATTAAGAAAATGTATACAAAGGTTAAAAATGGTTGTACAGGATTGGGAAGGTGTTGTAAAATTGAATCTAGCTTTCATTGGGTGAAAGGATAGGAGCACTAAAAAGTGGACACTTTGGTGTCTAACATTGTTGTCATTTCCTACCACTATTGACCAAACTAATCATAGAGACCTAATTTTTTTTTAGTTGTGATGTCCCTATGTGAGTGTGCCTATGAAAAATCAATCATTAGTCATCAACAAAACTCATTGTGGAGCTAATTTTGTCTTAAAACCCTAACTTTCCACCATGCTTGATAAAATGACCTTTGAATCACTTGAGAAAGAGGGGGGTTAGTGTGAAATATGTACTAAACATGCAATCAACACCTTTTGTGTGGGATAATTGCCTACATCAAAATAATATGAAGAGGGATCAAGCCATATGTTATTCTCCCACCTAGTGTGCTTTGTGTAATAGTGTGATATAGATGAAAATTCCAAATTGATAGTGTTTGAGGTGGCTAGGGACTGGTATGAGGATTTGAGTAGTTTTTCAGCTGTGTTGGGTGATTGTGTGAAAAAAATAGGGAAGTTTTCCTTAGTGATTTGTTTATATTCTTGATTGCTTTGTAAATTTAGTCACCTCCTTTGTAAATGAGATTTGAGTGGGCTTTTATAGGGAAAAATTGGTCATGGGTCAAATTTATTCTCACTAAGCCACCTAATTAAGGATAAGGACTAGATGAAAATGATCATTGGGGCTCAAATTAAAAATGGACATGCTATAGGCCAAATGGGGTGATCCTATCTTACATGATCAAGACCTAGGGGGATAGGAATGACATGGGTAATATTATCTAGCTGAGGTGGAATGAACATTAAAAAGGTTCTAGATGACTATTAATGAGAAAGAAGGTGACTATAAGGGTTGTAAGATCATGAAAAAATGACCTATGCATGGGGTGTCGCAAGCCACACTAAAAATACCAATTTGAGAATTTTATATGACCACATTTTTACCAATTCCACTATTAAAATCATTACTAATGATAACTATCACTTCACAAGTCTTATTTACATAATACCATTGTACATGCATTCAAACATTGATTAGAGGTTAGTTCATATGTTAGTTTTAGGGTAACAAGGTAATTTTTGTAACAACTTTGAAAAGGAAATCAACAATATGACTTTAAATAACAATGTGACTAATTTAAATTCAATACCATACTTTTGATTGTAATAGTAAATCTAACAATTGTTATATTAAAACATAATAATATTATAACAACATATTTTTGTTACCACTATATATAGACCATTCAAATTTCTTAATCTATCTTTTATATATAAAGGCATTAAGTCAAAACAATGATATTTCCTGAATATCACTATAACCAATAATGTATTAAGAAATTAAAAATACATTATGGGTAGTCTATAGATAACAATAAATAAATAAAAATCAAATAGATTTACTTACTCGTTAAAAGAAATATCACCCAAAATCATGAATTCAATAACATGACATGATAAAAAAGTAGCATTATGTGCTCAATATATGTATTATAATCATAACACAATCACATAATTAGATCCATATAAGCATTAAATTGAAACTAGATCATGACTAACACACAAAATCAATCATCTAAATGCATATAACACCAAAAACATTTTAAAGATAAAAAATCAACTAATTCATATAGAAAATGTGAAGGATTTTAATGCAAGAATAATCACCAATGACTTAACATGTAAGTGTGAGAAAAAGTAAGAATGCAGAATACAAGTTACCTCTCAAGAGCAAACCATAAGTGACAAGATTTTTAAATTAGGAAATTGAATGTATTCGAGAAAAATCCACCTAATATTATTAAAAGTATTACAACCAAAATATTCAAAAGTACAATATTGAATAAAGAGAACAAGACAATAATAGAGAGAGCTACAAGATTCTTAGTGAAAAAAAGAGGAGATAAAGGGATCTTCTATAGAGTTAGAGGATTAAAATTGGAGTTACATAGGATCTAATTATGACCTTACAAGCCCCCTAATTGTGTTCCACTTGAGTCCTGGTCCCTTAAAAAAATAAGGGAGGTATGTGACATGTGGGGAAAGGATTTACTAATAAAATTAACTCTAAAAGCATAAGGAAACAAAAAGATGTGAGTGACACCTCATGGAATCTAGATTTATGTGAATTATTAATTCACATAAATATAAATTTATTACACATGAAAAAGAAACTTAGGATAAAATAAGTTATTCTAAATAAATTTTAATTCTAAAAATCCCCCTTAAACTTTATTTATGAGTTTATAAACAAAAAAAATGGAGGAAACATCACTAACTCTCCCCCTTGATAAGATCGTCCTTCAATTCTAACTAGCTACAAAATAGAACAAACTCATCTTTACATAGTGTCTTAGTAAAGATATCAACCATTTATTATTTATTAGGATAAAAATAGGGAATAATTTGATTATATTTAATAACTTCATGCTGAAAGTGATGTCTAATTTCAATGTGCTTGGACCTTGTATGGAAAACTAGATTTTTTGCTAAGGAAATGACACTTTTATATCACCAAAAATTAGAGTTGTCGAATATTGTGGGTGGCCCGATCGACAATAAGTCTTCTAATCCAAATTAATTATTTTGTAGCATGATTAAAAGATTTATAATCATCTTCTATGGAAGATAAATATAAATTAGTTTGATTTTTACTATTCCATGAAACAGTGTCATAACCCAAAGAGAACCAATAACCACTAGTAGATCTACGATCATTAGGAACACGACCCTAGTCAAAAACTGAATAACCTACCAAAGAAAAATTGATATTCAAGGTATGATTTATGACAAAAATTATATTACCTTTAATATAATTAATAATTATTTTATCAACTTGTAAATGAGTAACTTGAGGTTTACACATAAAGTGAAAAACCAATCCAATAGAAAAGACAATATCAGGATAAGCATGAGTAAGATAATTCAAACTACCAATTAATTTTCTATATTGAGTTGGATAAATAGTTTATATTTCCATGTAATTAAGTAATTTAACACCAATTTCACATGAGTAGTAATAAGTTTACAATCTATCATATTAAATATATATAATAAATCATATGTATATTTAGATTGGGAAATAGAGATGCTATCCTTTTCTTACCAAACTTAGATACCTAAAAAGTATTGTATGAGACCCAAATCAATCATTTCAAAGGTATTTTTCAAATAATTTTTAGCCCAAGAAATCACTAAACTATTATTACCAATTATGATTAAGTCATCAACATATAAAATAATGATAACTATGCCATTTGGAGTATTTTTGACAAAGGTATTAGGATCATTACAACTACGAGTAAAGCCTTAAGCTAGAAAAAAATTGATAGATTTTAGAGTACCATTCTCTAGGAGATTGTTTTAAGCCATAAATATCTTTGTTTAACTTTCATACATGATTTTCATTTCCTTTCTTAATAAAACTAGGGGATTGAGACATGTAAATTTCTTCATGTAAGTCACAATTTAAGAAAGTAGTGTTAACATCCATTTAATAAATAGTCCAATGCATGTGAGAAGCTAAAGCTAAAAAACATTAATTTTGGGAATATTATTAATAGGAACAAAAGTTTCATTATATTCAATTATTTAAATTTGATAAAAACCTTTAGTAACTAATCTAGCTTTATGTTTTTCAATTTTATTATCAGAATTGAATTTAGTTTTAAACAACCATTTACAATTTACCAAATGATGCCCCTTAAGTAGTGGGACTAAATCCCAAGTGTTATTATAAATCAGAGAGTTTTATTCATCATGCAATGATTTTTTCCAATGAGGGTGACCTTGAGATTTTTTTAGAGTTTGAGGATCATTATTTTGCATAAGTTTAGACATCAAAGCATAATTACAGAATAGTTTCCTAGTTTTATGAGTATCATTAAGAATTACATGAATTCTAGAATCTTCTATAGTAGTCTTGGCCCACTTAGACATAGATTTGGGTGGAGAAAAACTAAAATAAGGATATGTAATTTAAGGAAAAACATTATTATGAAACACATCATTATGATCATAGCTAGTTTTAAAAGGAAAAGAAGCAAAAGCTATATTAAGAGAATCAAAATTTGAAGCACAATAAAGTACACCATTTTAAGTAATGTTAACATCCCTTTTAATCTTTATTTTGTTAGTTTGAGGATCATACACCCTATAATATTTATATGATGCATCATAAATAAGAAATATAAAATTATCGGCCTTAGAATCTAACTTATGTTTTTTAATTATAATATGAACAAATGCATCATAACCAAAAATACGTAAATGTTTTGAATTAGATTTTCTACCACTCCAATATTCTTCAAGTGTAATATTTAAAACAAATTTATTGGGATTCATATTAATGAGAGAGATCTCATAATAAATGGCTTCAACCCAAAATTTATAATGCATATTTTTAGCATGCAACATACACCTAGCCATTTCTGTGATAGTCTTATGTTTACTTTTAGCAGCACCATTTTGCTCAGGTGTGTAGGAAATAGTTTTCTCATGGTTAATTCCATATTATCTACAATATGAAATAAAATAATTATTAACACATTTAATACCATTATCAGTGCATAGTATGCATAAATAATAATGATATTATTTCTCCATAAAGGCATGAAACTCAATAAAAGTGTTTATAACTTGATCTTTAGTTTTCAACAAATAAATCCAAAATTAGCTAATGCAATCATCAAAAGAATTTAAATCATTATTAGAACCATTAATATAAGGATTTTGTATATGACCTAAAAGATAACTATGAACTAAATGAATCTTTTTAGTAGTATTCCAAGAGTAATTTTTAAGAAAAGATTCTCTATGAATTTTACCTGCCATACAACCATTATAAGTAGAAGTAGCGGGAGAAATGTTAAGAAATCCTTACACCATATAAAGTTTATTCATAAGTGAAATAATTTTTTGTTTGATATGTCCTAATATTTCATGCCATAAATTAGGATCATTAGAAACAATAAAATCATGAGAAGAATAGGGAGAAGACAATATAGTAAATTTGTACAAATTATAATTGTCTATAAAAATAGTAACATGTAATTTAAAATACTACTTAGTAGATTTAACATAACAAGTATCATTAATAAATTCTACCTTATAGTCCTATTTTCATAATTAAGGTATGGAAAGTAAATTCAATTTCAACTAAATAAAAATAAAGATATCATGCAATTCATCATTAGGGAATTTAACATTTCTTATGGTTTAAACATTTCAAGAAGCATGATTTGCAAGACTTAAATGATTCTTATAAATATCAAGTTTTAAATAAGTAAAAAATTGAGGATTAGATGTCATATTTTGAGTAGCACTGGAATCAACAATCCATTCAACAAGAGAAACACATAAATCATAATTAGCTCTATTATTAGACTTTTTTTTTGTTTTAGTCTTATTGTTACTAAAGATAGCATTATCTTCATCCTTAAGATTTCCACTTTTGATATCACATATATTTCTAACTTAGTGGTGTTCATCATGATTATTTTTTTCACAATGATTAAACTCTAAATTTTTCATAGGTTTAGAGTTAGATTTTTTATCTTTATCTTCATGTGTATTATTAGACTTAGCATGTTCTTTGCCATTCTTATGTTGGTGTTTAGAAACAAAATCATGTTCATTGTTCTTAAGAGTTCCAAATTGAATAAACTTTTGTTCTTATTGATGTAATAAAGTATAAAATAAGTCAAATTTCAACATAAAAAAATAGAGAAGACAAAGCTAGTTATTAAAGAATATTAGTAATAAACTGCTAAAAAGGTTGAGGCAAACACTTTTTTTATGATAATATGAATAAAATTAAAATATAAAATTTTAATGCCTAAATTATCTAATTGAGAATTTAAAGAATAAACCTTAATCAAGAAAGAATCCATAGTTTTTAATTCATTGTAATTTAAATCGAACAAGTGATCCTAAAATTGAATTTTATGAGATTCATTCACAATATAATAAATAGATTTAAGTTTAGATCCAGTACTAGAGGTAAGAGAAAAACCATCAATGTCAACATGTAATTTTGGGGTCATGGCCATGCTAATCAATCCTAAGGTCTCATCATTTTTTACTTATCATTTTTATTGAATTTCAGTGGAGGTAGTCTTTGTATGTGGTTGAGGATATGTAACATATAATATGTGTAAAAAAAAATTTAAGTGAAAATATATTGCATATGTGATTTTCATAAATGGTAATTGGTGGTACTGATTTTAAATTTAATAAAAAATTAAGTCATTGTGCCTTGAAAGCTCACCCAATGACCCAAAAAAAAGGCAAAAAAAATGTGGAGGCAACAAAAGGCCTAGGAGTGGAAAGAAACCAAAGGAGTGACTTTGAAAAAATGCAAAAGAGATAGTGAGAAATAAATGAAATCCATAAAAAGGATAGATAATTACAAAAAACCTTGCCAAGTTGATATGGAAAAGATAATATCAACTAAAAAGGGTCTCTATTTTTTAATTTAAGGCTAAGGAAAAAGACTTAAATGAATTACCCATTTTATTAAACATACATAATGAATTAAAAAAACCTTTATGAAGTGTAAATAAAAATCTAACTTGGTCTTACATAATTTATGTATAAAACAAGGGTAATAAAGTTCTTTGATTTTATTTAAATGAAAAATAGAAAGTGATGTTTTTTTTGTTTTATCTTAAATTTAAAGAATGTTCATAAAAATTAAAGATTAGTGACTTACAAAAAAATTGGTTTTGATTTAAAAGAATCTTCACTTTAAAAAAAAAAAAAACTTGTCCATAAAAAAATGATGACGAGGAAAAAAAAGTGAATAGTTAAGGAAAAAATGAGACATTGAGTAAAGTAAAAATGTCTTAAAACATAGAGATATATATTTTTTTTAAGTACATAAAGATGATAATGATGTTTTAGAGGGATACTCTAAGTTCCTGGTAAAGAGGGATGCAATAGGTAGAAGTATTAAAAAAATAATGAATAGAGCACTCAAAAGTATTTCAAATTTATGAACAGAGCACTCAGAAGATAATGTATGGTAATGCAAAGAGATGAGTAGATAGGTGGAAGGTAGATTCAAAGAAAGGAAGGATGCAAAGTAATGGAAGAAGACACCCTGAGAGCCATGCTACTAGGTATAAACAAAAGGAAAAGAGAAAAATAACTTCAAATAGAGGAATAACATCCTCAATGAAAGATACATTACAAATATATGGTTGAATAGCTAGTGTGGAGCATCGTACGCCTCTAAATAGGTATGAAAACAAAAAAAAATGATTCCAAGGAGAGGTGAAATAGGCCAAAAATTAGAAATAGATGATAAAGATGCCAAAGGAGAGATCTAGGACTGACACCAAGTTATGAAAAATAATTAGGAAAAAGTAAGAAAGCACAATACAAGTTACCTCTTAAAAACAAGTCATAAGTGATAAGAGTTTTAAAGTGAGAAACTCAACATATCAGAGAAAAATCCACATGATCTTATTATAAGACTTGCAACCAAAATATCCACATGTATAATATTGAATCCAGATCATAAGAGAAGAATAGAGAGAGCTATGAGATTCTTAGTGAGGAAAAGATGATAGGAAAAAATATTTCATAGAGCTAGAGGAGGAAAATGAGAGTTACATACAATCTCATTATGACCTTAAAATCCACCTAAATGTGTTCTACTTATGTCCTAATCACTTATAAATATAAGGGAGGTGCATTCTATGTTGGGAAAGGAGTTACTTGTGCAAGTAACTCCCAAATCATAAGGGAGCACAAAGAGGTGAATGACATCTCATGGAATCTTGATTTATGTGAATTAATAATTCACATAAATATAAGTTCCTCACACATGAAAAATAAACTTAGGATAAAATAAAATCTTAAATAAAGGGTAATTTAAAAACATTGTTATCTATCATGTTCTGTTAATGGGTTCTAGTTGTTCCTCTATCATCCCCCAACACTTCCATCTACACCATCCTCTTCGATGATGCTCTCCCTCTATCATGCTCTGAGGGATGGTTCTATCTTATGTCTAACTCATAAATATAAGGTAGCTAGCTTATGATATCATGATATGTATCCAAAAATACTATATTAATAACTAAAAACATGATCATAATGTAAAGTATACACAAATATAACTAACTCATAACAATATAATCATGTAATCTAAGAAACATATAAATGTCCCATAACAATATATAACTTATAGCTTAAATAAATAATAATTAATCAATTTAATAACCATAGTAATTCATAAATAATTAGGTAAATTAGCTTAAAGAGAAATTAGAATGTGATATCCTTCCCTCTAAAGCTGGTCATCATCCCAATGAAACTTATTCAAACACTAATTCTAATTTAAAAATATTATTCAATAGGAAATAACATAGTAGGAAGCATCACATCAAGCAAACAAATGTGGAAATAGCCTATAAAACTCATCATAGTCCTCCCAAGTGGAATTATCTTCATATTATTCATCCCATACAACCTTGAAGTATGAAACTTATCTATTACACAAATGAATTTGGTGAGCGTCAATTACTCTTGGTTCTACCATGACCTTCCCGGGATCCTGAACTTGTAGAGCATTCAAAATAAGCACATGTGAAAGATGATCTATATAATTTTTAAGATAAAAAAAATGGAAGAAATTATGAAATATAACTAAGGTTGATGACAATGTAAGCCTATACGCTACAGGATTTGACCACTTCCAAAACCTTGAAGGTTCTCACATATCTTAGTGAAAGTTTCATTGACTTCCTAAATTTAATCAAGATTTTATATAACTTAACCTACAAGAATACTTTATAACCTACTAAAAATACTTAAATGTTATCTTTAGATTATCATAACTCTTTTATCTATAATTATCCTCAGCTAACCTCTACCTTATTATTTTGACTTGATCTTCCATTTCTGAAATCATCTCAAATCTAAAGACTACCTTGTCATCCAACCTGTCTTAATTGATTGGTGTTCTACACCTTCTTCCATACAATGCTTGAAAAGGTGCCATATTCAAAGTTGATTGGTATGATTTATTATAAGTAAAATAAACAAATACAAGGTACACCTCATATTTATATTGTTGATACATGCAATACATATGAAGGATATACTTTAACATCTGATTAACTTGCTAAGTCAGACCATCAATCTATCAGTGATATGTAGAGTTGAAGTTTAATTATGTACCCAAAGTTAAATTTATTTAGCCAAAACCTAGAAGTCATCCTTGGATCATGATCCAAAATTATCTTCTCTAGAAAACTATGCAATCAATATAATTACTTTACAAATCTATTTGTAAGAGTAGGTGCATCATAAGTCAAATTTATTGGTATAAAATGAGCTAATTTAGTTAGTTCATCAAATACTACCAAGATCATGTCATTACTATTGTATGATAATGGTAAACCTTGGACAAATTCCATAATGATCACCTACCAATTCCATTTTGGTATATCACATAAATATAAGAATCTAGCTAAATACACATGTTCAGCTTTAATACACTAAAATTCCAAACAATAAGACACAAAATCTATTGCATCTTTCTTGATTCTCTTTTAGAAATAAATTAGTCTAAGCTTTTCCATGAACTTGGTTACTCCTAGATGTCCTAAATATAAGGCATTATGGAGTTCCTTTATTAATTTTATCCTCACATTCCCTTCATCTAATACATACATCCTTCTATTATATCACAAAATACCATCTTTCTCTATTATAAATCCTTTATACTTAAGATTTTGAGCATTCTATGATAATGCCTTCCTAACCTAATCATCGAATTCATCACTAGGTGATAATTTAATCACATGATCCTTAAAATTACTCAAATAATAGCTATAGCTACTATGTACCTCTTATGCCTTAGGGCCTTAACTACTTAATTTTATTGTCTTTTGATATAGTTAATATAAAAATCATAATTAGAAAATAAATCTAACTAGTGCCTTTGACGTGCATTTAGATTTGGTTGGGTGATGATGTACTTGAGTCCCAAGTTATCAATTTTGAACTCAGATGGTTTTCCCAACAAATAATGCCTCCAAACTTACAAATAATTTACAATTACTACAAATTTTAGGTTATTAGGGGCATAGTTCACCTCATAAGGCTTCAGTTTCCTTGATTCATAAGCTACCATTAGACCATCATGTATAATTAGTACTCCAATTCCATCAGTAGATACATCTATGAATACTAAGAATTGACCATTGGGATTATGAACAATTAGCACTGGTGCTAAAGTAAGCCTCTTTTTCAATTCTTAAAAATCTAGTTCACACTTATCTAAGTAAATAAAGCTTTGGTTCTTCCATTGCATAGAGGTAATTGGATTAGCTATCTTATAAAAATTTGGAATGAATTTCCTATAATATCTTTCTAATGCCATGAAACTTCTTACCTTATCCATATTCTTCAGTGTTGGCCACTCCATAATGGCTCTTATCTTTGTTAGATCTACTAAAATACCATTTATAGAGATAATATGTCCTAAATGTTACACTTTGTTTTGGAAAAATACATAATTGGATAACTTGCCATACAACTTGTGCTTCCTAAACCATTGAAAAATTAGTTCTAGATGTTGAATATGCTCTTGTTCATCTTTGTGATATGCAATAATGTCATCTAAAAATACTAGAACAAAGTGATCTAGATAAGCTCTGAACACACTATTCATGAGACTCATTAATGTTGTCAGAGCATTTATCAACCCAAATGGTAACACTATGAAAACATAATGGCCATATTGAGTTCTAGATCCTATTTTTAGAATATCTTCATCTCTTATCCTTAGCTAATGATATCTGGATCTAAAATTAATGTTAGGAAATATTGTTGCCCCTCATATTTGATAAGAAAATATCATCAATACGAGTTAGAGGATACCTTATTTTTATAGTCACATTATAAGACATTCTATAATCAATTCAAAGGTGAAGAGTACCATCCATCTTATTGATAAAGACAATTGGTGCACCCAATGGTGACACACTTGGTATATTCAACCCTTTTGATAACACCTCTTGTTGTTGAGCTTTAAATTCAACTAGTTTGGTGGTTATCATTTTTTTAGGTGCCTTAGACTATGGTTCTGATCTAGGTATGATATCAATCAACAAATCAAATTCACATTTAGGATGCAATCCTAGAAATTCCTTTGGAAATCCATCATAAAAATTCATAAAAAAGGATAATATTTAAGGAATGGTTCATTAAATTATTCCATTTCATTTATCTTGAAAATAAATGCTTGGTACCCTTTTCTTTGAGTTGTATAACATAAATATGCCTAAGCCTTAACTCTCTTTTCTCACCATAAATTTATGTCTAATTTATAAAATCATCTTGACACTCAAACTTCCTCAGATAAAAGTCAAACTTGGCTTTATACTTCATAGGTCGATTAAATCTTAGGATCACATCATATGACCCTAGTGCTGTTACATAAAGATCCACTATTTTTATGACTTTAGGCAACCTAATCTTAGCTTCAACTAAACACTTTTCAACTTTAACCTTAGACTCATTCCCATATTGTACTAATCATACATTTGTCATTACTCCAACTTTTCTAGATGACTTATTAATTATTTTAAGAGAAATAAAACATTATATAGCCCCTCTATATATGAAAATAGAAATTGGATGTTCAAACAAATTACTTGATAATTCTATGGGTGAATCTTGGAATTTAGATTACTGATTATCAACTACTACATGTATATTTTGATGAAACATTTTATACTAAAGACCTAAACTTTTTTTTTAAATTATCTTGGGTACACTCATGAGTAAAATGGTACCCTCCACAAATAAAGAAACTTCCTAGTGGTTTCTTCTTATTAGACTATTGGTTTCCCTCAAAATCACTTTTGAAACCATTACCTAGTTTCTCATTACTTGAACCATAGTTAAATATAGTATTGTAAATCCTAAACTGACTCTTTGAGTCCCCACTCCTTTGCTTTTAGATATTATTTTTGAGAGTTGGTTTATAACTTCTAAACTTTTTCTTAAACTTATTTTTGACCTATGCAAAAAATTTCAGCTTTTATTTTTGCTTGACTACTTTTTAGAATACCTAGTCCATGGTAGATGGTCTATGAATTTCCACTTCAATAATAACCTAAAGTTTTAATCCCATGATGAAATTCCTAATTATGAACCTATCATCTACCTGATACTAAGATACATACTTTATAAGTTTTGTTAACTATTCCTATTATTCATTCATTGATAGGTCTCCTTGTTTAAGATTCTAAAAATTTGTAATCTTTAAATCAAATAATAATTGTGGAATCCAACATGAGTTTAATAGTGTTAATAACTGCTCCCATGTGGTGTTGGTAGAGTTAAGATTCATTTCCAAATTCTTATTGGACCACCATGTATGTGCTTCACTAGATAACTAGTAATCTCCCTAAACTACTTTAGTGATTTTAGAGTAGTTTTGAATCTCAAAATATGTCTCCATATCAATAAATTAGGATTCAATTTTTTCTCCCATAATGGTTCCATCAAACATTAATAGGTGGATTAACCTTTTTAATATCTCTAGCCAATTCTACATCTACTCGATCTCTTATGTCCTTAGGCACTTCCTCATGCCTTTATTCTTGAGGAATTTCTTACTCACTAGGATGCTCTTTAGGCACATCCTAATGGGCCTCCTCTTCATTTCCATGAATTTATTGTTTTAGGGCTACAATTTAGTCCTTATTTTCATTCATGGATATAAAAATTTGATCCAACTTTGTTGCTTTCTCAACAACAAATTGGTTAGGATCAAATAAAGGGTTATTATTATTGACATTTGAAGGAACCTTACTAGATTATCTATCTCTCATCATTCTCATTTTTTGAAAAATAAGGACAAACAAATGTTAGCAGAGTCATAAAGTCTTTGGTTTCAATCTGTAGCTCTGATACCACAATGTAACATCCCCACTAGGATTTACTAAAATAATGCAATTTTTTTATTAAAATAATTTCCACATATTCAACATTATAATCCACCATGAGAATGTAATTAGTGATCCTACCAAAAATATATTGAATATGCTAATTGTAAAAATAGGAATGTAACAATCCATTCAATTACTGATCACTATGAAATAAATAAGTAAAACATAATTGCTTATATTCTATAAAGTGATTACATAATTCTAGCCATAGTTAGTAAAATATTATAGCCACTATAGTCAATGTCCATATGAATAAATAATTAAATTTTCATTAGGAATAATGTTTCAATAATTAGGAAAATACTAGATACAAGGCTCCATGGAGCATGAGTCTCACAAACTCTAGTATCTATTGTAATATAAAGTGTAGTCTCCAATGAATTACTACTATGGGGAGGGAGAGAATTATCTAAGAACTTTTCCATACCAACTATGGACCATTGATCCCCTTCATAATCTTCCAATTAGGGAATGGCCCTCCTTTTACGAATGGGTAGATAGTGTAATCAAAGAATTTGACAAAGAGAGGAGGTTAGATCAAGTTTTAGTCCATAAAACCATGAAATTAACACACTAACATACTAAAATATCTAGGCCTAGATCTTAGGGGGAACTAATTGAACAAACAATAATTTAAAACCTAATTAAAATGCAAATAAAAATAATCTTTACCTTCCATGAGAGTTCCAAATGATTTCTTTGCTAGATTGATTAGATTTTGCTCAGAAGGTCTTTATCAATGCGGCTTAGATATCTCCATCTCCTCTTGGCACCATGTTTGGCTTGGCTTATCTTGATTTTAGCATTATAAATCTATGCATTTGCTTTTTTGGATCAAGTTAAAATTATAACTCTACTATGTTTCAAGTTCTCTAAATGAAGAGCTCTAGACTTGCCTTTATAGAATTGAAAATTCATTGGAATGGGTTAAATTGGAACTTTGGTTGTGTTTTACATATTATTAGGATATTATTTTGATATTTTTCAAAAGTGACAACTCAAAAAACATAATTATTATCTTTTAATATGCTTTTCATATTTAAATGTTCCTTTTTGATAATTGATTTAATTACTCATGGATGAATTCAATTAGGCTTTGTTTAGGATTTGGGGATAATTAACCCTTTTTAGGATTTTAAAAAAATTTCAATGATTTTAAATTAATTGATGGTGTATTTGTTCAATTTAATTGATTAATATCCTGAATTGATTTATTACATGGTTATAAATCCAAATTTCAGACATTTAAAATTTCTTTGGCTAAATGGTCAATGGTTAGTAAGAATTAGTCTAAAGTCAAATAAGAATCCATTGGTGGCCAAATTTAGGTGTCTACAGTTTTCCCCTATTTGGGAAGGAATTGCAAGCTATAAGTATATTAGCATTTTCTCAAAGAAAAAAATGTTCTTTTGTAATTATGACTTCAATGGTGATGACTAAAATATATTTTACACCTCAAGGGAATGATTTACAAAAGAGATGGAAAATAGTCCCTCAAAAGAAAGAAGATAGTGGTTTAAAAAAAATAAACTGATGGGGTGATAACACAATGATTTGTCCAAAGCTGGTCAAAATCATTGAGAATGTAAGTGGGATGGTGTACAATGGTTTGTCCAAAGGTTTTTATAAGCATTGTACCCTGAGAATAACAACATGGTGTTATAACATAATTATTTCCAATAATGTAACTATAATCATTGAGAAGATGGAGATGCCCTAATTAGGATAGGTAAACATGTAATAACATGCCCCTGTTAGGTAGAAGAAAGTATATTGGTGATAACACAATTATTTGCCCAAACGTGGTTGGAATCATTGATAGATATAGGTAGGATGGTGTATAATGATTTGACCATAGGTGGTTATAATAATTGGATCCCAATTATGGAAAACATGGTTGATTGGTTGATGATGATAATAAATTGACATAGAAGGTATTAATGAATTAGAACAACCTACTAGTAGGGAGATACTTATATAAACTAACAAAGGTTAAACTTCTTTCATTATTTAATTACTTTGTTTGGGATATAATTGAGATTGAAATGGGATGTTATTGATGTCAAAGCTAAGTAGATGTCATGCTACCATTGTTGAGTAGACTCTTTGAAGCTAATTTTTACTATAGCATGTGATGGTAGGAATCATGAAAGAACACCATCAGTACTAGTCTGAAAGATGCATAAGGATTGACTCCTATAATCTAATATTCAAGAAAAAACAATACACCAATGATAAAAATCATGATGGTAATATATACATATGAATTTTGATAGATTCAAGTATAAATGCATGATAAATGACCTAATGAATGTACATAGATTGAATCAAGACAACAATATTGAAAGCAATCAAATAAGCACATAAATAAAAAAACAAACAAAGAAAGAAAAAAATAACATTTAGTTATATTATTAGTACATACAACATGATTTAGACCTACATGATGAATATTGCCCTTAAAAATAGGTGATATCTTAGAAAAAAACATGACTTGGAGAATAAAAGAAAAGGAAGGGGGTGGCCAAGCTATCTATATATGTGCTAGGAAAGTGGAAACTACCCATATAGTTCTATAGATGTACTATTAAATAAAAACTTCAGGCTGAATGTAGTTCTCTTAGGAAATAGGACAAAAATGATAACTGATGAAAAATATAGAATGGATATGATAGAAGAAAAAGGAATGGTCTTGTAAAATTGTAATTATATTGGAGAAAAGGCCAAGAAGGATGGGGAAACTAAGTGATGAGTGATTTGCTTGTGACTTAGTAAGGGTTCCCAGAATCCTTAAGGAAAATAAGTGGTCAATGTTTTTGGTTTTTTCTAAATAATTTTACAAATGTTTTTAGAATTTTTTAATATCTAAACTTAATTGAGAATGATGAAATATTGAAGGGTTCAAGCTCATAAAATGGTAAGAGTAGTACTTAAGTTACTCATAAAATAATGAGAGCATATCTTAGGTTGCTCTCAAAATGGTGAGAGTGCAATTTAGGTTTCTTGTAAAATGGTGAGAGTGTGTCTTAGGTTGATCATAAAATGGTGAGAATGTGGCTTAGATTGCTCACAAAATAGTGAGAGCATAGGTTAGGTTGCTCGTAAAATAGTGAGATCATGGCTTAGGTTTCTCACAAAATGGTGAGAGTGTGGTTAATGTTGATATCAAAATGGTGAGAGCATGGCTTAGTTTACTCATAAAATTGTGAGAGTCTGGATTAAAGTGACTAAGCTAACCTCAAAAAGTATCGTTCACTACCTATATAGTCCTAGGATAAGACCTCAAAATACTATAGTTATACCTTATAGTGAAGGAATCTAATGAGGGTAGCAGTTAATTCAAACAAAATAGGCATAGTTGGTATAACGACATAGGAATGGCTAGTTGGTATGTCAAGGAATGGTAAACAAATGTTGCCCCTAGTTTACCCATAGGTAGTTATACATAGTGATACAATGAGACAAGTCAATAATACTAATTTTCCCATAGGTGGTTATAATTAGTATCAAGATAATGAGAGAGAATGAAATAAGAAATGAAAGATGAAATTGCCAAACTACTATCTTACTGCTCCAAAATACTATCTCTATTTGGAATGCTTGAAAGAATTGCTAAAACTAAATCTAAATACTTTTATTGAAAAACATGAATGGAATAAAATGAAATGAAACCAAGCTCATAGGTTAAAGTAGGGAGGGAGAAATCAACTTGGTTACTGGTAAATTTAGGGTATAATGATATGTGATAGGATAATGATAGGCTGGTAGGATGATAAGACAGTAAAATGGTTTAGTACAAAGGAGGAGATTGATAAAATGATACATCTTGAATGGTCCTTATAGATAATACACCAAGTCACTCTTATGTAATACTACTTGAGGTGGATAATGTTCATCTACTCATCAAGTTTGTTTTCATCTAGTGTGGCAAGTTGTATGCTCCTATTCCATAGTTTGCCATAATGATGAAAGGACCTACCCAATTAGGTTTGAACTTACCTTTATGCTTCTTCTCGACTATGGTGTTCTTTTAGTTATCTTTAAGGACAAAATAACCAAGTTCAAATTCCCTATGTTTCATGTGTTGATTTTAGTGGCCTCAAAGTTGTTTTTGATATAATTGCATATTGTTGAGTGTAGTCATGTGCTTCTCATCAAGTTGTTCTAACTCTTGTAGGTGAGCTACATAGTAGTCACTGTCATCTAGAAATTCTTGAAAGAGATGCATAGAGAAGGAAAATCAACCTCAATGGGAAGAATGGCCTTAGTACCATAAACAAGTAAATATGGAGTGGCTCCTATGGGTGTACAAGGATTGGTATGGTATGCTCAAAGGGAATGGAATATCTAAAGGTCTCAATTATGATCGACATCATTGATAATCTTTTTCAAGATGTTATTAATTTTTTTGTTTGATGCTTCAGATTGGCCATTACGTTATGGGTAATATGTTGTGTAAAAATATTTGATTTTATACTCAGTATAGATTTTTTTGACATCCTTATTTTTGAATGATCCACCATTATCAAATATATTACTATAGTGGTTACGATAGTGGTAGATGAGATGTTAAAAATGAACCTGGAAATTTTCTTTCCAGTCACATAAGTGAAGGATGTATCTTCAACCCACTTACTAAAATATTCAATGGTGGTAAGGATATGTTTATGGCCATCAGAGGAGTTGGGATTGATCATGCTAATGAGGTTGAGGCCCCATGTATAAAATGGCCATGGTGTCAACATTAGTTTTAGTGTCTTGGCTAGGGCATGAATTAGATTGGCATGTGATTGACACTTTTTACACTTCCTTACATAATCATCTACATTTTCATCCATCATGGGCCAATAATAACTAGTACAAAATATCTTTTTGGATAAGACTATCATACTAGTGTTGGCTCCACATACTTCTTCATGAACTTCCCATAATGCTAGTATAGATTCTACTAAAGATAAATAATGATGTAAGGGTCCATCAAAACTATGATGATAAAGGGTTCATTAGAGTAAGTTATAATGATCATTTTGATGGATGAAGGCTTTGGATTGTTTTTGAGATAGGTCAAGTGGTATAATTTGGTCATGGATGTAGTTGTAAATGTATGAGTACTAGATAGAGCTAGGACCAATAATATCACAAATCATTGTGATGGTTAAAGGTTCATGATCTAGTGCTATCAAATTATTTACAAGGAATTGATAATATTTAACCATGTCTATTTGGAGAGTCAAGGATATAATAGTATCCATAGTGTTGATGAAATTTTATCTCTTCAAGCCAAAATTGGGCGCCCCTATCTGAAAACTTAGTCACCTAATTATATATATTTGGTCAGGTCTAGTATGTAGGTTTCATTCAAAAGAAGTGTTATTTGACAAATCCACAACAAATTTACAATTTTTTATTCTTTCATAAAGTTTGTTTTGGTCTTTTTATAAGTATTTATTTTTATTAAAGTCTTATGTTTTGGTTTTTGTTTAAGTGTTAGCATTTTTTTGGACAAATTATCCGAGTAGCTTTTTAGAAAGGTATGTTTAAACTTTATCAAAGGGCACTTTTGGCTTGTTTCAAATTTCCCTAAGGGTATTTTTTCCTTTTGGAAGGGTTATTTTCAAGAAATATGAAGGGCCACTACAAATGTTTGAATGATTTAATCATTCTTTCAGAGGGATATTTTTGGAAATGTCCCAAGTAACATTTTTGAAGGGACATTTTCAGCAAGTCAAAAGGCACTTTTATTTTTGCAGAGGGCACTTAGCAGAAAAAATTCTCTTGAGAAAATTGTCCACAAAAATTATCCAAATAAAAGCCTAAAGGAATTCTTTCGACAAAAATGACCAAACTAAAAATATAAATGGACACTTTCAACTATTCTAGAAGGACACATGAAACTTTTTCGAAAGACCTTTTTAGGCTAAGTGGACATTTTCATTTTTTCTTAAGGGACACTAGTAACTTTTCTGAATGACCTTTTCAGGCTAAGTGGACATTTTAATTTTTTCTTGAGGGTCACTTTCAATTATTTTGAAGGGGCACTTGATTTTTTCAAAGTATAATTTCATATTACCGAAGGACCTTTACTTTCAGTCGAAGAGCCAAATGAAAAGTCTGAAGGGAGAGTTTGGGAAGATTGCCTCCATAAATGACCCAAAGCAAAGACCCAAATTAATTCTTTTAGAGGAAGTCTAAGCCCAAAAAAAAGATACAAAACATTTCCTTTGGGAGAAAATATTGAGATCTTGCTTTGAGAAAATTGGTTCGAAGTAATTATTATAAGAGAAAGATGTTGAGACAAAGTGACTGTGAAAAATGTCTAAAAGAACTAATTGAAGGTGACAACCCATAAAATGTCAATTTTAGATGATGGAAATTAGTTTTTGGATTTTGAAATAACTTTAGTGGGAACCTGAAGACAAATGTGGAGACAAAAATGACATGAATCTTGAGCATTTGGTACACAACAAGTAAATATAAGTAGGTTGATGGTTCAAGTTATTACACCATTAACATCTCGATGAGCCAGTAAAGAGCAAATAACATTGAAATGAAATTCCAATAGGTGGACCCATTTATAGAAAAATTTAGTTAAAAATATCTTGATTCCACTGGTGTAACTTTGAGGAAAGTATCATATAGAATGTAATGTAATTATTTCCATTCTCAGAGTGACACATGTCTAAGTGATCTTTGCATTCCCTTCACTTGATCTCCTTCTCAGTATATATATGTGTGTGTGTATATATATATATATATATATATACATATATATATACATGTATATATATATGTATATATATATATACATATATATATATATACACATATATACATACATATATGTATATATATATATGTGTGTGTGTATATATATATACACATATATATACATATATGTATATATATATATACACATATATATATGTATCTATATATATGTATATATATATACATACATACATACATATATATATATGTATATACATATATATATATGTATATACATATATATATATATATATGTATATGTATTCTTTTGACTCTTTTCAGAAGCCTCCACTGGTTATTGGGAAAACTCTAGCTAGATTTGTACTTTAAAACTCTAGAAGAAATAATACAAGTTAATTTCACCACTCACATGTTGTAATATTAATTATTGGTTTAAATCTTATTATTTTATTTAGAGATATATCATCTTTCCTAACATGTTATCCTTGATTGCCTACCAAATGTGTAGAAAGAGTGTTGTTGTAGGTCCATGTTAGTGTTCTTTCTAAGTATATAGACATTGTAGAAGTGGTATATGACTGTATTCCTTTTGGAATCATCTGTTGCTCTCCTAAATGTCTAATTCCTTCTTGAACCTATCAATGCAAAATACTAATGTGATAATACACAAGGAGTTATGAGTTTTGTGTGAGAAAACTTTGTTTGTATTTAATCAGTGATTTTAGTCAATTGAGAGGATATATTGCATTGGTGCATCACCACTTATTTTCTTAGTTTTTTTATTTCTCCTTTTTCATAAACAATTAATATATTAGAGATATAAAAAAAGGTGCATCAAGGGGAGCTAGCCCCTGATCTAGAGATTCATCTTAACAAAATTGCTACCCATAGTAAGAGAGATGATTCCATTTTACCACTTGCATGAGGAGAACTAAGCATCTCCTCAAGGGTTAAATTCCAAGAATAAACACATATCATATATGGTTTTGTTACTCACCCTTGGTATATGCTCAAATTAAATGTTGACAATTTATTGTCTGAGAGTGTTGACCATGGCCGAAAACTAGCTTGTCATCTTTGGTATAAAATTTCTTTATACTATGATTGATGATTAACTGAGAATCTCTATAAACCTTGAGATGAGATATGTTTCATTTTACTTCTTTTCAAAGTCATATAATAAGTTCTTCATATTCAACCATTTTATTGGTACAATAAAATTTAATCTTGAATGATTTAGGGATTAGATCCCCAATGGTATAATAAACAAAAGGCCTATCCTAGATCCATGTACAATAAATGATCCATCAAAATAAAGATTCCAATTCTTGTCCTTAATAGGTGTGTCAATGATGGTCATTTTGGATTCATCAAGTGGCTTTGTCTTAGTAATGGGTGCTTTAGTACGCTGATTTGCAAGAACTTGCCCTTTAATGGCTTTTTGGTTAATGTACTCAATGTCAAACTCACTAAAAAGAATGATCTGTTTGGCCATATAACCTTGTAAATCTATTTTAGATAGTAGATATTTTAGTGGATCTACTTTTGAAATAACCATGGTCTTATTATTTAACATGTATTGGTATAGTTTTTGAGCTATGAAGACTATGTATACACAAGCTTTTTCTATGGGCATATAATTATGTTCATACACAACAAGTTTATGGATTAAGTAGTACAAAGCATGTTCTTATGTATTATCATTTTTTAAGCCAAAAGTCCCCCCAAGGCATTATTAGTAGCTTATAAATACAATAAGAATGTCTTTCCTAGCATGAGAGACAACAAAATAGGTGGATTTTCTAGATAGTCCTTTAACTATTAAAAAATAATCTGGCAATGATCATCTTAGTGAAATTTGACTCCCTTCTTTAGAATAAACATAAAAATATGGAATTTTTCAACCAATTATGATATGAAGCATCAAATAGACTAGATTTTACCTTTCAAACTATGGAGCTTCTCCAAATTAGTCAGTGGTGGTATCTCTATTATGGCTTGGACTTTGGATAGATAAACTTTAATTCCTTGACAAGACATAATGAATACTATTGATTGTTTTGATGTGACTCCAAAGACACACTTATTATGATTGAGTCAGACTTTTTAATCATGTAGTCTTTCAAATATCCTATGTAACAGTAATAGATGATCGACACTAGTCTTTGATTTACCAGTAATATCATCAATGTATTCTTCATCAATGTCATGCATCATATCATGAAATATGGTGTTCATGGCTCTTTGATAGGTGTCCCCTATGTTTTTAAGACCAACTAACATACCTAATAATAAAATTTTCCCCACAAAGTAGTGAATGTTTTTTGTGTTGGTCTTCTGGTGTTATTTTGATCTAGTTGTACCCTAAAAAGTCATCCATTAATTAAAGCATTTCATAACCCACTATGAATTTGACTATCATGTCAATGGAAAATCATCCTTAGGGAAATATTTGTTTATATCATGGAAATCAATACAGATTTTGATTCCTTCTAGCTTTTTGCTA
Organism: Torreya grandis; assembly: GCA_037957365.1. Lineage (NCBI taxonomy): Eukaryota > Viridiplantae > Streptophyta > Pinopsida > Cupressales > Taxaceae > Torreya > Torreya grandis. The sequence goes on along the minus strand of JARHVA010005274.1, from coordinate 37,590 downwards.
ACTATCACAACATTGGAGATTCACTTTGAATAGTCAGTCAACCAAATACATCATGATTCTAAGAGTTTTTCCAACTCTTTCTTCACTAATAGAACAATGTGAGGATGCATCTTACACAACTCTTGTTTTACTAGTTTAATATCAATATTTACCATGAGGTGGTTTATAACCAAGGCAAGGTCCAAACCTAGCATGTTAGAATATGCCCATGCAAATATGTTAATAAATTACCTTAAAAGAGATGTAAGGACTTCAAACTCCTTCTTAATAAGGGATATGCCTAACTTGATCCACTTTGGGTCATCTAGGGACCCAATGTCCACCTTTATTGTGTACTCCACTATAAGGGTTGAACCATCTTCAAGGATAGTGTGTAATAATTTGAAGTGATTAGCAATGTTAGAATCCTCTATTAGGACTAGTTCTTTGAGTTCTCCTAGGCATGATGAATTAAAATCACATGATGAGAGATATGGCCATGTAACATATATTTTTGTAAACTCCTGAATGATTCTATCAAATGCTTATTTTTCTTAAAAATTGAACTCAGATTCATAGATAAGTTCGTAGTTGGTGGCCTCTTGATCTATTTTTGAATAAGGTTGAACACCCATATCTAATGGCACCTTAAACAAGTTTTCACCACTAGACTGGTCTTTTTCTTTATTTTTTCATAGTTAACAAGCACCTTAAAGAGGTTTTCACTTTAAGACCTCAATGTTTTATTTATTTGATTTTGGATAAGGGTGTTTACACACTGTCCAAAATAGGATCCAGGATCCAACTTGATTGAGAACCTTAATTTATGGTCCCCCAATGGAACATTGTCTCAAAGGCCCAAAAAATCATAAAAATCCTCATAATTTTGAAACTCATCAATCAACACATTGGATTCTTGTTGGTCTTAATCTATTAGTTGGAGATAATATAATGGCATTGGGTTGTGATGAATGATTAGTCTAATGGTATAAATGGAATGAGGGTTAAATAAGTTGGTCTTAGATAGGTCATCAAAAAGGCTATGATCAGACTCTTCTTCATTGCAATCATCATGATCACGAGTCGATGGTGATGAAACATGATTAAGGTACATGGGGATACCCCTAGGTGGTTTGAATCTAAGCCCATAGGGCCCTTTGTATCTAGTCATGGAAACTCGCTGAAGTGTTCCTTGCTGATTTGGTTTGAGGCCACCTCCTTCATAGTACTAATTATTCATGATCCTATTAGGAATAAGATACTTTGAATTCTCTTGATAATCAGCCTACTTGTCTTTGTACAACCATGATTAATCTCCTTTAAGAGGGTCTTATTATATGCCAAATAATAGTATAAAGGTGATGGGTCCTAGTCTATACTTTTTAGCTTTGCCTTTTTATTGCCATTTTGGATGAAGTGGCTTGACTTTAGGTATTCCAAAGGACTTTGGATTCTATGGAAGGTTTGTAATGTGAAAGGTATCATGGGTCAAATAGTCTCCTAGGCCATTAGCCAAGATGGTATAATGATTGGATATTTTAGGAGGTGTCATATGGGAAATGGAATCAAGGGTATTATGATCAATTCAATTGTACTCTATTAAATCAAGGATTATTTCCTTTCCCTTATCCTATTTTTCCACTAGATTCATGCTGAAATGATAATTATGGATCTAAAACTTAGTTTCTAGGTGTTTGCAGTGCTTGTATGGATGGAAATATCCTAGTATACAAACTTCCATTCCTAAGTGGGAGAATTGTATACATTGGTGAAACATCAGTGGGCTGGCAAAAAATTTATGTAACCAAGGTATACCCAATAACATATTGAATAAAAATTGAGATATATCACATGGTAAAGCATATCATGGGTCAAGGGCCCAAAGATAACTAGAAATTAAATGGTGTCTTATGATTCTCATTATTCATTATTGAAGGATTTGATGGTTATCATTTATGCTTGAAGATTTTCCATTTTGTACCCAAGAAGCTTGATGAGATTTAGAAACACTATGTTTAGATATGATCCATTGTATATAAGGACACATTTCTCTTTGTGCACTATACAAAATTCAATGTCCAAGGGGTTTTTATGCAACAGGCCAAGGGATGACATATCATTTTGGTTAAAAGTGACTTTTTGGGTTAGAGCTAGGTGTCCAACCAAATCTTAGAATCTATCATGGGATATGTGACTTAGAATAATGGATTGGCTAAGGAAATAATGTAGGATGTTTTTATGGATTCTTGATGTATGAAAATAATATAAAATAGAGATTTGTGCTAGTATATTTTTAAACTATTACACAATGTTAAACATATTTTCTTAGTCAATGTTAAATGGCTTATTTGGAGGTACAATGGCTAGTTAGGTGATGGGCAAAGTGGTAGATAAATGTGGGCCTAAGATGGTAATATTTGTTCTCTAATTTATGATTGCACAATCAAGATTTGATATAGGACCGTGATTTCTAACAAATGATGATGATGGTGGGGGACCATATAGGATAAGTCTTTGTTACTGGTGCACTTGTGCATGGTCATAAGGCAATAACAAGTTATCGATATAGGGTCTAAAATTAGTAATCCCTACTTGTTGGTATGCATGTATGTGGTCTTAGGTCAAGGAAGGATTATCAATGTGAGTTGGTGGATTGACATTGTTTAACAAAGGTCTTGATTTATTGGTATTTGGTTTTAGATTGATGGAGATGGTGTCAATGTAACCTCCTACAATATGACCTATAACCTTGTTGTAGTCATGTGTAACTACATGGTATGTCTATTGGTTATTACCATTATGACCTAGTTTTATCCATTATTCAAATGTTGTTGGTTTTGTTATTGGTGATTCAATTGATTCTATTGGTTCAAATTTAGTTGTTAAAACTATTATTGTTAGTGTTGCACTAGCTGTTATTATTTTTGTTGTTATTGTTACTGCTACAGTTAGTTGTGATGTTATATAAAAGGGTTTTAGAAGATTCCAAGGTTATTATTAGAAGTGGAAGAACCAGCATCTAATGTTATTTCCCCATTCTCCAACCTATTTTGAATTAAATACTTGATTTTCACACAATGGCATATATTATGTTTTTTAACCCAATGATATTCATAGAATTCATTTTGGTGGTACCAATTAGGATAAGGAATGTCCTCAATATAGTGTTTTGATATAGTCTAAGTAATAATATTAGTGACAATGAGTTTTTAAAATGTAAATTCAATAGGTTCTCCAAGGTCACTAAATATGTGATGATTAGGCACTATTCTCCTTAGAGGAAGGGTTTATAATGGCAAACTTTACTACATTTATTGAAAAGGTTATGGGTCAGGTGTAGTTTAAATATGCTACATCAATTGAGTAGATGGTTTTTACTCCATTTAGACATGATGTGACTTAGTTACTCAATTTACCACAACATTCTTATTGTGGTTGAATTGCTTTGGTCTATCATTGTTATTGAACTATGTCAATTGTGATGTTTATGCTTGAATTTGATGTGGGTTTTGACCATATCTTTGATTGGTAGCTTGATTTTGATTTAAAAAAGTAAGCTTGATGATCCTTTTATTAATAAGGGATCATTCGATCAACAAACCTTTGTCAGTGATATCTTTAAAAGTATGTGCACATTATAGTTCTAGATGATAAAATATCTCACTACACAAATTTTTGATAAACATAGTGGCTAATTATTTATCTGATAAAGTATGGGTGAATCAAATTTTAAGGGCTCTCCATCATTGTAGATAAGTTTCAAAACATTCACCATCCTTTTGTTTAGCATGCATCAAATCAACCAATGAAATCTCATTCTCAAGATTGTATGAGAAATGTTACACAAACTTATCTAAAAGATCATCAAAATCTGATACTAAATTTTTGGGTAACTTTAAAAACTACTCCAAGGCTTGTCTACCTAGATTCCGTGATAACAACAATAAAAGGTATATGTCACTATATGCCACTAGATATCATGCAACAAAGAAATCAATCAAATGAGCCTTAGGGTCACCTTTACCCTTTTATTTGTCAAATTTTAGTGATTTGGACCCTGGAGGAAATGGTATCTACAAGTACTCCATGTTAAATGTATAAGAACATACCTCATCTAACTTAATTTTTTTTCTCTATTTTATAACTTAGATGGTAAAAATTACATCCTTCATCTGTTGTATTTATTGGTCTAGAAAACTAGAGGTAATATTGGCTTGGGGTGGAATATTGGCCTGGGTAGATGGTTGAGTGGTCACAAGTGGAGTAATTTTACCAGGATATGATGGGGGTATTTATTGGTTTAAATTAGTTTGGTTAGGGAATGGACCAAGAATACACGTCTATATATTAGGGTTTGATTATTGAATTTACATATATTACAATTCAATATTCTAGTTTGGATTGGGTAAATAGGTCTGAGTTTAGGGATATTGAGGTTGAGATGAATGGATATGGTTATACTATGCCTGCTAGGGTTAAATAGGGCCTTGATGCAAACTAATTAAACCTTGTTATTGAGGGGGTACTTATGAACCAAGACCTTATAATTGAACTAATTAAACATTTTATATAAGGCCAAGGTTTCCTAAATAGTACTTGAGGAACATTAGAACCCCTTTTTTGTGTGAATCCATATTGATAAGTGGATGCATGTTGAAGATTTAGCATTTATCACTAACCAATATTCATATGTTATTAATTAGAAATAATTTGACTTTGAATTGGTATATTGGTCTACAAGGGATGAGGTATGTTCATTGCTACTTGGTGAGGTAGAACATTGGTTGCCCTTATTGAGGTGACAATATATTCTACCTCTACTACATTGGTATGTTGGATTGTGCCTATTGTTATGGAATATTACTTGTTGTCTATTGACTAAGATTCATCACATTTTGCTATGGAGGCATGACATTGGCCACTGGCTGATTACCTAACCTTGTTGGTTGAATGGTTAAAGAAGAAGCTGGTTGAGGATTAGTGTTAGGCGTTGGTTGAGGTTGGGACATAGAAACTCCTAATCCTTGATTTATATATCCACTCATGGTGTTAAATAAATTTACACCTATTTATGTACTAGTTATTGGGGGTGTTTACAAAACTTTGGTTTGGATTGGATATCACTTGCCCATTGTCCATTATGTTTTACTCAGTACTATGCAAAAAAGTATAAGACACCTCTTTGATGATTGGAATATGAAACAAATTATTGATAGATGTGTGTAGCTATAATGAGTCTACAACTTGATTATCATGATTTGTCAATTATATTAACACTCTTGTTGAAGGAACTAAATCTATGAGAGGCCTATTTGACATGGTCATCTAATTATAATAATGCACTAGGTTCAAGTAAGTTTGGTATACTATCTACATTTGTACAAATTGATCCTCTATTAGGTCCTTTCTTTTGACAAGCTTACTAAGGTCTTGATATGCCATTGGAGCTAGAGCTAAATGTTTTCTAGAAGAAGCATGTTGACTATATAGTATGTTGTGAGGCATTCTAACTAGACTTGGAAAATGCTCATGGGGGAAGTCTACTAGAAACTTGGCCCCTAATTCTATAGATATAACCAAAATTTAATCTTTATTTTCCAATAAGTGATGTTCAAATAGATAAGGATCATATGTAGATGGTGAAATAACTAAGTACAGTTGTTGAGGAATTGGTTCTTGAATTTTAGATATTAAGGCTAAATACTACTCTATTTGTTCCTGATCCTACTCTGAGTAAAGAGGCATGTTTACAAAATAATGAGCTAATCAATCTTGGCTTTATGCCACTACTTGAGTATTATAATATGGATAAGAATTTATCTCATAATCAACATTGTCTGCATAAAGGTCTTGAACCATTTCTTCTTGTGTGACATCATTACTAACTCCTGGATTGTACATGAGGCCATTATGAATTTAGGAATACATGTTGGGATCCATAGTAAATTTTTCACAATAAAAGGGGATAAATTTATCCAAAAATTGAAAAGGTGATGTCTAAAAAGAGGTTCAAACTTAGCCTAACTTGGTCAGAAGGATGGATATGTATATCCAAAAAGATTGATACAATGACTTGTGATAAAATAATCTAACATCAAGAATCTAACATTACACATCTCACACAAAAAGTTCAAGTAGATAGACTAAAAATCAAAATGCCAAATTCTCTATCAAAGTGTTTCAAATCAGTCTAATCTAGGAAAAATAATAGTTGTTAGGTATTTTGGCCAAACACAGTGTTAAAATCTAGGCTCAAACAAAGCATGTGCTAGGACTTTTGGCTAAATAGTGTAAAAAACTAAACTTTAAAAGATGACATATTTAATCTAGTATATTTGAAACACATTTAACAAAAATTGGGAGTTTGACTCTTGGACATAAAATTGATCAATAACTATGAGGTATGAAATAAAAGGCACTTAGAGATAGTCTATTTTCTCCCAAAGAACAGCACAAAATAAATTCTTATGACTGATAAGTTAGACAAAAGTGAAAGTCATAACCATGCTAGACAAAGGCTCTCAAAGAACACTCGAAATGGTTATAACTTTGAAACAACTTGGACTCTATGTGAATAAAAATATGAAACAAGTTTTAAAATAAGTTGAACAGTGTAACCCTGTTAAAAATGCTCAAAAGGTATGGTAAATGCTTGTTTCAAGAATCTAAGGCAAAAAAGGTTTCAACACAATTTTGGTAGCATAACACTATCCTCCTCAACTTAAATGATATACACACACAAAGTTTGACAAATATCTAAAGCAAAAGTGTGTTATCAAATGGACTTAGGAAAAAAGGTCAAATAAGATGAGTAGTAAAAAAGTGGTATAGGAATCAAAGCATGAGTGATACACAAGATGACTTGAGTCCTACCAAATGAATATAATGATGTTGAGTCTAAAAAAATTGCCCTCAATTCTAATTAGAAATTGAACTCAAGTTAATATAAGTATAGTGTAATGTGGTGAACCTAATTTAACACATCAACCTTTAAAGCTTAGAATATTCTAATTTTGAATTTAAACTATCAATTAAGTACTTAAACAAAATGTGTAAAAAGGTCTAGACTAAAATGGGTAACATAACTATGCCAAATTGTAAGATATGACACAAAGTGTATGATGATGTTTTTGAACAAGGAAAAAATAAATTTACTTGGGCATCATAATTCCTTGTTCAAATAAATTTGGGGACAATGTTTTTGGTTATGTGATTTTTATTAAAACCAAGTTTTGACTCCACACAAAAACCAACTAATCTAAGACAAATACAAATTAGCTTAACTAATCATCTTAAATCCTAAACTGACAAGGTAAAACAAAGTAGGGTTAACTAACTATCAAGTTTTCAAAGATTCTAAATGGATCCCATATCTATCAACTTCCATGTTAGAAAATAAGAGAAGCAACATGTTAATTGGGTCTAAGACACTTGGATTGCTATAAAAAGGTATTTCCCTTTTTCTAACCACTACATCTGTCACTTGCTTAGTGTAGTACAATGTCCAATGTGCTCATACATCCTAGGCTTAACACCAGTGCTAGGAGATGGGTTTAACCACTCAAAGCTTCAATCATAGTGGGATGATCCTAATTTATATACTCCCCATGGAGAGGGGTTGAAGATAATGTTGGAACATGAAACCCCTGGTCAAAGCTTTCCTAAAGAATGCATGGGATGTAATGAAAGTAAAATACCAAGTAAAAGAGATTTATGATTGTTTGTAGCTCACCCAAACTATGTAGGTCTTGAGAAGAGCTTTCACAACATCTCCTTTATGCCTTTTTACTAAGTCAATTCTCAATGAAGTTGGTGATTTTTATCCTAAAAGTTTCCTAAAGGGGATGAATGGGAGAGCATACACACAGAACATCCTATTTGATCAAACAAATCTAATATAGGAAAACAATGATAACAATTTTTCAAAATAAAACCTAAAGTGTGTTTTATTTTAAATCACTAAATTAAATGTGTGGTGATGTTATTTACTCCCTTGGATTTAAGTTGTGAACTTTGAAAGAATAATCAAAAGATTTAACACAAACATGAGAACTTTATTTTTAAACTCAAAGTGAAATGACTATTTCATTTGAAAACATCCCAAAAGAAGTGTGAAAGAATTGTTTTGATTATTTTTCAAATATGGCTTGTAAGAAAAAGGTCAGCACTTTGTTAGCCTTGAAGCTTATTTATCAAATGAGTCAAATAACCTTGAAGGACAAAATCTGTCGACTTGAAGGTAAAAATTCAAGAAATCAAATGCATTAGGTTAGGAAAAGGGTAGAAGAAATATCAATAAATCAAAAAAAAAAACTAAACCTATGAAACATGCAAACTTCAAGTTAGAAGATTAAAACAAATAAAACTAAACACATAAAACATAAAAACATATAGTTAGTATTTTAACCATAACTTTTAAAATATAAATTATTTTGTCACAAAATTTATTTAGGTTGTTAATAACTTAATTTCTCACCTGTATAAAAAAAATCAATTCAAAATAGTAAACAAAATAAAGGTTATTATCTTTGTACTAGCCATTTTTACTAGAAAAATAGAAAATAAAAAGTGATAGTCGCTAAAAGAGACATAACTTATAAAATAAAATTCATATTTTAATGAAATTTTCATAAAATTAGGATGAAACCATTAGGAACCAGTAAAAGATTTATAAAAAAATATTAAACAAATTGAAAATAATATCTATTTTAATATCTATTGTTGTTTAAATATGAGGGGTGCATAATCGTGTCGCACCAGGCATGCCATTTGTGATCAAGGAATTTGAAAAAGAGAGGAGGTTAGATCAAGTGTTAGTCCATAAAATCATGAAATCAACATAGTAAAATACTAACATCTCTATACCTATATCTTAGGGGGAGCTTAATAAACAAAAAATAATTGAAAACCTAATTAAAATGTAAAGAACAACAATCTTTACCTTTCTTGAGAGTTTGAAATGATTTCTTCATTGGCTTGCTTGGATTTTTCTCAAAAAGTCTTCATCAATGCCAATTGGATATCTCCATATCCTTTTGGTACCATGATTGGCTTGGCTTTATTTTGGCATTATAACACTATGCATTTGCTGTGTGGATCAACTCCAACATTATCACTCCACTATGTTTCAAGCTCTTTAAATGAAGAGCTCTAGGCTTAATTTTATACCTTTCAAAATCCCTTGGAATGGGTTAAATTAAAACCTTGGTTGAGTTTATTAACCTTGGTTGTCTTTGGCATATTTTTAGGATATTGTTTTGATATTTTCCAAAAGTGACAACTCATAAAAGGTAATGATTACTTTTAAGATGCTCTTGATGTTTGAATTTTCTTTTTTGATAATTGATTTAATTGCTCATCGATTAATTCAATTAGGCTTTGATTAGTATTTGTTTAGAATTTGGTGATAATTAACCCTTTTTAGTCTTTTTGATATTTTTAAATAATTTTAAATTAATTGATGGTATATTTGTTCAATTTAATTGATTAATAGGCCAAATTGATTTATTTCATGGTTATAAATCCAAATCTGAGACATTTAGAAATTATTAGGATAAATGGTCAATGGTTGGTAATAACTAGTCTAAAGTCTGATAAGAAGCCATTGGTGGCCAAATTTAGGTGTCTATAGATAGTGATGGTGTGGGAATCTAGAGAGACAAGCTAGTACCTATGTGTTGTAATATATTTAATACATGATGTGTACCATAAAGAAAATATGTTCTAACATGATATCACACAAAAAAATAAATCATACATATTAAATGATAATGTTTAACTAAATATTATTTTAGACAATGTTTTCAAATAGTTAATTTTTACTAGGATCAATCAAATTCATATAGACCACTTGATCAAATTACTCGCATCTACTATTGGTGATGCTAAGTAAGCTAGTGAAGTCTGTCTCACCACTTATTTAGTATCAATAATGTAAGATTTGGCTAATGTAAAATAAATCCTATAGATTCAATTAGATTACTTCTTATCATTAGATATAAAACATGATAAGTACAAAATTAATAATAGTATATACATTTAGTCCATCAAATGTATGTAATGAATCTCAACTATATTATTTATTACATAAATAACAAATGTAGAAAAGTAAAATCTATACCAACCAAGTATATGTTATGTTAGAATGCATGTATCTAATTTCCAAATGTAATTTAAATGATATACTATCTATGACAAATAACATTTTCATAATTTATTTCCATGTACACATTTCTCTATAACCAAAAAGCCTATTATAATAATATTAGAGATCAAATACCTCATAATTAATGTCTTATATTACATTAAACATAAATCCTTTATTGATATTAATTATTGTATTTTTAAGGATCTGTATGCATATAGTGATAGTGTTCTACCTATTAGGTTTTTATGACTTAATTTAATAGTAAACAAATACCATAAATATACTATATATATGTGCATGGGTGCATGAGTTCCTCATAAAAATATATTTCATATATATGTAACTTATAATATAAATATAAAATATGTAATGAATAAATGTGTTTATACATATATAAAATTATTATTCTATTCTAAGTAACAATAATTCTCATTTTAAATTATTAACTACATAATATTCAAATAAAACATTAAAAATTTACCTATTCATAGAATAGAATTCATGATCAAACATAAGACTTCAACATCCTAGAATACCTGATCGTATTTCTCTTATTTTAAATTAAAAATCACAATCCATTTATAATGGAAAACTATTCAAAGTCTATTACCTTTATCCACTAATTCAGGTTAGTAGGGTTATATACATCCTAAGTTTGTTTAATAAACATTATATTATAATCAATCAACTACTCATATTTATATTCTACAAAATTTTATCTATATTAAAAACTCATATGATTAAAAATAAATTATAGGTTTATTTAGATGGTTCAAACCAGATACCCAGTCCACATAAACAATATACAAGTTGTATAATTTGTGTGTGTGTGTGTGTGTGTGTGTGTGTGTGTGTGTGTGTGTGTGTGTGTGTGTGTGATTTAAATAATATTGATATCTAATTTTATGATAATATATATTACTTTTATATGCTAATCAACCATAATAATCTATACTTACAGTCCTAGTATACATTCAGTAACGATTTAGGGGATAAAGGTTTAGTTATGTGGATGGTCGAGCCATCCATAGGGTTAAACCTATATCCTTTATATAAATCAAGACTTTTAACAAAAAAACCTAATAAAACATAAATATTAAATAAAATTTCAAACAATAATGAAATGACTTCACCAACCTTATAATTGCTTTTGAATTGATAGTTCTCAAACTAGAATGATTATCTATTCCTTCTCTCTATTCCTTCTTTTTCTCTCCTCTGTGCCATATCATGCCCTTCTCCTTGTCTCCTCTTATCATTATTTTTTTCTACTTATCTCATACATGTAATGCATTCAACTATTAACATGAATCTCATAGCAAAAAACCCATTATCCACTATCTTATTTGATTATCTAGGTTAACCCCATTTTAACACAAACAAGAATCCATAAAATTATTAAATACTCCCTAAAAAGATTTAATCATTATTTTAGTCTTTTATTTTTTGCATGGTCTTTTGATGTTACATGCCTATGTTTCAACTTTATAAATTCCACTATTAAAATCATTAATAATGATAACTATCACTTCACAAATCTTATTTATAAATTACTATTGTATATGCATTCAAACATTTACTAGAGGTTATTTCATATAGTATATTTAGGGTAACAATGTAATTTTTGTAATAAATTTAGAAAAGGAAATCAACATTATGACTTTAAATAATAATGTGACTAATTAAAAGTCAAAAGCATACTTTTGAATGAAACAATAAATCTAAAAATTGTTATATCAAAACATGATGATATTATAACAATGTAGTAATTCTTATTACCACTCTATATAGACTATCTAAATGTCTTTATTTATGTTTTATATATAAACACATTAAGTCAAAACAATGATATTTCATGAATATCATTATAACTAGTAATGCACTAAGACATTAAAAATACATTCTGATTATTTTATCGATAGTAGTAAATAAATACTAATCAAATAGATTTACTTAATAATTAAAGAAATATCACTTGTAATCATGAATTTAATAACATGACATGATAAGAAAACAACATTATACACTCAATCTATGTATTATAGTCATAAAAAAATCACATTATTGGATCCACATAAGCATTAAACTAAAATTAGATCATAAGTAATACACATAATCATATAAATGTAGATAATACCAAAAACATATTAAAATTAACAATTCAAAGAATTCATATTAAAAATGCTATCTATCGTACTGTGTGTGTGGGTTCTAGATGTTCATAAATGGTCCTCCAACACCTCCATTTACACCATCCTCTCTGATGATGCACTCCCTATGTTATTCTCTGAGGGATGGGTCTATCCAAAATATAACTCATGACAAGAAGGTATTTAGACTATAATATCATAATATATATCCATAAAATACTATTGTAACAACTAAAAACATGATCATAATGTAAAGTATATACAAATACATGTTGAGAAGTGTTGTTGTTGATGTCAATTGATATCATTTATGTCAAGGTACATCTAGTGAAGATACATGGTGAGTGTTTTGTGAGGTTTAATCTTGTGTAATTGATATGACAAGGAATCCATGTGACAAGAGAGAATTTGAAGGAAACCTAATGTCTCAGCATCCTATGAAAAAGTAGCAAACAAAAATTTAGTGATAAATAATACTATGGTGAAAATGTAGTGTGACAAAACATTACGAGGGTAAAATATAGTGAGGAAAAAATGTAGCAGTATTGTTAATGTCATGAAGATGACATAACTTTAAAATAAATTCACAAACTCATGAAATCACATTTTTCTGTGTTATTTTACTTGTGAATTTGGTGCATTACTTTTCCACCATGAAATGTTAACTATTGTCACCAAAATGAACTAGAAAACAAATAAACATTGTGATAATAACTAAAATGTTCCAATTATGTTCATAATATTTTTACAATATTACCAATACCACTACATTTTTTTCATGCTACATTTTTGTCATACAACATTTTTACAGCTATGTTTTTACCGCTACATTTTTATCTAATATGTTATCATATAGAGGCAATGTATCTATATTGAGATATAAATTGAAGGAATCCCTAATGATTCTTATAAGGTTTATGTCATGGTTTAGGTTAATTAAATCATGTTTGGGTATAAGTTCTTGAGTACAAGGTTTCTTAAAAGGCCTAGTCTAGACTCTATGAGAAGGTGTGCATAGTGAAGCTTGGTGAAGTAAGCACAAGATTGTGAGAGTTTATATTTCGTTGTGTTATAATTAAATATAAATTAATATACTTTTATAAGTGTTTCAAGGTATGTTTTCAAGCTTCAAGTGCTTGAAAAGCCTAGTTATGTTAGTAGTCATAGCTTTTAAAGTCCTAGTAAGAAGGCTTAAGTATGGTTGCCTATTCAGATGGATGCATAGAGGCATAAGAGGATGTATAAGGCTTATTGGTAATTGATATGAGGTATTGTATCAATTATTATAGTTTCAAGGTGAGCCTACATGGGTAATATCTAAAGTTTAAGCCTGTAACTAGATTAGTTCTAGACCTTGCCTGACTTAATTAGGTGTCATAAGGTGTTGTCAAGTCCTATGAAGTATGTAAATTAGTTTATTATTATAGGTTGATTGATTTTTATACTAAGGTGTATATTTCATGGAGATAATATTAAAGGTCATATTTTAGGCCTAATGTGGTTTGTAGGTCTATGTCTAAGCAATCAAAGAGAGAGTATGGCCTGAATGGGGGATGAATTTATATTTATAAGGAAATTATGGATATGTGACTATTTTAAAATTTATATTACAGTATTTCATGCATGTTCACAAATTTTGATGTCATAGTTTGCAAGAAAAGGCATGAAAATTGGTTTTAAAGACTCTCATGTGCACATAGTTAATGGTTATCAACCTAATAAGGAATTTTAGGTGTTGATTGGAATGTGTAACCTATACATGGGAACATAATATGTTAAGGAGATATGGGGAAATATCCTATCTAATATCTCCAAGAATTAGTTTTAGAAATAAGTGACAATCTTTTGTGAAAAATTATTAACACAAAAAATAGTGTTAATCCTCTCTAAAATACTAAAAATAACCCAATGTGAAATATATTGTTAAAAATATACTATAATTGTATAAAATGACTATAAAATATATTTTTTCATGTATTAAACTCTCTCAGGCATCTTCAAGTGTGATTGGTTTGTCAAATGTGTGAGTATACCCTATAAGAAAGTGCTAGTTTCTTAGAGATTTATTGTAGCAATTAGATTTGACCAAGTCAAAATTGATAAATGGATGTATTAATAAGGATGAGACTTATAATTTATTTAAATTTTGTTTTTTATATAGTGTTTATCCCTTAGGTGTACTAAACCAGTCATCCAAGACAACCTATCGCTAATAGGCCTAATGATCACAGTGAGAAACCCAAGCATAAGTGAGAATATGATTAGGTATGTCTTATCATGGATTAGGGATTAATAAAATTGAATGGAGAAATTTTTTAATAAATTTTAAACATTTTCATGTTGGATATAATTTTTGGACGTCAGTGGATATGATGAAAATGTTGCTCATAAGTTGACTTGTCTAGTGCAGATGAGACAATGAAGGTGTAAGGTTATGAGATTGGCCTACAAGACCAATATTACCATTTGACCATATTATATTTGTATATTATAATTGTTTAATTATCTCATAATATAATCCAAATGCATTTAAAGTTTGTAAAAGTTGTCATATAGGCATTGAAGGTCATTTTCACCATGATTATGCTTTAAGGCAAACCTATAATTTTGGGTAAGCAAGTTGTAGTGATGAGTTTGACGCTATATAATATAATTTTAATCATATATTGTACATGGTGTTAATATTTGAGACATATAAATTATATTCATACTTTTTAAAATATTTTAGTAATATTAAAAGTGATTTAAATGTTGAATCCAAAAGAGGTTGACTGGTTAGGTTTGATTGTGTGTACTGATGTCAACAAATTAGTCTGCAAGAATAGTAATTTACATTAGATATTATCAATTTTTTTTGTATATTATACTGATTAATTTTTAGGATAATTTTCATGCAGTTTAATTCCTTGAGTTTTTTCCTTCAAGTGTGAAAAGTTTAAGTTTCCATGATTGTGTTTTGAGACTAGTTGGTTGTTTTGAATGAGATATTTGTAGAGAAGGGGTTAAGTCCTTTTGACTTGGGTTGTCAAGCATAAATAACATGGTTATGACCCTAAGTTAATATATATTATTTACATATTATTTTTTCCTTTTATTTTTTGAAAAATTGTGTTTATGCTTTAGTTGTTTAAGATCGACTTTATGGGTATGGGCATGCCTAATTATGAATAATGCTAGTGGTGTGCTTCAAGTGGTGATTGGAGATAAAAAGTGTCATTGAAATTATATGAGATTAATAGGGGTATATTTTATTTTAATATTATATTATAATATCATGTGAGGTGTTTTAATGTGTTCCAAGGAAGGCAAAGGGTAATGTATCCTAAAATAGACCTAATGGGATTAGGTGTACATCATACCTAAACATGAAATGAGTCCTAAATGAGATAAAAAATACATAAAGGGAATAAAATAAAATTTTATTAAATTTTATGATATGTCTTAATATATATTACATGGTTTAACTAATAAGGTAAGGGTATTTGGCTGACCATTAAGGATATGAACAAAAGGCTTGTATAAATACAAGGCAGTTTTAAGCCTATTATGTGAGCTATATGCAAGAGAATAAGATAACATATTTATGAGTATAATAATGTATTATATAAAATAAAATTATTTTATAGGATAATTTATGAATATTATATAGAGTTTCTATGTATGAGGATTAAGGTCATATGACCTAATCAAGTCAAGAAGAGGGTTAGTTGAGCGAAGAATCCTATAAGGTAGTTTGAGAGAGATAGAAGTGTGTAAATAAATGAAGAAGGATATCATCATATATTGTATGATAAAAATGTATTATGAAGGTGATAAAAGGATTCATGTGGATGAGTTTGTGTTTAGTCATTTAGTGGGTTGGTACTTCCCTACAAGTCGGTGCTTAGTAAATCCTAACTGAGTTGGAGCATATCTATTTGGGGTTGGTGCTCCAAGTGTAGTTGGTGATTCACTAAATTTGGTGTTTATATTATATTAATATAGTCCATTTGTAGATATCAATGGTTTTTCTTCCCATCGAGGGTTTTTCAAATATGTGACGTGTTTTTTTGTTTCATGCTTATGTGCATATGCATGCTAGATCTATATGCGTATTTGAATGGTCCATGATTGCTTATGTGGAATTGATAAGAAAGTTTTTGAAGAAAAATTCATCCCCCCTCTTATCCATTTTGATTCCAATATTTGGTATCAAAAAAATTTCCTTTGAAGTTGGTCTAAAAGCCTAAATGAGATCTTACAATCAAAGATAGTTAGTCAACAAGCTCAAGGTAGTTTCTCTACCAGTAAGGATGTGTTATTCAATATATATAATTATGGATTTTGGAACATAAGGATGAAGACATATTTTATGTCTCAAGTTTGTGATAATTATCAGTCATTTGTGGATGGCTATAGTGCTCCTTCTATTCCACCAACTGATGTAGAGTAAGAAGGACAATGAAAATAACTCCAAAACTATGAGTGTTATTCTTTGTGTCCTATCATAGGTATATCTTCTAAATTTGATTAAATGTGTGTCAACAAAAGAGACATGGGAAAAATTTAAGACTATATATGTAGGAGACACCAAGGTGAATATGGTTAATTTGTTGACCCATTGAAGATAGTTTGAATTTTTTGAAGATGAATGAATATGAAAAAATTGAATCTTACATTTTGAAGGTTGATGAATTTTTCAATGCCATTAGAGTATTTGAAGAAGAGGTTAAGGAATCTATAGTTGTTCCAAAAATTTAGAGATCACTAAATCCTAAGTTTGATTCTAAGTAATCTATAGTGGAAGAGATTCAAGATTTGGACAAGCTTGAAATGAGTAGGATTCATGACAGTTTGACTACCTATGAGATGAGAGATAATGAATTAAAACCTCCCAATAAGGAAGAAACTTTCAAAGTTGAAAAGAAGTCAAAATCCAAGGAGGTTAAGAATGAGAAATTTTTAGATGTTTATGATGATCAACTAATAGTAATGTTTGTAAGGATATTAAAATTTGGATCTTGTAAGTACAAGGATAGGTTGTCATTCAGATGGTTCAACTATGGTAAGATTGATAACTTTGCATCTAAGTGTTCTAACAAGGACAAGACTGAACATGATGAAGAACATAATGAACACCATGGAGATGATATAATGGTCTATAAGTCTAAAAATAACAATAAATATTTTAGGAAGTATGAGGGTAGGAAAGGGTCATTAAAAAATAATAAAATTTTATATACTAAATAAGATAACTCATTTTATTTAAGTAACACAACCACATCTAATTGATGATGAAAATGATGAACCTGAAAATGAAAATAATGAAACCTTATTCATGGCCATAGAATTAGATAATGAGGGTTGCTCAAATGGGAAAGGATTTATGGCTAATGTAGAACAAGATGAAGTGAACTTTGAGGCATAATTGGTAATTTCTCTAGAGGATTTAAAATTGCAAACAAGAAATTGTCATAAACTAAGATCATTAGTTAAGGAATATGAAGAGCATATAGGTCTGTTTAAGGAGATATTGACTAACACATCTAAGGAATATGATGAGATCATAAATTATATTGAATCACATATGGATTTAGTCAATAAAAACCTAAAGGCTAAACAAGAAGAATGCAACAAGTATGAAACTAAAGTGGAATCCTTGAAAGCTAAGTTGGATCAAGCATTTAACAAGATGAAGTCCTTTATGAAGATTGAAAAATGAACTGAGGCTCTAGATGATATCTTAAGTAGTCAAAAGTTTGTAAGTGATAAGACAGGTCTTGGTTTCAGATAAGACCAAAAGGTGGCAACTCAAGTCAAAGAGAAGGATATTAAAGATAAGAAGGTAAATATAAAAATACCTATCAAACAACCTAATACTATGAGGCATGCTATTTATTTCAATGTTTACTATTTTGTATGTAGTCAATTTGTTCATAGAGCAAGAGAGTGTAGAGGATCCTTCAAGAATGAGTACTCATGGGACTATGGAAGGAGTGATAGTTCACATTAGTCAAGAGGTAAGCATGAATTTATTTTATATAGTTTCCATAATGTAGGACACATTTCAAGATTATATCTTAATAGAGTTATAAGGTCATCAAATCAAAATAAGAGTTTTGAAGCTCCTAGAGTGTAATAAAGAAGGCAAATGACTGTATGGAAACTAAAGACAATAAAAGTTAGTCATGATAAGTCTATAAGCTCAAAGTGTTTTATATGGTAGAGGTACTTTAGATGAGAAATAAAGTTAGGAATATCTATTTTTATCTCATATTGATGATCAAATGGTTGATGAAGAAGTCAATCCTATAAATCCAATCAAGACTAAAAGGATATTGAAGGATATCTAATCTTGTGAGAGTATGGATATCTAGGAATCTCCTAGATTTTTTCTATTTTAGTGATATATGCAAAGATATGACTCCATTAGGATTCATGGAGACACTCTTTAGTTATAATAAACATTATGGATGCTTGGTTTGAGTGGGAAATATACAAGTTGTTGATTGAGCTTAATTTATATTAAGAAGTGGTCTTATAATCTGAGTTCATTTGAAGGAGGTATGCATGGAGTAAGGGGGAGCATGTTATTTCAATTATTAATATTATATATGTTGAGTATATATTATAATAAGTTGTGATTATAAATGACATTTTTTGGAATACCCTTTTTCATTAACATCAAAGGGGGAGAAAAGTCCAAGAAGGGAGATTAACTAGACTGGGGAGATGAGAGTGACCAAATTAAAGAATGATTTTCCATCAATGAAAAATGGGGATTTTTTTTAATGTTTTATCATTTATGTCATGGTTTATGTCATTTTATGTCATTTATGTCAAGGTTCATTTCATCAAGATGCATGGTGACTGGTCTGTGAGGTATGAGCTTGTATATTTGATATAACAAGGAAGCCATATGACAAGAGAGAATTTAAAGGAATATAATGTCTCTCTATTGAGAGAAAATTTTAAGGAAAATAATGATGATTATTAGGTTCATGTTAAGTTTTAGGTCAAATAAATCATGTTTGAGTACTAGCTCTTGAGTATAAGGTGTCTTGAGAGGCCTCATCTAGACTCTATGAGAAGGTGTGCATAGTGAAAATTGGTGAAAAAGGTAAGCACAATATTTTGATAGGTTATTTATAATTTTTTTATAATTAAATATAATTTAAGATACTTTAAAAATTATTTTAAGGTCTACTTTTAAGCTTCAAGTGCTTGAGAAGCCTAGTCATGACACTAATCATAACTTGTAAGCTCCTAGTGAGAAGGTTTTAGCATGGTATCCTGGTAATATGGATTCACATAGGCATAAGAGGATTTATAAGGTTTATTGGGAATTAATATTAGGAATTATATCACTCAATATAGTTTCAAGATGATCCTAAAAGGAAAAGACCTAAAGTCCAAGACAACAACTAGACTAGTTCTAGACCCTGCCTGACTTGATGAGGTGTCATAAGGTGTTGTCAAGGACTATGAAGGATTTAAAATAGTGTTTAATCATGAGATAGGTTTCTTAAATTTGATAATTATGTGAAGAGTTCATATAAATAATATTTAAGGTCATATTTTATGCCTAATGTGGTTTACAGGTCAAGGTCTAAACAAGCAGAGAGAGAGAGAGAGAGAGAGAGAGAGAGAGAGAGAGAGAGAGAGAGTGAATGGCCTAAATGGGTACCCAATGAAAATATAGTAGAAGAAAAGGTAATGGGAGAAAACATATATTAAATTTATTCACATGTATAAAATGTCATATATAGTTATGGTATTTGGATATAAACATATCAAAATATAACATCACCATTCACCATCCCATTAAGCATAGTGATATCTCTCGATTTTTATTATTTATATAAAAATAGGCAATCTTAGTGCTAAAGGAATTTCTAAGGTTATCTTGTGTGGATGAGTACATATAGGTAGGCATATAATATTTCTAAATCATACCTTAATCATTGTCATATTAACAGTATTTTATCATATCAACCATAGAAATCCTAAGGTCGGTTCACTTGGTGTATTGTTTGGAATTAATGTATTAGAACATTTCATCAAAATTAATGTTGAAGAAAAAATAAAAAGCACAGTAATATAATTAACCTTTTATCAAATTGACTCAAAATAAAAAATACAAATCATAGTGTATTGATAGCCAAACAAAGTGTAGTAAATCATTCCACTATAATTTTTGGAAATCTATAAAGGGAAAAACCTATTAGTTTACTAAGGCCACACACATACATTGAAACACAAGAAATTCATTTCGACATACACAAAATATGTCATATATAACAAAATGTAAAATATGCATGCATATATAACTAGATACTATTATAGTCACCCAAGAAAATAATCACACTACAAATGTTATGAAGGTAGAATCCAAGAAAATACTTAAAAATGTGAAAGAAAAAGCATTTACAAGTGTCAAACCCACATCACATATTGTTACTATAAATGTGTCTATGGCATCAAATGTAGTTTCAGGTCAACTCCCACCCATTAAAAATATTAAAAGAATAATTTGTCATGCCAAAAGGGAGAAAACAACCATGAATTCATCATCTCTAGAAATAATAGAAATACTACAGCAATTCAAGCAAACTATGGCTGGTGAAGAATTCTTGTTGTTTGATTGTGAACATAAAAAAATCATGTCATAACTTTTGACACACAAAAAATGCTATAAGTAATAACTACCATTCTAGACTAGTTTATAGATGGAACATTCAAATGTACACTCACTATTTGATCAACTATATACCATCCATATTTTGAAGAATCATATAGTGACACCCATGATATACACTACAATGCCAAACCAAAAAATGAAAACACACAAGATAGTTTTTAGAGCATTAAAAGACATCAAAAACTTTGTGTAGCCAAAAAATCTCATGATAAACTTTGAAATAGCTTAAATTAAAGAATTTTACTTTACCTTACCTAATAGTATTTAGAGAGGATGTTTGTTCCACTGTACTCATTGCCTTTGGCAAGAAATCCAAGCAGAAGGGATCCAAAAACATTATGAAAGAGATTCAAATTTTGTAACCCAAGTCCAAAACTTAGTTTCACTAGCATACATTCCACTGGATCATGTGCCCAAAGCATTCTAAGATTTGTGCAACTCTCCATACTATAAACCTAATTAGATAGATGGATAAATAAAAAATGAACTTTAAGAAGTCATACAGTACCTAGATTGGTTGAACATTTAATTATACAAACATAAGAAGAGGCATATTTTCAATTGACCTATGGCATTATTATTAAGATATTGCCACCAGTCTACCCAACACTAATAATTCCATATAAAGGTGGCATAGAGGATTCAACCAACTCCTCACATGCCAACACCCAATACTCTAAAAAATCATAAAAGCTCTACAAAAGGAACAAAGCCTCATTGATGTCACCATGGAATAATACCTAGTAGGAATTAAAGGATCCCCATAGATTAAAAATTATAGGGACACTACCATGAAAATAGAAATATTAGTATCAACTTATTCACTAGATAATCACTTAGAATATTTATGAAGCATCACACACAACTTTCAATTATAACTCTGAATTGATGAAATTATATTTTTATCTAATTTTTTTAAAATTTAGTGTATTATGATTATTTATAAATTTTTGATACATTATCAATTTTGATATATTTTTTACTTTCTACATTTTCTCTTGAAACTTTATGTCTATGTTATGTTTTCTCCTACTCTATTTTCTTCTATTACATTTTCACCACTACGTTATCACATAGAGCCACTTGAATGGGGTATGAGGTTATATTTACAAGGTAATTATGGATAGTTTAGTGTTTGAAGAGGTATGTGACATTTTTTCAAGCATGTTCACAAATTTTGAGGTCATGATTTTCAACAAAAGTCATGAAAAGTGGTTTTGAGGTCTCTCATGTGCACAAAATGAATGGTTCTCAACCCAAGAAGGAATTTTAGGTGTTTATAGGCACATGTAACCTCTACATGGGATATTGTGTTGTTAAGGAGAGATGGGTAAGGGTCTTAGATAATATCTTCAAGAATAATTATTGAAAATAAGTGACAATCCTTTATGAATAATTATTGACATCAAAAATAATGTTAACCCTCTTTAAAACATTAATAATGACATGATGTGAAATATTTTTCTCAAAATAGCATATAATTTTCTAAAATGACTATAAAAATATTTAATCATGTATTCAACTCATCTACACATATTTCGGTGTGATTGGTTTGTGAGGTGTGTGAGTAGACCCTATAAGAAAGTGTTAGTTTCTTGGAGATTTATTGTAACAATCATAGTTTACCAATTAAAAGTTGTTAAATGGATGGATTAAGAAGGATGAGACTTATATTTTATGTAAATTGAGGTTTTTTTATATGTTTTATCCCTCAGGTGTGCTAAACTAGTCATCAAAGATAACCTATTGCTAATAGGCATAATGATACAAACAATGAGAAACCCAAGCAAAAGTGAGAGATGATTATGGATGTGCTATAATGGATTAGGGATGAATAAAATTAAATGGATTAATTTATAAATACCTATTATTTATTTAAGTTTTGGATATAATTATTGTAGGTCAGTGTATATGATGAAAATGTTGCTCATAAGTTGACTTGTCTAGTGCAAATGAGATAATAAAGGTGTAAGGTTATGAGATTGGTATGCAAGACAAGTATTTCCATTTGACCACATTATAATTTTATTTTATAATTTTATAATTATCTTATAATATAATAAATTTTCATTTTAATTCTCTGAAAGTGGACATATAGGTGTTGAAGGTCATTTTCACCATGAGTGTGTTTTAAGGCAAACTGGTAGTTCTAGCTAAGCAAGTTGCAGTGATGAGTTTGATGATATATGTTATGATTTGAAGCATATAATTTACATGATTTTTTTATTTTTAACTTTTATGTTATATCCATGCTTTTTATAAGATTTGAGAGTCAGTAAAAGTGATTGAAATGTTGAATCCAAAAGGGGTTGACTAGTTCAGGTTTGATTATGTATATTAAAGTCAATAAATTGGTCTGTAAGACCAATAATTTCCATTAGATATTATGATAGTTTTTTTTAATATTATTTTTAATAATTTTATGATAATTTACATGAATTTTAAGTCCTTTATTGTGTTCCTTTAGGTGTCAAATGTTCAAGTTTTCATGATTGTTTTTTGAGACTAGTTGGCAATTTTGAGCGAGCTATTTACAAAGAAGGGTTTGAGTCATTTTTAAATGAGTTGCGAAGTATAAATAAAATATTTACTACCCTAATTTAATATATATTTTTTATATGTTATTTTTTTCATTGGTTTTTTGGAAAATTTGTTTTTATACTTCAGTTGTTATGGGTATGCATAGGCCTAATTGTGAACAGTGTTAATGGTAGGCTTCAAGTGGTGATTAGAACTAAAAAGTGTCATGGACCTAATATGATATTATTATGGGTCTATTTTTTTGTAATATAATATTTTATTTAAATTTTATGTGTTTTAATGTGTTCCAAGTAAGGCAAAGAGTAATGTGTCCTAAAGTAGACCTAATGGGATTAGGTCTCCATGAGACCTAAAGATGAAATGAGGCCTAAATGAGATATATCTAGCTTAAATGGAATGGAATAAAATTTGATTAATTTTTATGATATTTAATAATATATATTACATGGCCAACCTAAGAATTTGAGGGTGTTTGGCTGACCATGAAAGATA
Source organism: Torreya grandis (assembly GCA_037957365.1). NCBI lineage: Eukaryota > Viridiplantae > Streptophyta > Pinopsida > Cupressales > Taxaceae > Torreya > Torreya grandis. The sequence continues at coordinate 13,601 of JARHVA010005274.1, read as the reverse complement.
TAAACAAAAGGATTGTATAAATACAAGGCAATTTTAGGCCTATTGTATGAGATGTATGAAAACAAATAAGATAACATATTGGTGAGTATAATAAGGTATTATAAACCATAAAATGAGTGTATAGGATAATTTATTAATATTTTTCATAGGTTATATGTATGAGGATAAATATCATATGAGCTAATCAATTCAAGAAAAGGGATAGTTGAGCAAAGAATCCTAGAAGGTAGTTTGACAGGGATAGAAGTATGTGAAGAGATAATAAAGTATATCATCATTTATTATATGATAAATAATGTATTATAAAGGTGATACTAGGTTTAATTTTTTTGATTTGGTGTTAAGTCATCTAGGGGGTTGGTGTCTCCTTGCAAGTTGGTGTTTGTTAAAGCTTACATGAGTAGGTGCTTAGCTAGTTGGGGTTGGTGCTCCATGTGGAGTTGGTGCTTCACTAAATTTGGTGTTTTTATTATATTAATATATTAAATTTGTAGATATTAGTGGTTTTTATTTACCTTTAGATTTTCCCTTATATGTGATGTATTATCATGTTTCATGCTATTGTGGATAGGTGTTTATGTATGGTAGATCTATATGCTTGTTTTAATGGTATATGATTACTTAAGTGAAATTGATAATAAAGTTTTTTGAAGATTTATTCACCACCTCTCTCAATTATTTTACTTCCAATAATATAGATAACTCATATAAATATAATCATGTAATCTAATCAATGTACAACCATTCCATCATAGTATATGACTTACAACTTAAATATATAGTAATGAATAAATTTAACAACCATAATAATCCACGGATAATCAAATAAATTATCTTAGAGAGAAATTAGGATGTGAAACTATATAATGTTATTCTCATAGGATTGTTTTGATTGTGAAATATTCAAATATGTATCAAGAGAACAAACCATTAGATGATATGCAATTATATTTTAACATTTGAAGTGATATTCACCACTAAATTGATGGCATATAAGTTGAGAATAACCTAAATAACATACATATGGGATGTATAAATCTATTTTTTATTTAATTCAAAGATGATAGATTTATATTTATATATTTTGTTAATAAATTTTAAATTTAATTAAAAATATATAAAAATGATTTTTACATAATGGTTAGCTAAGACATAGCCTATCACATCTTCTTGAACATAATTGGATCCATCAAAGTTAATTATCCAAGTTTTGTCATGTAGGTCGATTTTAATCTTGGTTAATTTTTCTTTGATTAATTTTGATTTAGGTTTGGAAAAATATATTTTAGGACCCTTAAGGATTTTTGCCTTGATGTCAATTGTAAAATTATGAAATTAGTCTTTGATATAAACAACTTAGTTAATACCTTCAATAAAAATGATATATTCTTTAGGAAGAGTGTCTTCAAGGTTATTTTTAGTAGTGTTAGTTTAAATAAATGGTTTATATAGAGATAAAAACTTATTTGTTTCTAACATAATAAAGGAATGTCGAGAGGGAAATTTATTATATAAGTGTGTTTAACTTGATTTAGGTTGAGGAGGCTTAGATTGAGGATTATAAATGGTGATTTCATTAGTTTTAGTGTTGAAATATTCATTTTTTGGATTTTTAGGTCTAAATTGATCCATAATGAAATATACCTTTTTTCTTGATCTAAATATTCTTCTAAGGTTTAGGGAAATAAGATCCTAAACTTGTGTTCAAGATGAGCCTTAAGATAGTAAAAAATATTTTTAAAATATTGTCATCGCTTATTTTATGGTCTAACTTATGAGATAGGGGATTCCATAATTTGATGAAATTATGAGTAGATTCATTAGGAATTTGCTTAGAATTGACAAAATAGACAAGGATATTTCAATAATATCTTTATTTCATTGACTAAATATTCTAGTTGTAGAATGGAATGTTAAGGATGTTAGCTATACCAGTCTAGTGCATCTCTTGTAAAAAAAACTGTTAAAAGTTTGGTGGTATCAAAGTTATTATTTGAACCCATTCCTTATAGATATTACCAAAATATTTAATGAAAAATGTAATATTATTATTCCCATCATATGTGATAGTTGGAGAGATGTTCCCAATGTGTATGAACATAATGAATGAGGCTATAGGTTCATTTTTGAAAAAAGTGTATCATTTTTTTATGCTTAAGTTTAGGGATGATATTTCTATTTGCCCTTATAATATAAGGAGAGATAAAATTATGTGTTTTTTAGTCATGATGACTTCAGGTTGGTTATCCATTTGTAAAATGTGGTTTTGCATGGGAACATCTGGGAACTTTTATATACTTTCAAAATGTTCATTTTTTAAATAAATTCTTTAAGTACTTGAGTTGTATCAATAGTTTAAATTTTATTAGAAGTAATAGTAGGGGAATTTCAACATTATTATTGGGAGGAAGCCTCCCAATGTTAGTGTTAGTTTCCCAAAATGTGGTGGATTAATAAGGAAGCTTAGTGAATCCACCATTATTATTAGAGGTGTAAATGATATTATAATGAATAGTTTTGATGAAATAAGACTCATATAAATCATAAATTTGGTTGACTTCAACCATGTTACACGTGATAAATATATAGTTAATTTGGGAAAACTTACATAATGAAGAGTTGTCTTCAATGGTTGATAAATTAGGAAGAAATTAATGACCCATGTATAGTTTGAATGGGTTAAGACTTGAAAGAAATATATTAAAAGGTTATAGAATGATGAAAATTGGAATGTAAGGATAATATTAAAATATTATTTAATACATACAACAAATGCTATTGATTCTGGTCAATGTAATTAGTTTTTAAGTATGACAACAAATATTATATAATTTTGGATGATGTAATGCATTTGTAAAATATGATGCTACTAATTTTTAATTAAAACATGTATTATTATGGATAATGCAATATCTTTGAGACTAGATAGAACTAGATTTTATTAGGCAGGATGATGCAGTTAGGTAGGATACTAAATAGAATCAAACTATATTAGGATGGATGATGTATTCATGTAGGAATATAATGGGAAAATAATATTGTATAAATATCATTGATGTATTTAGGTAGGAAAATGTTGAGTATAATAGACTATGTTAAATAGATAGGAATTATAAATGACATATTTATTATAACATTAGGAATTTGAAGATCCAAATTTTTTTAGTTTATCATTAGTAAAATAAAAGATAATTCAAATCAAAGAACATAATATAAAATAAAATCCTTTTACGTAAGTACTTGGGAGAGATTAAAACATAATGAAAAAACTACAAATAGAAGATAAAACACAAACCTATGTCACCTCCCTTATCAAACTAGTGCTCATTTATTAGCATAGAGGATGCTCATGCTCAACTTGTGGGTAAAAGTGACCTATGTTAATGTAATTTCTATTTGTGTATAAATTATCTAATACCACTTGAGGCTTGGATTGACTTGGTAAAGCTTATACTTAATCAGTCTAATATTATAACATTGGTTTGAGAGCCTATTTATATAGGGGTAATAGAAATTATATTTATACATTATAAAACTAACTCTAACTCAAGTGTGGTTAGGTTTATTTTTAACCTTGGTTATGTATAGATTAATCTTGGTCAAGTTTATATTAACCATGGGTGGGGTCAAATCAATTATGAAGGATTGACAACTCATAGAAGATATTTATGAGGCCTAACAACTCATAAAAGATATTTATGAGGTGTTACTCACCTTTTATTTGAATTTTAGGAATTTATAAAATATATTATTAATTTATTTGAGTTTGGCCTCATAGTTATTGAAATTTTCATTTTTTACAAAATGTAATTCCCTAATTGAAATTGGATTTTTTTACGTAAGTAGCTAATTAAAGTTGTTCTTTAATTAATCCTACTTAGGGTTTTTGGTTTTATGTAATTATTTTAGTGTTTTACATTAATAGGTCAAAATTCTAATTTGTTGAATTTTTAGTGTTGGGGTTTTAGATTTCACCCTAGCTAAGAAAGGGGATTGTTCAGGTCATATGCTCAAATCTAGATCAACATGAGACTGATCCTAGGCTATGGGTATCCTAATAAAGGATCAAAATTTTGGAGAATTCTAACTTCATTATGGATGTATCACCTACACTAAATCCAAACTAACACATACTTGGAAAAAGGAGAGAGAATTTACAAAACTTATAAAATCATGTAAAAAATGGTGATGTACCAATGATTTGATCACTTCAACTCACACAAAACACACTATAACACACTTATTAGACCAAAGAACATCAATCTAACATAAATATTTTAGAACAAGGCATTAATTAGTTACCAAATTAGTAAGAGAGGGCAAATATCCACTTCTAAACTAGAAAATAAATTATAGATTGAACTTATAATGACTTGTGAGACTATTTAACCCTTCGTGAAGGTGATAAAAACTTAGACATAAGCAAGGAACATATATTAAATTGAAAATGGTGCATGAATTCATAGAACAAACTTCAATATAACTTAGAAAAGGAATGAATTAAATCTTTATTACATCAAAAGGTCTTGTAGTACAAATTTTAGTATAGTCTAGTCATACCGAAAAGAGGGATATATCATCCATATCAAAGCTTAAAAGCCTATATTTATAGAAAAAAGAAAAAGAGAGAGGGAACTATGTGTTTTAAAAGGGCCAACTACTTTTGATGGATTATCACCAATTTGAGGATGTTAACTTAGATCTTATCAAAAAATAACTAACTTTGTAAAAGAATTAAATGCCCATGCCCTTATCCAACTTCTAGATCTTTTCTTAGAGTCATGTCATTATTTACTCGATCTGCTTACACGAAGCATGTCTTAAAACTAGATGAAATGAGCCACATAATATATTAGGTGGCCATTGTAACCTAAAAATGTGAACCATGATGAGGTGAGACATCGGTTCACTATATATGAAAACCAATCTTAGACCATTGGTTTTCACATAGTCATGATATCTATGAAAGTATACAATCTACATGACTTTGCTTCATGGTCACTGGTTTATCCTTGCCTTTTGTATTACACCAAAAGGATCTATTTTATGGATCATTAATAAAAATGCTTGGTATCTAAACTATGGCCCTAGTTTAACTCTAGTTTAACTTTGATATCGGATCTTTGATAACTACTTTATCTAGCCCCAAATAACCCTTTTGAGTTTCATTGCAAATGTCTTGAGCTTACCTTTACTTATCTGATATATATTTCCAATTTGATCCATTTATATTGTGCCCAACTATATTTATGCTTATTATTTTTGTATATCCTTTTGACTTAATGACTCCACTCAAGCTGTTAGATTTGAATGTACGAATGCACATGAGTCTTCAATATTCTACCAGGACCCATTAAATTTGAACACTTGTCCTCTTTGTATTCATCATCAATATCCTTTGACCCTTTTTTGACTTGTCTCACTCTACCAATATTGATGTTCATAGATGCCCATGATCCATTGATTTTATACCAACTAAATGTGATTGTGTCACTTGTCCTTAACTCGTTAGCTCATTAGATTCACTGACTCTTTGGCCATCTCACACTATGAAATCAAGATGTATGAATTCACATACACCATAGATCTCCCTATTACTTATTTCCTATTATTTATTATGCTCTATCATGTCTTTGGTAAGATTGAGAATGAGCCCTTGATTTAGATTGGACCTATCCTTTTGTTAGTGAATGTACACCATTGGATATTGGCTTGATTATCTCACATTATTAGATTATGTACAACTTATAAATCTTTAAAATATTTAACTTGGGGACATTTTGACTTGGTTAAATAAAAGTGGATCATTAGATATTGTTTGTTAGTATGAGGACTCCCATCAACTGTTAGAACTCAACCAATATCAAACCTTTTAAGGACCTTTTAAACCCAAACAATTACTTTGATTGATTAAAATTGAAGTTCAATCTTACATTATTTGAAATTCATGTAGATGTATTTGACATCTCGTAGACCATAAATTTTAAGCACAAATAGATTTTTTCCTGAGTTTAAACATGACTTTTATATGAATGTCTTGATCTGTTGGGTCAACTTTGAAGACTTGGATCTCAATGTGAAAAATTGATGGAGGCATGAAATTTATAGAGTATGATCCAAGTACTAATATCAACATGTCTACATTACATACGAGATTTAAAGTATTTATGAGCATACTTATAAAATATGTAAACAAGCTTGACTAATCTATTTATGAGTGACATCTTGATCATGGTCCTAGACTTGTTCTTTTGAGATTTTACTTGATCTTTGGAAGCTTGAATGAACTTTTGAAGCATAAGCAAACTTATCCATGACCTAGAATTCAATACTACCTATGTAAATTTATGTAGATCCTCCATTTATCATTGGATCCTTTTCTTAATAGAGAACATTTCTCAGTCCTTGAAAGCTATGTATGTAGGCCAAAAGAGGCCAACATCTTTGGTGACTTATCTAGAAAGCATGCCTACTATGCTTAAGAACTCAGATCATATACATAACTCTTAGATCATCATAGATAAAAAATGGACCATTACATGAATATAACACAACATTTTGACTTTCAAAGATATAAAAATCCCCAATAATAAAGAAAGAAAACAAATGAAAAGGGAAATTAACCTAAAAAACAAAGATAACTAAGATACTGAATGATTGTGCAAGAAATAAGCACTTATTTAAAACAAAACAAAAAAGAAAGTAACTAATGTGTTAGAAAACACTTGGATAAAAACAATAAAAAACTATGTATAGGAGATTTATCTTTCCTTAGTAGCAATGTTTGAGATGTATCCCATTGACTGCAATAGGAAGTTGTTCACCATTCATCCTTATGAGTTAGAATACATTTAGGGGTTTGAAACTAGAAATTGTATATGATCCACTCTAGAGAGAATCAATTTTTTTTTGTTTTCCTATCTTGGCTCTATGCTCATCCCACTTGAGGACCAAATCTCCTTCTTGGAATCTTCTTGAAGAAGATCCTTTGTCAAAATATCTCTTTATCATTTCTTAGTGGGCCTCTAGAGCCAACATGGATTGATGTCTTGTCTCCTCTAGCTCCATGAGATTAGTATATATTATTTCCATTAGCTCAGTCTCTAAAAGCTCAATCAAACACATTAATTATAAATTAGGGAATTTAAGAGAAATATGCATTCTTGATTCCTTACCATATACTAGTTTGTATGGAGAATTGACAATTGATTATTTATAGGTGATCCTATTAGCCAACAAATTTGAATTCAATTTAATATTCAATGATATCCGATTGTATTCTATATTCCTCTTGATGATCTTCAACAAATTGTCATTAATAAACTCAGCAAGTCCATTGCCTTATGGATAAAAAATTTGATGAGGTACTGATAAAAATACTATGCTAAGCTACCCACTAGCTGATCTAAAATCCTAAAAAATCCATAGCATTTTCAAAAATTATATTTTAAGGGACCCCAAATTTAGTAATTAAACTTTCATTGAAGTCTAAAACACTAGTTTCATTAACTTCATTTAATTTTACTACCTTCATCCATTTGGTAAAATAATTTGTGGTAGTTAAGATCCACTTGTGTCCTAAGCTTAATGGGGGGTTAATAACAACAATAAATTCAAATCCCCATTGGATAAAGGGTTGATTAATTGAAATTGGTTAGAGAGGTAAGGTTGTAAGTCTTAGTTTTCCAATAAACATGGCACATTATCTACATTTCCTGATCCATGCATGGCAATCACCAAATAAACTTAGCCAATAATACCCACCTCTCATGATCTTGTGAGCTATAATTCTAGCTAAGTAATGTCCTCCACCATGTACATCATGGGAATTCTCAATTAACTTTTGTGTTTGACCTAGTTTTATGAATCTTAGTAGTATACCATTGAAATCCTTTTTAAATAGTACATTATCAACAAGGATTAAAGGAATTGACAATAATCTAATATATCTCCTCTTTGTAAAAGTGAGATGAGAAGGATAAATGCCATCTTGTAGATATATTACAATATATTGGAACTAGATGGAAGTTGAGGCTTGATTACATGAAAGTTCTTGATCATTTGACACCATAACCTATTCATTAGAATCCTACAAGTCTTGAGCTAGATGTTCATAGAGTCCTTTGCCTTTAGCCAACTTTGTGACTTAGTACTCAATGTCATATTCCATGACCTTGGCTATCAAACAAAATATTTTATCACTTATATCTTTGTTTAGAGTAAAATATTTGACACTTAGATGTACAACCATCAAATGTATCTTCTTATTGGTCAACAAGCACCAAAACTTTTTAAGAGACCATATAACTGAAAGAATGTGCTTCTCAACAAAAGAATACCTTGTTTTTTATTCTTATAATCCTTGAATAAAAAAGGTTATTGGGTGATCTAAATTATCTTTATTTCATTTCATGAGAATACCTAATATTATGTCAAATTTAGCATGGCTATGTAATAAACTTTGCACTCCTTCGTTAGACCAACTGAAAGTTTGAAATTTCTTTAACATGTATATTAGTGGGCTAGCTAAAGTATACAAATTTAAAATTTATATCTTTATGAATTTAATCTTGCCTAAAAGGCTTTGAAGGCCTTCTTATGCTTGGGCAATGATAATGAAAGAATTGATTATATCCTATCAAGGTCTATGCTTGTACCTTTCTTTGAAATGACATGTATAAGATGTGTACCTTCATGAATAGAGAAAATAAACTTTTTTGGGTTAAAGGACACTTAAAATTTTCTTCATGTTTCAAACACTTATCTGAGATGAATCATATGCTCATTTTTGCTATTAGAGAATATTTTTATGTCATCTAGATAAAAAAGAGTAAACTTGTTAAGGAGACCCTGAAATGCCATGTCCATAGCCTTCTAAAAAGTGGATCTAGCATTAAATAAACCAAAAGGCATCTTTTCATTTTCAAATGTCCCCCATTTTGTGGTGAAGTTGGTTTTATACTACTATTTTTTCTTTGACCAAAATCTAGTTATATTAACTGTAACCATCTAATAAAGAGAACTTTTTTGAACCTATAACTAACTGTAAAATCTATTTCATTGATGGTAATGGATAGTTATATTTGAGAAAAGCCTTGTTCAAGTTACAGAAGTTGACACATAGTGTTATATCCCCATTATTTTTCCATACTAGAACAAGGTTTGTTACCTACGTTGAGTGATTAATTAAAAATATTATGGCTAACTTAATGAGATTATGCAATTTATTTCTCATTAAAGATTCATGATTTGGATTGATTAGCCTCTACCTTTGACTCATTAGTCTAGTCTCATCTTATAAATCAATGGTATTTTGAGATAGACTTGGATCAAAACCTTTAAGGTCATTGTACTACCACGCAAAGACATTTTAAAAACTTGAACACAACTTAATAAAATCTTATTTCTCTTAAGATGTGAAAACTTTACCAAGATTTAAATTTTTTCTAGTTAAAATATGTACATTTGTGTAGTGTTCTTCCCTTGTTGATAAAGAAAATTTTTCTTTTCTTAATTCATCATCTCTACTAAATATATTTTCTGGGGTGACCAGTCGTTTAGGCAACTTTTTTGTCCTTAATTACATAATCTAATCATCATACTACTATAAATGCTTGTCTTGGTTCCTTGAGGAGAATTTAGCTTCCTATTATAAGAATCTTATATTTTGGTAGTCATGTTAAAATACTTGCCAATTATCATAGTTTTCTATGATAGAAGGTCTCATAACTACCTTGATGTGTTATTAGACTTTGTACCTTTATATAACATCTGGGATACTGAATTATGATCCAATAGACACTATTCTATCTACATGCTCAATTTAATTTCTTGCTATAAAATAAATATTGAAATATTGAAAGTCTTCAAATAGGTCCCATAATCTATGCTTATAATACCTAATTATTGGGTTCTTGTATATATTAAGTCCCCTTGGTGGAATACTACTTCACTATCTCCAGAGACTTGAAAGGAATTAACCTTGACCTTTCTTTCCCATTACAAACAATGCACTAGTGCTTCATATTCAGTGACATTATTGGAATAACCAAAATAAAAATATAGCTACCACAATCCATCACTAGGCTGGTTATCTTTCATCAATATTGGAGTTGGTGTATCATTTTCATGAAGATAATAGAAACCAAGTCATTTTTATTCCATTAAATTTTATGGATCATTCTCATGTAAACCAAAGTCCTATTCATCAATGAATAGATTTGGGACTCTATCTAGAGGTGATTCAAATTCATCCTCACTATTTTCTAACACTTTACTTGAAATAACATAATTAGTGTTCACCATTCTTGGAATATATAACTCCAAATGAAATATTGTAATGGGTTAAAAACATATTGTCACCTTAGTTCCATACCTATTTTTTAAAATTAGATTAGTCCAATCATCTGATAAATATCCTCCAATTTTTGAAGAAAAATCTCTTGATAGACACATAGCAAAATAAGGATGTAGGTCCACTACAACTACATCTTGTTGAATAATAACATTAGGACAAGCATGTAATTTCAACTTTAGGTATTTTATCATGCCTACTATTTTTTTATTAAGCCATATAATTTCAATACTCCTTTAGTATTTGGATCAGAGATAAGACCAAGCTTGTTTACAATTTGTTTAGGTGTGACACTATTACTAGGTCCACTATCTAGCATATAATTATGGACTAAACAATCACCCAATATTAAATAGAGATAAAAGGGAAGGGTCTTACTTTAATTGACATTGTATTTATCCAAATTTGTCTTGTTATGTATTTGTAGATCAATTTGCTTGATTTGTTAGTCTAACTTAGCCAAGATAACTTCTCATTTCTCAGTTGATTCTTTAGATACCTTGAGATCTAAAAGTTATTGAATTGGCATGTCCTTTTACCTTGGGATGTCAAGGGAATCCCACATGCTAATACTAACATTTTATTTCTTTATTTGATCAATAATGTTAAAATATGTTCCACTAACCTTTGGTTGTAACTTCTGAGTTGTTGGTTGTTCTCTAGTTAGGGGCATTTGGATAGCTTTCATTATCATTGTGTTTTAAAACTTAGGTATTATATGAATAATAACTTGATCTTTGACATTATTTAACAAAAAATTAGGAAAAATAGAAGTATTTATCACATTTGGATATTTTTCAATTACTCTTCTTTTAGTTCTATTTAGATTTGCCACTTGACCATTTGTGTTGATAGTTTCACTAGCTTGGTTGAATGTAATATGATCATCTAAATGCCAACTAACATTGATACAATCAGACTACCCTAAAAATTGTTGAAATTATCTTTGGATTTCAATATTCACATCTTTGTATTGACCACCTTGAAGAGGGAATTCTTCTTATGTCATATGTGGCATGGTAATCTCTTATGATACCAAAGCTTGATTTTGAATGTCATTTGGATTGGAAGGATACCAACCTAGATCTTGCATTATGTTATTTTGGGTAATAATAGCTTTTGATCTAGAAGGTACATTGGGATCAAGGGTTGCATATGGCTTAGCTTGGGTTATAACTACTTGATTTTGATAAGGTTGCCTATTGTCCTTGAAACGTTGGTAAGGTGGTATTTTGTTATTGAAAGACTAATAGGTACTCTAGTTTTTCTAATGATAAGGTCTACCTTGGTATTGTTGTCTCTTGAGTGGAAAATTTTCATTTCTAAAAGTTTGTAACATGATTTTCAAATCAAAAATCTCACTAGATTGATTAGGAGGGGATACAGCTTAGACTTTTGGATATGGAATAAGAGATATAAATGGAATTTCAAACTCTTGAGGGGGAAGAATAGGTTGAAATTCTAGAAAAAAGGGGATTATATACATTAAAACAAGTTTACCAACTTGAATCAAGACGTTCTCTGGTCTGATAACAATTTCATAGGCATTTGGAAAGTTATTACCACCCATGGACTCTATCATGACACTTATATCAAAATTAAGGTCCATAAGGAAGTGCAAAACTACATACTCTAAGGATGTTATAACCAATGCATGGATCCTAATCCATGTCTTTTAGAATCTAATGCTGAAGTCTGACATGAATTCATGGGGGTACCTTTTTTTGGTAGTCAATTATTCAACTAAAGAGAAATGATTAGAATTTTCCTCAAATTACTTAACTAAAGCTACACCTAACTCATCCCAAGTATAAATTGAGGTCAAAAGAAGATTCTTATACCATTGCAATGATTTTTCCTTGAAAGAGGCAACAAGTAATCTGATAGCCACATTATCCTAAGTAACATTATGAGAAAAATATAGATTAGTAATATCTTGAATATGCTCAATAACAATAGTTTTATCCCATTATCTAGAGAAGAAAGGGATACCTTTTAGAGAAGACACAATAATCTCAACATATTGGGCCAAATTCAGGGGATTACCCTTGTTAAATGGGATAAACACTTGATTCTTGATAAGCATTTGGATAAAAGGGATTTGGATTATAAGGATAATAGATTGGACTAAAATAATAGACTAATTAGAAGATAAATATATCTTTGGAGAGTAAGGCCTTATTTTATTGAATCTTAATATTTTGTAAGAATTAGGAGGTAATTCGATATGTTTAAAAGAAGCATATTTACTTGATGCTCTTATTATAACCTTTGGCATGAAATTATTGTCTAAAAGATGCTATGAGATTTGCAACCTAAAAGATATTTATCTTTTGATGATGGTATATCTCTCTTACTAATATGAATCTTTATTCTCAATATTTTAACTTCAATTATACCAAATAAACATGGTGTCCCATTAGGCATGCCAAAAATATTGGGGTTTTAGATTGTACCCAAGCTAAGCAAGGGGATGATTCAAGTCCTCTGCTCAAATCTAGACAAACATGGGATCAATACTAGGCTATGGGTATCCTAATAATTGATCATACCTCTAGAGAATGTTGGATTCCTTGTAGATCTATCACATACACTAAACCTAAACTAGCACCTACTTGGAAAAGGGAGAGAGAATTGACAAAACTTATAAAATAATGTAAAAAGTGGTGATACACCAATGATTTGATAACTCCATCTCACATAAAACATAATATGAGACACTAATTAGACCAAATACCATCAATCTCAAATAAATATTTCATAACAAAGCATTAATTAGTTACCAGATTAGTAATAGAGAGGCAAACATCCACTTCCAAACTAGACAATAAACTATAGATTGCACTTATAATGACTTGTGAGACTATTAAACCCTATGTGAAGGTGAAAAAAACTTAGACATAAGTAAATAACATATATTAACTTGAAAATGGTACATTAATTCATAGAAAAAACTTCAATCTAGCTTAAAAAAGGATTGAATTCAGTCTTTATTGCATCAAAAGGTGTTGTAATACAAATTTTGTTAGAGTCTAGTCATACCAAAAAGAGGGATAAGTCATCCATGTCAAGGCTTAGAAGCATAAATTTATAGAAAAGAGAAAGAGAGAGAGGTAACTATGCATTTGAAAAATACCAACTACTTTTGATGTATTAACACCAATTCAAGGATATTGACTCAGATATTATCAACAAAGAACCAACTCTGTAAAAGAATTAAATGTCCATTGCCCTTATCCAACTACCA
>JARHVA010005273.1:1010000-1256679 GCA_037957365.1 Torreya grandis | reverse complement strand
ACCTAACTTCTAAGTAATCATATGAGATGTCACAATCCATTATAAAAACTTAAACCATATACAAGTTAGGGGATGGTTATTGTGATTGAGTTCACAAGCCTAAACACTTAGACACAGGTCTGAGTTTGAAGACAAAGCTAGAGCTTGTGAAGTGCCATAAAAATATCATGAACTATGCAAGTATAGTGAAATAAACTCATTTAAATTTGGAACCTTTATCAAAATGTCATGAAAGAGTTCAAGATTAACTTCTATACCTTATACTCAGGACCTCTCCTAATGGACACTTACAACCACTTTTAGAAGGAAGTCTTAAACACTGTAGGTTGTGAGGTCATAGTGACTTAAGAGTGAATTTTTAAAGGGTTATATATTTTCAACAATGCAACAAAGTCATTGAGATGTCAAATAATGGTAATGGATTCTTGTTGAGGTTAACATACCCCCATTTTGAAAATTGGGACCCTTGTGATAATTTGAACCTTAACCCTGAGACCATGGCATGTTTTGAACATTATTAGAATTTGAAGATCATTCACTTTGATAAATTTGACTTACTAGTTTATGGTTTTAATTTGAGCTTGCATACTATTTTTAATTATTGGTAATCATGTATTATAAGTTGTAGGTTTCATTGGGCCCTATTGAAGAGATCATGCTTAAAATAAACAGATTAACTCTATTCCAGTTTTCACTAACCTTTGGTTTGTGAAAATTGGAATCTGAATTCATTTTCTAAAAGCTCTCCTCCAAAAACCCTAGCATAAACCCTTTGTCCAAATTTACATTTGGAGGGATCATTTGGTGGGAATATTTTTAACTTTATTTTTTTTACTTAAGCCTCAAATTTTATGTTAAGGCTTGGTCATGTTTTTTAACACAACCAAACCTTAGCCTAAAAATTATGCTTAGTCTACTCTTATTTTCCCCTTTTGTTCCTTATATTTAAAACATGGTCCAATGTTATACTAGTAGGGTCCTTTTATTTTAGCATGGTATCCTTTACAAAAAAATTTAACCTAAAGTATTAACCCTAGGGCCCTGTTCGTATTTATGAATGCAAATGAGACCTTAGTCTTAAAACTTAAGCCTAAGTCTTATTTATAACTAAGTCTAATGTTTATGTTGGTAGGATCCTTTTAATTTTTTATCATGGTCCCATTTTAATTTTTTAATGCTAAGGCCCCATTCATGTTTATTAACATGAACAAGACATTAGTCTTAACATTTTAGCCTAAGTCTTTTTTCATCCAAGGTCTTAACTTAAAAAGCTTACTACTTTGTATATCCAATGGTCTGTGCTTCATCATGACCTTTAATCAGATGGAGCAAAACCAATGCTAAAAAGTTAAAGGCTTATGAAGCTTTATGGATTCACCATGTGACACTCCTACATTTAAAGTTTTATAGTAAAAGGTCTTGCATATTAAATGGAACCAATGGTGTGTAACTACTCATATCATGATCGATGGCTCTCACTTCATCATGGATTTTAATAAGATGGAGTGAAGACAACATTAAAAATTTAAAAGGCCCAAGAAGCCCCATAAAGTTACCACATGGCACTCTCACATACAAGAACTTGATGAGATTAAATTTAATGTTCGTGTGACCATCATTTGACATCTATGAGGCTGTATTTGATGTCTGCATGATCATCAACTTTAAGCTCACCAAAATTAGGAACTTATTGAGTTTAAATTTGACATTTTCATGACCATCATTTAATTTTTACAAGGTTTTACTTAACATCAACAATTCCATCAAATTCAAGCTCATCTAACATTTTTAATTAGACAAAGGGGGCATATTTTATATCATTCAAAGGGGACACTTTGATATTATGCTTAAAAAAATTAGCATAAAATGCTTTAACCTAAGTTTTTTCATGTTTATTAATATGAAATAGACTTAGTTAAAAGAATTTTAACCTAAGTTATTTGTATAGATATGCACTGATTAAAGATCATGCATCTTGCAGGATCTGACGGTCCATGATTCATCATGACTCTTGATCCAATGATGCAAAATCATCAATGACTATTCAATGATTCTAAGAGATCCTTTGGGCTAAATGCATAGAAGATGCATGTTTAATATATGAATGGTATAGAATATATATCTCAAAAATCCTATGGAGATGCCAAGTGACACAACCATGGGGCTTGACGTAAGGGTGGATAATGACATATGAGGGCCTAGATCATGATCAATGACTCACATTGATCCTTGGATATTAATTAAATAGTGTGAAGCAAAAGGTAATTTTTAAATACCAATAACTAGTACTCAAAGGCATTTATGAAAAATGCTACAAAAAGTGACAGAGAGATACTAAATAAGCACCATGTAAGCACAAAGCAATAAAAGTGAAGATTTTGTGTGCCTGATAATGTAAACATATAAAGGCAAAGGTATAAATCAAATATGAGGCACATATGAGCTGAAGTCCAAGTAAGGCATCACCATTAAAGCCTCAAGAGAGCCTCAAACTTATATAAAAGCCCTAATTTGAGCTTGAATTGATCATAATTAAGCTAAAAGAGATTTTAATTACAAATTAAGCATTAAAGAATTGATCCAAAGACCATTTGGAACATAAAAATAAGAAATTTACAAAGTTTGAGATCCATAAAAACTTGAAGGCAATAATACAAGGATGAGTCAGAGTTATATTTGTCTATAGACAATGAAGGGAGGGTCTTTAAGGACATAGACTTGGAAATTATTGCATTGAACATAGGCAATAGGAACTAGTCTGAGCTCTTTTGGACCATTAAAGAGATGTAAACCATCACTAAAGAAGAACAAAAGATTACCATTGTAACCAAAAGGTACTATGACCTGGTTATAGTCCAGATGGCTAGTCTCTGCCATACAACCACTAAACCAAAGGTAATCCATTGTATCAACATCCTTGCTCCCATTTTCAAGGATTGTAGACTTGAGCAGGGTTAGATTCTTCATGAAAGGACTTTCAAAATAATTGCATTCATTTACCCATTGGTCTTTAAGAGTTATTACATGCTTCTAAGACCCCAAGTAGATTTACCCACTGTTAAGGAATGGACTGACAAGAGTGATCTCGACACCATCCTTAGGCCATGGTTGCTCCAAGGGAGCCACATGATTTGACACCCTACTAAAAACATCCCAATTGCCTAATTTAGAGAGGGAGTTAGGGTAATTATGGCCATATTAAATAGAATCTCTAGATCCTCTTAAACCACTTATGTTAATAAGTGTTGGGTGTCCTACATTTATTTCATGATAGAGAAAGGGATTACTCCAATTGGAGAGATGATCAACATATTTCTAGAAAGACAATCACATCCATTAAGAAGAAGACCAGTTGAAAAATTACAAGCCAAAACATAAGAGGCTGAGAAAGATAAAGGAAAAGAAGTTTCCTTAGACCTAGTCCTAGTGGCACCATTTAAGAAGATAAAGATAAAATTGGCAATGGTCCCAATTGGATTAAAGAAGCCAAAGTTGAATTTCACTCATCCCATGAGTGAGGTCAACTTATTTAGTGATGAGTACCCCATCCATGGACCAATCATCCTTGATTGGTTCATTTATGGAAAAATGTATAAAATCCCCACCTGGCACCACCCATGGGTCTTGACCAAAATTGATAACATTGATGTGCATGATAATATCAAGCTATGGATAAGGGATTTAATGAAGGAGGATGAATAAATAAGAATATTGACCACTATAGGGTCAGATAGAAAGCATATAAATGCTTTAGGATCATCAAAAAGTACCCAAATGGAGGTCTTTAAACCTCAAAAGTATACTAAATCAACTACTATTATGGAATTAAATCTAGAGACAATTAGATTAGAGAGAGTGACAACCATAAAGGCCATGGTGGGGACGGAGGATTTCACATTTCAAAAGGTTGATCCATTTTTAGGATTAACTTCAACTAGGGGACAACAACCCAGTGAACTACTCATCCATGAAGAAGACATTGAAAACCTAGCTAAGGCTCATTTATCTCAGGTCAGAGTAGGCATTAGAGGTATGAATAAAAGAATAACTAATTTAGATAATGAAAAAGAGGATTTGAAGACATAGGCTATCTTATCAATGAGTGAGGTGATGATAAAATTATTAGATGTATCATTTTATGACATGTTTGATGAATTAAAAGCAATGAAGTTAAGAAAAAGTGCATTGGTATAATATAATATAGTGTCTAAGGGTCTAATAACCCAACGAAAATATTTAAAAGATCAAATAATAGGGCTAATTAGCATTCAGGTTAGAAAGTAGATTCTTGGTTTCAAATGAATTAGTCTGGGACATTTGAATACAATTCTAAGAATTGTCATAGAAAAGGTATAGAGGTTGTGTGCATGGTCACAAGAACTAGAGATACTCCTGAAAGATGATAAGGAGTTAATTAGGAGGATTGAAAAATTCCTGGGGACTATGCTAACTAACCCTACACAACCCACTGTCTTAGTCATCATCAAGGATGATGAGTTTAAACACAGGGCTACCTTGGTGACCCAAGAAATAAAAATTAAAAGTCAAGTCCATTATAAAGAAGACACTAGTAGGATCCTAGCATGATATTTAATGTAGGAGAAAGGATAACTGAGGCCAAAAGGGTCAATGGAGACATGGATATAAATGACAAAGAATTGAATGCTCTGGCTGATAATGAGGAGTGTCTTTTAAGACCACCTGTGGACTTGGAACTAGTCAATGAGCAACACCAAAAGGCTATGAATATCCTCCAATATCAGTAAGAAAGTTCTCAATAGTAGGGCCCACCAACCAAGTAGTTAAATGATATTCTATTTTGTAAATGACTTTTTAATATTTTGAAAATATAATATCCTTTTGTAAATGCATATGCTAGTTTGTTAGTGTATTACCTCTAAGTCAGTTTAGTTTGGAAAAGCAAATATATTCTAGAACTTTGTAGAAAAAGGATAATTGTCCTTACTTTTTGTATATTTGTATTTTATAACTGACCGATATACTGCCTTGTCCTCTTATAAAAGGCAATACTACCTAGTCTATAGAGGAGAGAATTTTGAGCAATTTTTTAATACTTTGAGTAGTTAATACAATCAAGGAATTCCAAAAGGATTGTCCAAATTTTTTTGTGTGAATTGTTACATTAATTTTCTCTCAATTACTAGTCTTAAGTCTTAAATTTGAATAGTTTTTATGAATTTTTAGTTGCATCTTTGATTACAGGGTTGATAATTTGTGCTTATGCTATATTAGTTGAATGATCTTGAATTTGATTTGTTTTATTTACTCTACATTAGAATGTGCTAGTGTTATTTAAGTGTGGTAGCAAATATTTAAATTGATTTTAGTTCTTACTTGTACTTATTTATATCATCCTTGGAGGTTTGCCTAGTGTGTAGTGAGATATGAGCTTATGCTATTTTATACTATATACTAGATAAATGCATACTCAGTTGTAATTGAAACTTTGTCATAATGTTTGAGGCTAAGATCAATAATCACTTATTCTCTTTCTACCTTACCCATCTCTTTTGATTCTTTTTTAACAAGATCACTTTAGTTTAGATTTTAGTGTAAATATCCATTTAGATTAGTCTATAGTTTAAAGCTCTTATCATATATCACTATGATTAGCATAGATACTTACACTTTGAAAATATTTGGTTCATGATGGCTCACAACCATAAATTAATATAAATTTTGTGGAACAATTAATCATTGCTCAGGCACTATTTCACCATAGGTAACATAAGTTGCCAAAACTTGCTACTTATTCTTTGAATTCCTAGAATTCTAAAATTTGAAGTGTTCTTGAACACTAAGGAAACCTGTGATAAATTTAAAGGCATCAAGAAGTCCTAAATCCATCAATGTACTTAGTTTTATCTTAATAGACACCTATAGGTTGTAATCAATAGGCTAGTTCCAAGCCTAAAGAAAAGGCAAACTACATGAAAAGGATTGGGGTTTAACTCACAATAATTGATAGGTAGGTGCTCAAACCATTCGAAGGAAGTGAGACATAAATACGATAAATAAAAATATGATTAGACAAAGCTCAATCTAACCCTATAGTTTATGAGCACCTACATGTTGCTAATAGGAACAGACTGGTATCAAGCCTGAAGAAAGGGTAAAGTTTGTAAAAGGAGCATTATAACCTGATAGGGATTACCAAAAAAGTTTAATAATTCACTGAGGCTCTAATTTATAGAAAGGGATTTATGGAGAATTGACTGTAGATAGGATCCATTCCAAAACCTTGTATATACAACATAACCCATACATACAAACTTGCCTACTTGACTGAATGAGGATTGTTTGTTTAAGAGTGGAAAAAAGAGGTAATAAGAGTGGTTTTAATAATTTGAGATGGACCATGGTAATGAAATGACTCCATAAAACCTTACAACTCAACAATAAGGGACAAAATGAAGATAAGATTTTGTTCATACCTAACAAGCCTAATACCATGAATAGACCTATAGGTGATGGCATGAACAAGTCATTTGTTTGAGGTAAAGGGATGGATTTAATGTTTTTATAAGTTATTAAATATTTTAAAAACCTAAAAATATCATCAAAAATAGGATAAAGTCAATAAAATTCCAATTTTAGCCTTAAGACCTTCCTCAAGTTCCTCTCATGCAAAACTACACTTCAAAAATAGTATTCTCTTTCTTGGTAGAATTATGAACCTAATGCATGAATCTAGGTGGTTTTTATAGATTATAATGAGGTATACACACTTCATTATTATGGTGTCAGTAAATGTATTAGACCCATTACCTGTATGAATAAATGCTAATAGCTCAAACCCCTCTCTAATGGCTTGCTTGCAACTTGAGAGTCAACTTCTCACACACAAAACTATATGGTAAAGATGCATGATGACCTAATATCCTGGGGATAGTTGAGGGGGGGGGGAATTAGTGTACCTAAAAATTGTGCCATTGGTTTATGGATTTAGGGCCTAGGTTATATGAACAATCATCAAGAACCTAAGGCACTCTAAACCCTCCTGAAATGTTATTGGAGACCTGATGCAAGAAATGGAATTATAAATAACATGTAGTGACATATTTTAATCTATATCCTCATGTAAATTATTTATGACTCCAATTGGATTATCTGTGAGTAATTTGTTTGTACATTCAATTGTATAGAATGTAATAAATACACTATTTTACATAATTTTTGGTGTTTTGTAAGGGTTTTTAGAAAATGAGAACTTTAAAACAATTTAAAGAGGTCACATAAGATGTATTTAATCTAATAAATCCAAAAAATATGCATGGGACATCATGTAAGTGATCCAATAAATCTTGTTTTTCAAGGAAATCTCAAACATGCTTAAAATAAGACTAGGTGACAAGGCCATTTCATGGTTCTCAGACTTCCATAGGGTCTTAGAGACTCAAATTTGACATGGAGGTTTCTTATATGATTTTAAAATTTAATAACATGTTTTTTATGATTTCACATGTTTAAGATAGGTCTAAATAAGAAAATAGGTTTTTAGGCAAGGTGGCCTACTTGAGACCTAATTAAAAAGAGAAAAAGGCAAAAAAAGTCACTTCTACTCACTCTAAATACCTAAAAATTGGCATGGAGTTGTAAAGTCATACTGGGTCATCAAATATGCACTTATCTTATCATTACCATATGTACACTTTCATACACAAGGAGGTTTATAGGTTTTTAGGATTACCAGGAAAATAGGCCTAGTGAGAGGTTGAGGAGAAAAATGGAGTTTTGGGAGTTCTTATAAGAATAAAAATGGATTTTTTTAGGTCTATTACTATTTTTAAGTGCATTCATGGAGTATAGTGCCTTATAGTATATGAACTCAAGTTTTGAGCCACTTGGACCAAGCTATGTATGGAAAATGAGGAGTTTCAAGACACTTAGGCATATGAATGATGAAATATCAAATCAAATGAGTTGCTAAGTGTAGTTAAGGTTTAAAATGCGAGTTTATAAATTGAATCATAGTTAATTGATGATTGATAAGTCCATTTGTCACTCTTCTTATACAATAACTGGAAATTTTCAAGAAGATGATCAAGGTGTCAAGCTAAGATTCTAACTCCTATGTCACTTGGAGGATGTATCATCTTCAAAAGAGAGACACATAGATTTATAAGTATATTTATATTATTCATAACTCCTCATTATTTATATCTCTCACATAGACACTTGTCAATCCCTTTTTCCTATGCCCTCCCCTCTCTCTTCCCAATTCTCTATATAAGCAACTAATTTTGGCCTTGTAATGGATCCATATTGAAACACTTTTGTTAAGAGAACCTTATGTGTTAATATCTATTTTATGAATTGTATTTCATAGTGAAAGTTTAGGTAGGTTTATGGGATACATATTGGTGCATCACCTTTATTAAGTCAGTGTTAATATCCTTATACCACTTTTCATTTAAAGCAAGTAGATTAGCAGTTAGTTTTAGGTGTGGTGTAAGGGATTTAGCCCTTTAATCTAGAGACTCATCTCTCCCTTAAGTCACCCACAACTTCATATATGTTTCCATATTATATCAAATTGAAGGAGGCTAGAGTATACCTCATTTAAGGTGACAATTTAATTTATAATAGTTTTTCATGATTGGTGGGACCCAAATAAAAGAGTTTGTCCAAGATAGATGCTAGTATTAGCACCATTATAGGAGTAACAACCTTATTCATGTTGTATTTGGTGACTCCAAAAGGTATTGAACTCCTATTTATTGACTAGTGAGCCAAATTTCATTCCAAAGGTGACTAAAATATCAAAAGTGAAAGGTATTCCCTATGAATTTATTGAATTACCTTTGTATTTATTGGGTGAATATTTTTTCACCAGCTGACTGATGACAAAATGGTTACATCAATCACAACATAAAGAGATTTATGCAGCAAAATGGGTGTGGTGATCACAGCCAAAATGAGATAAATCTCTCCTCTCAGCAAGGGGAGGTTCCCTATAAACTATATATATATATATATATATATATATATATATATATATATATATATATATATATATATATATATATATATATATATATAAGCTAAAAATACACACAGGGGTGAAATCATACCATCTATCTCTCTTTTTTCAAAGATGATGTTAAAAAAATAGAGGAGAATTCTTGGGTAATTGCTGAAGGCATTTCTCTTCTTTCAGAAATGATGTTAAAAAAACCAGAGGAAGACTTCCTAAGTAGTAACTGTAACCACAAGAAACCCAAAAAAGCATAAAGTCTTTCATTTCTCCTCTCACTAATTAAGATGAAGGACACCATAGGATTAAGCACAACCCAAAGTCACCACCTAAAACTACAACAAAGTAAAGGATTTCGAAGGATAAAGAGAGCTCAAAGTCTCTCTAGTATCCTTTACACAAAACACAGACTGAAGACAATTATGGTAGCATAAAGTCTCCCACAGTCAGCTTTAAGACATCTTCTAGCTTATTTCTATTTTTTCTACTTGTTTGATTAAATGGAAAAGACTATATTTAGGAAATAGACATAAGAATAATTTCCTAGATGACACAAGCTTATTCCAACACAAAGTCTGAAAGGTCACTTGCTTTCTCATTCATTTAACAAAATATGATTAACAGTTTGAGCTCAAAGTCTCAAGAATGTTTTTCAAATTGGGTAGAGTTTTGATTTTAATAACAATGAAATCTCCCTTATACAAAATGAGAGATTACAATATATAGCATCACAAGAAAGACTTGGGCACTTATTTTCATGAAAATAACCCATGTTGAAGTGAATGCATTGAATATCTATGAAAGGGTCATGCTGGAATAGGTCATCAACCTTGACTTTGGCATTCTAAATCATCTCAAATGTCTCTTCCTAATCATGGGTTGTCTGGTCTTCTTTATGACGCTTACACAACTGTCTATTCACCTTTACTTAATGTAGAAAAATAGGCTGTGCCTTTGAATGTTTTCTCTTTCTAATGTCCACCTGGTGGACTGTTCCAACTATGAAATAACTCTTCTACAAATATTTATAGACTTTATATAGTTGTTCCCTCCTTCCTTGCCATGTTTTGTGTCTTCTTGGTGATCTGAGCTCTCGAGGCTATCTTCTCACTTTCAACTGGCTTCTTCGGCTCTTTTCTTGGCTGGTCACTGAGTTTGTTCTCAGGTCTTTTGAAAATAAATGGTTATTCCATCACCCTAAATTTGACATCCATGGGGACATCACCGATCACTTGAACCACTTTGAACCTTTTAACCTTGAACTCTTTTGGTTCAAAGTTTCAATGGTTCAACAGTTTAATGGTTTGGCAATTTAATGTTTTGTAAAGGGCCGCATTCACTTGGTTTTCTTCTTTAGTTGAACTATTTATTTGAACCATTTAGTTGAACCTATTTCTAGAATCTTTTGCTTCATCCATTCACTTGAAGATTTCACTCAAACTTTGAACTCTTTGAACCCTTTGAACCTTTGAACCTTTAAACCTTTGAACCTTTGAACCTTTCAAAGTTCAAAGTTCAATGGTTCAATGATTCAGATCTATTTCTTTGAATCCTTTGAAGCTTCAAACTCTCTGGATCCTTTCATTCTCTAAGTTTATTGAACTCATTGAACCTTTGAACCTTTTGAAGTTCAAGGTTCAATCTTAACTCTTCAAATCCTTTTATTCTTTAAGTCTATTGAAGCCGTTGAACCTTTGAACTCATTGAAACTTTGAACCTTGCAAAGGTGGGGTTTAATGGTTCAATAGTTCAATGGTTCATTCCAATTATTTGAAGCCTATCATTAAGTATTTTGATTAAACCTTAGCATTGAACCATTCTCAAAACACTTAGGAAATGCCTTAAGTGTTTTGAACTTCCCTTTGAGAAAGCCCACCTATTGAACCTGTGACTTCCTTAGCTAAAAAGGCTTGAATATTTGAAAAACTTAATTGATCAAAACATTTTGAAAGAAAAAAGAGACCATTTTGGCTTGTAGGACCAAAAATGATCAGCATGTTGTCCACAAAAACAAGTGATGGATTTTCGGAACAACAACTGGCTCCAGTTGGGGAACTTCCATCGATTGAAATTTTGAAACAATCGAAGGGAGTATAATCCAAAATCTCAGTGCCTTCATGTATGCCATTGGGATACAGAGTCATGTTACCCAAAAATAAAGGTGCCAAAAATAAATAAACAACACAAAACAAAAGGAAGACTATACAAAAATTATACATGTGTATAATTGGACTTATCTAATACTTCAAGGATTGAAGTGCTTCAGATGCTGCCCACTATGAGGTAGAGAAACTGGCATCTCATCTTGATAAATAAACAAGAGACTATTTTCACCCCAAAATTGGTGATTGGCAAATGGACTTCTCCACCAAGAATCTAAATTTTTGTGCCTTCCTTTTGGTTTCCTCTTCTTGCCCCTTAACAAGACTCGATCTCTACCATGAATCTTTGCTCTCTTGCCAAAGAGTTTATTTGCCTGACATTGATGCATAAAAATATGGTTCAATAAGAATAATTTGTTGCTCTTTGGGTCCAGTGAAGCACATGATTTGATTGTCAGCATCAAACACCTACCAATGTTTGGCATTATCAGGTACACTTAGTTAAAAGACCAGTTCAATAGTGTAACTATGCTCTTTAAAGTCTTTGTGTGGAACCATGAGGGTTGTAGAGACAACCAATGAATCTACATGATTATAAATCTCTCTAGGCACTACATAAATATTGAAAGCATCAAAAATTTCAAGACAGTCCCACACTAGATTGTGATAATGTTGCAATCTCTCATTCTTGGTTTGATACAAGTTCTTCACCTGACAAACCACCAGCTCAGCATCTCCCCAGGCGTGAAGCTTCTTGATGACTTTAGCTTGAGTGGCCTTTAATATGAGTAGTAAAGACTCATACTCAACAGTGTTGTTAGTGTTTCTAAACTACAACTTGTATGATTATGGAAAAATATCTCCTTGAGGAGATATCAAAACAATTCCAGCTCTAGAACTAGTAAAAGAATTGCTGTCATCAAATTCCAGAATCCAAACATCATTAGAATATGATCTTCTTTTAGATTTTTCTTCATTAGAAAGGGAAGATCCTTTTTCATTTGTACTGCACCCTACCAATTATTTTAATGTCTCGTATAAATTTTTTGGATTGTCACTTATAGAACTTTCATCTGCTGAAATAGGAACGTCTTCAGTAGACAGAAAGTAATTACCCATTCCTAAATATTCAAACAAAATTTGAGCTTCAAGGGCTGAAGTTTGAGTGACAATGTACTTTACCTCCTTCTCAAGAAGTAGCCTTTACATGATGCCCTTAACAAGGATCCTCACCTCAGATTAGTTCATACTCAACTCTCCACCAATGTCCTTGCAAATTTTTTTCCCAAGTAGAATTCCGTAGGAGGCTAGAATGTTAGCCACCAAGATTGTCATTTAAATTCTCTTATCTAGGAAGGCCACAAATGCAAATTGGGCATCTTTGATTTGTCCTAGAAGTGGCACTTGTTTTTTTTCCATGGAGAAACATATTCCAAGGGTTTTAGTCAGTGTGAGACCAAGAGATTCTGCCACCTTGGTGGGCATCACATTATCAGAGGTGCCAAAATCTATAATGCAATTATTCAATTGATGATCGTTTATCAGCAGGGAGACATAAAATGGTTCTATATTTCTAGGGGTAATTGGAGGAGTAATCATAAGATTGTTTTGGGTAGGTGTGTTCTTTAGGGAAATAAGAGTTACTTTCAAAATTTCTTATCCTACAGGGATGGTTTTATTATTTATGCATTGAACTAACCTATCCAACTACTCAGGGTTAGATTGTAAGAATTCAAACTCAGACATTTGAATTTTAGTCTTCTTAGTATGGTCAATTATATCAAATGACATAAATGAATTAGAAATAGAGGAAGGTAGTCTATCAATTTGGATTTTACTGGGTGTGGGACTAGTTTATGAATTTAAAGCAGAAGGTGAAGGAATATTTGAGGTACTTACTTTTTTGTTGCTCACTGGGTCCTTTGATTGGAAAGGTAGTGAAGTTTCTCATTGAGAAATTGAAATTGCTGGTTGAGATTCTTCCCCTATTTTCCCTCTATTCGCTTGTTGAGCTGACTGGTTCTGGGACCTGGTAAATACAGTGTATGATCCATCAAATGCTTCTCTTTTATTTTTGGGTTCATCCTGGTAATTCAGAAAACTAATGTTGGAGTCGCCAACTGATTCTTCTTGGCCTTCTATAAAGAGATCAATGTCATCTTCTTGGTTCAACTCAGGTTGGAAAGAAAAATCAGATTCAATTTCAAGATAACCAACTACTGAGTTAGCTGGTGCTGCTTCAATGGCAAGTTTCCCTAGTGGGGGAGAAAGACAATTTAGTTGCCCTTGATTTTTGGTAGCATTGCCCTGATACGACTGGTTGGAAAACATACTCCTTGGTATATCCTGATAAGAAGGAGGAGCATACATCCCTTGTGCCATTTTATTTTTTAGAGCTAGCAATTCATTTGCTAACTTTTACACCATAGGATTAGTGGTGCCTATAGAAGAACATTCAAAAGATGAAGAAGATTTACTTATGTGAAGATATCTTCTTATCTTTCCCACCAAGATAAGGTCATCTTCAACCTCAGTGGCCAAAATCTAAGCTGTATCAAGATCTATGTGGCCAGCCCACCTCAATAGAAAACTCACATTAGGAAGCTGAGCATTGATGAAGAAGCATTTGAGATTCTCAGGTGTCGATTGAGCAATTATGAGAATCCTATTCCTTAGCTTGTCAAATTTATCAATGAAGTCTCACATGGGTTCATGAGGTTCCTTCTTCATTTGTGTAAGCTAGGCTAATAGGGCATGTTCATCTTCTACAGGTTTGAATCTAGCCTCAAATTTGGCCTTTGAGAGTGTTCCAGTTAGTCACTGTTTATGCTTGCAGATTATAAAACCAATCTACAATAGTGCCTTACAATGTTTCCATAAATAGTCTAACTATAATGTCTTCATATTCAATGCCTATCACACTACATGCTATGCAAAAGGCTGCAATATATTCATCAGGATGAACCTTCCCATCACCATAGAACTTGGGAATTTTTTTTCTTGAACTATGGGGTAGTTCATGTAGAGATGGGGTTAGATTCAGAGGACCAAAAGTATTACCCCAGGGGCCTTGAGCTACCATGATATGGCTATGGAAAGGAGGGATAATAAATCTTGGTGGGGTATGTATAGACAAAGATTTACTAGTAGAGGAAAAAGAATCTTTGCTTGGTATGAGTGACCTGACGTTGGTAGGAGGAAAACTCCTTGTTCACTGAAGGTGAGTTTGTGGAGGGGAAAGGTCAAAATTATTTTACTGCACAAGCTCGAATATAGGGTCAACAATAGCTTGAGATCTTTGACTTTGTGTATACTATGGATCTGCCAGAGTGTAAAATGGAAATAGAAAAGAACTAAAACTACTTCAATTTGAAGCTTGAGGCTTCAAACTACTCGTTCATCCCTAGTGGAGTCGCCAAAAACTATTGGCATAGAACTGTCTGTGTTCTATCCCCAGAAGATATGAAATTCTAATGGAAAATAACTAAATATTTCATTCTTCCCCAGTGGAGTCAACAAAAATTGTTGGCATGGAGCTACTGGAAAAAGATCAAAATTACTTGTTCATCCCCAACAGAGTCACCAAAAACTATTGGGTGAATATTTTGTCTCCAGTTGACTGATGGCAAAATGGTTACATCAACCATAGAATAAGGATATTTATGTGGAAAAATGGGTGTGGTGATCACAGCCAAAATGAGATAAATCTCTCCTCTCAGCAAAGGGAGGTTCCCTATAAACTATATATATATATATATATATATATATATATATATATATATATATATATATATATATATATATATATATATATATATATATATATATATATATATATAAGCTGAAAATACACACAAGGGTGAAATCATACCATCCATCTCTCTTTTTTTAGAGATGATTTTCAAAAAATAGAGGAGAATTCATGGGTAATGTTTAAGGCATTTCTTTTCTTTTAGAAATGATGTTCAGAAAACTAGAGGAAGAATTCTTAGGTAGTAACTATAAGCACAAAGTATTTCATTACTCCTCTCACTAATTAGGATGAAGGACACTGTAGTATTAAGCGTAACCCAAAGTCTCCACCTAAAACTACAATAGAGTAAAGGATTACGAAGGATAAAGAGAGCTCAAAGTCTCTCTAGTATCGTTTACACAAAATAGAGACTGAAGACAATTATGGTAGCACAAAGTCTCCCACAGTCAACTTCAGGACATCTTCTAGCTTATTTCCACTTGTTCTTCTTGTTTGATTAAATGGATAAGACTATATTTAGGAAACAGACATAAGAACAATTTCCTAGATGACACAAGCTTATTCCAACACAAAGTTTAAAAGGTCACTTGCTTTCTCATTCATTTAACAAAATATGATTAACAGTCTGAGATCAAAGTCTTAAGAATGCCTTTCAAATTGGGTAGAGCTTTGCTTCCAATAACAGAGAGATCTCCCTTATACAAAATGAGAGATTACAATATATAGCATCACAAGAAAGACTTGGGCACTTATTTTCATGAAAATGGCCCATGTTGAAGTGAATGCATTGAATATCTATGAAAGGGACATGCTAGAATAGGTCATCAACCTTGACTTTGGCATTATGAATCATCTCAAATGTCTCTTCCTAATCATGGAATGTCTGGTCTTCTTTATGACGCTTACACAATTGTATATTTGACTTTACTTAGTACAAAAAAATAGGCTGTGCCTTTGAATGTTTGCTCTTTCTAATGTCCACCTGGTGGAATATTCCACCTACTGGAATAACTCTTCTATAGATAATTCTAGACTTTATATAGTCGTTCCCTCCTTCCTTGCCACATTTTGTCTCTTCCTGGTGATTTGAGCTCTCGAGGCTATTTTCTCACTTTCAACTGGCTTCTTCAGCTCTTTTCTTGGCTGGTCACTGAGTTTGTTCTCAGGTCTTTTGAAAATCAATAGTTATTTCATCACCCTAAATTTGACATCTATGAGGATGTCACCAATCACTTAAACCACTTTGAACCTTTGAACCTTGAACTCTTTTGGTTTAAAGGTTCAATGGTTCAATGGTTCGATGATTCAATGTTTTGTAAAGGGCTGCGTTCACTTGGTTTTCTTCTTCGGTTGAACCATTTTTTTGAACCATTTGGTTGAACCTATTTCTAGAATATTCCACTTCATCCATTCACTTGAAGCTTCCACTCAAAATTTTAACTCTATGAACCCTTTGAACCTTTGAACCTTTAAACCTTTCAAAGTTTAAGGTTGAACAGTTCAGATCTATTTCTTTGAATCCTTTGAAGCTTCAAACTCTCTGGATCCTTTCATTCTCTAAGTTCATTGAAACTCATTGAACTCATTGAACCTTTCAAAGTTCAAGGTTCAATGGTTAAATAGTTCAATCTTAACTCTTTGAATCCTTTTATTCTTTAAGTCTGTCAAAGCTATTGAACCTTTGAGCTCGTTAAACCTTTGAACCTTACGAAGGTAGGGTTCAATGGTTCAATGGTTCATTCCAATTATTTGAAGCCCACCGTTAAGTCTTTTGATTAAACCTCAACATTGAAACATCCTCAAAACACTAAGGAAATGCCTTAAGTGATTTGAACTTCCCTTTGAGAAAGCCCACCTATTGAACCTGAAACTTCCTTAGCTGAAAAGGCTTGAATATTTGAAAAACTTAACTTCTCAAAACATTTTGAAAGAAAGAAAGAGACCATTTTGGCATGCAAGACCAAACATGATCAGCATGTTGTCCATAAAAACAAGTGATGGATTTTGGGAACAACAGTATTCATATAAAATAAATCAATTTCCTCATACTATCCTATACACCAAGTCACCTCGAATGAAGCTATTTATTATAAATTATCCATGTTCTCCTAAGGATGATAACACAACTAAAAATATACTTTTTATTGCATTTAATGGTGATTTTCCTTTGAATCTTCAATAATATGATGATATACCTATGTCTGCCCTCAAGAGTGTGCTTTATTTCAATGGAAAGATCCCTCTTACTCCAATTGAACACATTAGAAACATTGTAAACTTTTGTAAAATCCAAAAAATCACAAAAGAGAATGTGGCAATTAGGTTATTAGTAATCAGTTTCAAAGGCAAAGCTTTGGGGTGGTATATGACCTTATCTCTTAAATCAATTACCTCATGGGATGACTTAGGAGAGAATTTGATTAAGATATTTGAAGATAAAAGTTATCATTTGTCATTGGTTGAACAATTTAATACCACAATGAGATCCCCCCCAAGAATTCATGCAATATTTCAATGATATGTTACAAAATACATAGGATAAAATCTAAATTATTGTAATACCCACTCCAAACTATGATTTTCTCTATTTTCTCAAGGTATTGAATAGTGATATTGCTATTATGATCTAATCCATGGGTGGGAATACTGTACCAAATTCATATGATATTAATATATTATATGATAAAAAACTGATCCAAGATGGAAAAATTACTCCAAGACCTCCTATGCCTTTGTTTCCTAATATTCAACCCCCTACCCCATCTCTTACCCTAATTCCTACCATACTCAGTCATGAATTGGCTACACCTAGCTAAGAAAGTAAGACAAATGATGTGGAAGGACTTAATAAGAATCTTGAAAACAAAGTAATGGAAATGGAAAGGCAACAATGAGAATTTCATAGGTCTTACTAAGTTCAGTATCAAGCTCATCAGCCCTATCAATCAAATAGGCTACCCTTTCAAGGAAATGCTCAAGGACAAGGTATTATCACTAATACTAGACCATATATGATTTTAAATCCCAATGCAACCTTTACTTCAAAATCAATGGTACCCATTCAAAATAATCTAATACAAGACCAAAAATGGATTGCTAAATGGAATCAATCTCACAAACAATCTAACAATCAAGATGGAATATTAAATCAAACATGTGTGGCACAAGAAAGAAATTTTCCTTTCATGACACAATATGAAGTTTATAATAAGGTTATGGCTATTGGAGAGCAAGGTCAATCAAGTGATTCACTTTTTAACATCTAATAAGAGGATTGTTATGTAGTAAATTAGGTGAGAAACTCAAATAGAGTGGTGGATAGTTTGATTATAGCCAAGAATAGGTGTAAAATAAAAGTTGCTGAAGATATACAAGAGAGTGGAAAAGTTCAAATTCATTTACATCCATGACTCAAGGTGTAAGAGAGTCTAATGTACTTCTTAAGGCTCAATAATCTCAAATAAATTAGAATGACAAAGGTAAGTTTGTATACCAAAACAAATTAGGCCCAAAGTGATACTATGAATGCTAGAGGACAACCAAGGATTGATGCTTCTTCTCTTAACATAGTAGATCAAAGGAAAAATCTTCATGAAATTATGCCTATGTGGTACACTTTGTATATTTTAGGGCAAAGTGATATTTTGTAAGAGTAACTATCTAAGCTCAATCTATCATCAAGAGTAACAAGGAAAGGTATTGCTATATATGTAAACACATCTAATATTAGTGAGCCACAACAAGGTAAAGTGAATAATCCTCCATTCTATGATTTAGTGATCATTGGTGATTTTTTGTTGCACAATTATATGATATATAATATATTTAGTAGTTCAGTCATGCCAAATAAAATTTTGGATAAATTAGGCCTCAAGTAAGAACATCATGTTAGAGGTGTGTTACAACTAGATGGATCAACCACTGTGATAGTTGGTGTTGTCAAGGGTTTGAATATAACTATTCATGCTTGTCCTAACTTCATTATTGCTCAAGATGTAGTTTTGATTAATCTACCACCAAAGTTTACCCTTTACTTATCAAGGGACTTCATGAAAAAGATATGTGGTTACTTGTCATCAGATTGGTCCTACATGGCTTTTAGGAAAAGATATGGCACCAAAATTACTATAAGATCAGAACTATTTCAAGGTTTCATATTGAGCCATACAAACCAAATGTAACTAATGTTAATTATGCAATTATTGATGAAGAAGATTAGCCTAGGGATCAAGAACCAATTGTTCATCTTTAAAACATTTCAAACCTCTTCTTTGATGAATGGGGGGGGTATAAATTCATATATGTACAAGCACATTGAAGTGAAAAGTCTTGGTACATACATTATACATAAAGAAGATGATGAGTATCCTAAGCTAAATCTTGATAATCCCCTTTAACAAGATATATGGGTCAACTATTTTATGCATATGGATGGTGATGATGAGATTCCAGGTATGTTAGAGCATGGTAATAAAGAAGAAGATGCATTTCTACTTGCCCAAAAGGAAGAAGTTCATGACTATGAAAATCAAGAGGAAGGTGATGATCAATGGTAGTAGTACCATGCCATAATGTATAATTTTGAGCAAGTAAGCCTTCTTCTCTTCAAATGAACATGAGCTTGATGATAATGTCAATGGTGGACCTAATGAGTATAAAGAAGAGTGTGAAAGCACTACAAGAAAATTGAAGCCTTGGAGGAACAAAATAAGACCAAAGAAGAAGTGTATGTGATTGAGGAGCAATATAAACCTCAATCTAATCTTGAGCCACTTTCAGATGTGTTTGGACATCAATAAGGAAATTTTGATGCCTCTAAACATTAAACACATCATAGTCTAAATTAATTTTAAGTTGAGAAGAGTTTCATGACTCCAAAGAAGAAAATAAAAAAGCATAAAATGACCATGAAAGAGATCAATTAGGCTGTAATGTCAATTGGACCTCAAGGAAAGATAAAAGGACCATTCAAAGAAGTCTCAAATGGAGAACTTATAACTAGTAGAGATATCATGATTTGTAAGTCATTTGATCACATTCACAAGCAAGTTTTATTTGACAAACATCGATCATATAGTGATTTGCTCTTATGGAGCAATTGTGACTCTAGGAACATTTATTTTGATCTTGGTTGATGCAAGAGGAAGTGTTTCATCACTTGAAACATGTTTTGAGGTCTATATATAATAGGTTAGGTGTGTTTTTTAAGTCTTTTATGTGTGGTTTTACCTAAATGCTTGTGGCATAATGTTTTTTATTCTTGTTGTGTGGTTTGGTGTGAGTTTGAAGTATTTAGAAGGCATGTAAGTTTTAGTTTGTATCATAAAGGTGACTCCATTTCCCAATGGGAGGATAAGGTCACTGATCTATCATTATTACATACATGATAGCCCTTTGAATCATTAATTTATTAACCAAATTTTGACCTCAAGTCAAAATTGATTAACCCCTAAATATATAGAATTTTCAAAGGGTTATTGAAACTTGTATGTGGCATTACAAATGTCTTGTTATATTATTGAATGGTCTTCATGTGGTCATAATTGTACTTGTTTAGCTTTGCCTAAGGTTTGGTATCATATGACTTATCTAGTCCTAAGGGTAATTTATAAGGTCTTGATGTTGTAAAACATGGTCAAGGTAATAACATGGTTTAGAAATAGTTTAAAAGGTTCTTAACGTGTCTTGTAAGTAATGCATTTATGCATTAACCTCTTATAATGTTAATATGTGCTAAATAGTCATTTTATCACCTTTTTAGCTAATTTGGAGGAGTTATACATACCATTACAAGATAAAAACGTTTTATTAAGGTTAATTAGCATAAATAAGGTTAGATAATGTTTAATAATGGCTAGAGATTCACAAACTTGCAGGTTAAACACCTAAAATGAGTAAAACACCACTTTATAAGCACTTTTGGGCACTTGTAGGACCTTAAAAGATCTCTTTTCAATTGAAAATAGTTTCATAATTTCCCTCAATATTCCTAAGATTATTTTTAGGATTTGGATCAAGTTTTAGGTCATATATATGTTTCATACACTCTCTCTCCTCCATCACCACCTTCATAAGCTCAGAAAGATAAAATTCAAGTGGATGGTATGATTAGGAGAGAGAGAGAGAGTTGGGAGATGAAAATTTGGACATTTTTAGGGGTACTAATAATATAAAAATTAGTGGAATTGGTTTGTATATTCATGGTACCTCATTTATTAATAATTACTAAGAGTGACAACAAGTCACTATGCCTTGACCATCCAACAGGGTCTAATTTTGTTCCTATCTCTCCACTTCATAATTCAATGGAGGAGAATGGTTTTGAGGGATGTTTTTAGAGGTAAAATATATCTATTAAATGGTATTTTAATCATCTAATTAAATTCCATGAAGTGTATTTAATAAGAGGAAAAGTGTCTCAATGCATAAGGTGTTTCAGTCACTCTTACTACAAGTTTTGGTTTGTTTGAGATGTACATCACTTTTAGAGGTTTCTAGTACTCCATGGATTATATAAAACTACTCACTCTCCCAAAAATCATATTTTATCTCTTGATAACTATCTCTTTGAAAACAAGCTATTAAGAGGCATCATGTCTTGACCTTTGTAAGTATGGTCTCTCTCACAAATGGTGATTTGAGAAACACTTCAGGCGGTAATTCGGGCGACGATTCTACCACAATTGATGGCAAAAATTTTGAGAGCCATAAATTTTACACCATATATTTTATTGACTCCCCATTTGAACCATTGGAAAGATAATAATGAGGAGAACATGATGAGATGGCATGAACTATGTTTGGTGGGTTTTGACCCCCAAAAACTCAATGGAAGTGCCCTAAATTTTAATTTTAATAGTGCTTTCTAAAAATAATAAGTTTCTAAAAATACTAATTTCTTGAATTTTGTATTGTTGTAAATTGTGAAAGTCAAACCACTTCATCTCCCTTGAGATTAATGACCTTACACATCCTCTTCCTACCCTCAAAATATGTATAAATGAATATGTAACCTGAAAAGAAAGTTAGACATCTCTTCCTAGAGATAAGCATATATTTGTATTTGCAATCTTGTGAGTAATAAATCATCTCTTCTCAGAGAAATCATTATTATTGTGTTATTTTAATGTTCTTGAAATATCTTTTAACCAAAACTTTTGAGTTTTGAATTAATGGTATCAGAGCAGTTTGTCTTGAGAGTGTATGATCCCAAGGACGAGGTTAGGCTTCAAGAAGATTTTGTGGAAAACAATAGAGCTCACAAACTATCCACCTATTCACTCTAAATGACATCAAATGGTGAATGACATTGAGACATCCAATCCCTTCAAATAAATGTTGAATGAAGCCCTCTAATGGTAGTAAGCATAGATGCTATAACAATTCACCCAAATTCTCTGATAAATCTTGATGGGAAATTATGGATCCTCAACTACACTCCCTAGATCCTCATCCATGGAGTGTCCTTTCAGTGCCCCAACACCCTTCAAGGTTTAGGTGAATTTTGATATCCCTAC
Source organism: Torreya grandis (assembly GCA_037957365.1). Classification (NCBI taxonomy): domain Eukaryota; kingdom Viridiplantae; phylum Streptophyta; class Pinopsida; order Cupressales; family Taxaceae; genus Torreya; species Torreya grandis. Next base: position 1,234,308 of record JARHVA010005273.1, on the reverse strand, counting down.
ATTTGAAGGAAAAATTAATGTTGATGTAGTAGAAAATTGGTTGGATCAATTATCTTCCTACTTTTCATTAAATAAATTCACCAATGGAGAGAAGATCACTTTTGCTCTTTTGAAAGCATCATTACCCATAAAAAATTGGTGGGAAGTGTAAAAGAAGAGGTTAAATATGGATGACATTGGCCTTGAGGTGGAACCTACTTGGGATGATTTCATGGAAGCTATAAAGGAAGAATACTACCCCATTGGAGCATATGATGATCTGTACATACAATGTTAACAACTTCACCAAGATAAGGAATAATATATTCAAGATTACACTAATATTTTTCATTCTCTATCTATGATATTGGGCATCCAAAAAAGTGAGAAACATAAGAATCTCAAATATCATGGTGGACTACAATGGTACATACAGGGGGAAACAGAACTCTTTAATTTGGAAACCTTTGGTAAGGCACATAATTTCATGATGAAGATTGAGCAGAAGCATGGAAGAAAGAATACAAAGAGTTAGCATTCAAAATAGAAAAGTGACAAAGAAGGTCAAACAAGAGGCCAAAATTTGAATAAAAAGGAATTCCAAGATAATAAGCCCCAAAAGGGGAAGACTAGAAAATGGTGTGATTACCACAAAACTTGAACTCATTCTAAATAAGAATGTCAAGCCATCAAGTCCTTACTTTCTGTGTCATAATACTTGACATTTACTACTCTGCCTCATACACACCCTACAATTGAAGAGGAAGAAGAAGATATTATAGATGCTGAGCCTAATACCATCATTGATTCATCATAGACCCATGAGGAAAGGCTAGATGACAAGGAAAGGTTGTTTCACTCTAAGTTATGGGTGAAAGGCAAGACTTTGCATTTCATTATTGATAGTGGGAGTCAAAAGAATTTAATCTCTACTAAAGTTGTGAAAAGTCTAAATCTATCCATGAAGCCTCATCTAAAGCCATACAGTATTGGATGGTTGAGCATAAGGAGAGACCTCCATGTCACCCATTAGTGTCTTCTTTCATATGCAATAAAGCCTTTCCAAGATGAGGCCTTATGTGATGTGGTAAATCTAGATGTTTGTGATGTACTCCTTGGTTATCCATTCATGTATGATCATCATGCATCTATGAATTGTGAGCCCAAAGAATCACCCTCACTCTTGGAATGTGGTGCTATAAGGTACTAGAGGTACCACCTCTCACATTTGGCTCCCTAATTAGTGCCAAGAAATGTAAGAGATTGGTGGAGAAGATAAAGTAATTAATTCTCATGGTGGTCAAGCCATAGAGATCCAAAAAGGCTGATGTTACAGTCATAACTACACAATCAACACAACAATAGAAATATATGGGTCAAATCATGAGAGAATATGATGACTTATTCAAGTCACCCACAATAGTTCTACTTTACTTCCAGGTAAAACATTCTATCAATTTGATTCTAGGATCACCTTTGCCTAACAATCCTATGTATTGTAGATTAGTTTTAGAGAATGATGAGATAAAAAGATAGATTCAAGAATTCATCCAAAAGGGTCACATTAGGCTAAGCTATTCACCATATGGAAGCTCAATTGTCCTAAAATCAAATAAGGATGGAACATGGAGGCTTTGAATTGACTGTCAATCCCTGAACAAAATCATTTTGAAGAATCTCTACCCCTCCCTAGGATTGATGACCTACTAGACCAACTCCATGTTGTGAAGTTCTTCACCAAAATTGATCTCAAATATAGCTATCACCAAATTCCTATCAATCCCATCGATGTCTAGAAGACTACATTCAAATCTAAGGAGGAGCTCTTCAAATGGTTGGTTATGCCTTTTGGATTGACTAACACACATGCAACCTTCATGAGGATGATGGATGACATCCTATGAACCTTCACCAACTCATTCATGGTTTTATACCTAGATGACATACTAATCTATATTTGAACATGGGAGGAACATTTGCAACATGTCTATAAGGTGCTTTAAACTCTTTAGGAGAATAAATTATATAAAAATCTTGACAAGTGCATATTAAAGATGAATATAATTCAATACCTAGGGTACATTGTGAATGAGGAAAGGGTCTATGTTGATGTAGAGAAGATACAAGTTATTCAATAACTACACCAAGAACCCTCACAAAACTTTGTAGCTTCTTAGGTCTTACAAATTTTTATCATAGGCTTATTATTGGATTATCACATGTTGCTTGGCCACTAAACCAAGTGAATAAAGGAGGAGCTAATGTTACATTTAAATGGGGTGAAATATAACAAAGATCATTTGATAATTCAACGAATAGATTTTGTTCAGCTCCTATTCTTGCCTTTCTAGACTTGCATCAACCTTTCAAGTTGATGATGGATGCATTTGAATAATCCATTGGAGTTTTCATCATGTAACATGGCCATCTTATTGCATATCATAGTGAAACTTTCAATGATATAGTCAAGAAATACCCAACATATGACAAAGATCTCTATGCCATTATGCAAGCCTACAAATAATGGAAACACTATATCTTAGGGAAAGAGATAGTTATCCACATTGACCACATACCATTGGAATTCATCCGAATGTAGGGAAAACTAGGAAATGAGAGGCACCAAAAGTGGGCCACATATCTATAGTAATTCCATATAATAATCAAACATAAAAAGGGGAGCTCAAATACAATTGTAGATTTTCTAAGTCACCCATCAATTACTGCACTCACAATAGTTCTTGATCTATGTAGATACGAGACTGCCACCTAAGGTGCTCTATATGAAGTAAATCATACCTTTGTTGATACATATCATGTAATTTAAGAATGTAAACATGTCTCTAATTTATATTTCTAAGATAACATCCTCTATCACATGGGGCATGTCTATGTTCTAGCTATAGAGCAATAGAAGATGATATGGGAAGCACATTTCAATAGGATAGTTGGGCACTTTGGTGTAGAGAAGACATTGGAAGTTCTTCAAAAGCACTTATACTAGCCCCATATGTAGAAGGATGTGTAAAGGTACCTCAAATATCTCACCCCATGTGTGTTATCCAAGCTAATAAATAAGAAGCAAGGATTTTGCACACCGTTACCAGAACCAACCAGGCCTTGGGAATCTATCTCAATGGATTTTCTCTCAAGTTTTCCCACTTCAAAACATGGTAAGGACTATATTTTTGTTTTAGTTGATCATTTTTAAAAAATGGCCATCATGATTTCTTGTAAGAAAAATATATCTACCATGAAAACTACTCAACTATATTTTAGTCATGTATGGCTCCATTTTGGTCTCCCCAAGTCCATTATCTTAGACAGAGATAACAGGTTCTTAAGTATCTTTTGGTCCACTCAATGGAAGATGATGGAGCTAATTTGATGAAGTCCTTGGCCTTTCATCCATAGATTAATGGTTAGATATAAGTGGTGAACTGCTTGATTAGTCACATGCTTCAGATGTATCACTCCAAACATCCATGCACATGGGATGAGGGGATTTTTTTCATACAATATGGACACAATCAAGCCCTACATAGCTCGACGAAGCATAGTCAATTTCAAGTATGCTTTGGGTTCCAACCCATGGTACCAATTGATGTAGCCATTCCATTCTCCACCATGTAATATAAACCTCTTGGGAGATCTGAGGTAGGAAAAGAAACAAAGTTTATTGAAAAAATCCAACACATCTAGTAGTAGGTTTATGAAATCTTAGAGAAGATGAATTACAAGTATAAGCAACACCATGATAAACATATAAATGCACAACATTTTTCTATAGGTGATAAGGTTTGGTTTTGAATTTAAAAGGAATGAATTGTAGGACCATAAATAAAAAATTGGCCTCTACGATATGGTCCCTACACCACCAACAAAAAGGTTGGAGAATATGCTTTTGAGTTGAACCTATGAGCCTACCTTGGTCTGCATCCAATATTCAACATGGAGCTCCTAAAATCATATCATCCACCTCTATTAGACACTTTAATCATAGTAAAACAACTAGACATTAATGAGCTTGATTCACAGAGTTTTGTTCTAGTGGAGGAGGATTAGATTGTGGACACCTAGATGAAGACAATAAGAGGGCACTCTATTCTAGTTTATCGAGTGGTCAAAATGGGCTAGCATAGCCACCAAGGTGAGTGGCTCATAGAGAATCAAATCAAGACACAACTACCAAACTTAATGAGAAATATTAACACAATGGGGACCATTTCTTTTCAAGGAGTTAGGAATGATCTGGGCAACACTTCATGCGACAATTTGGGTGATGGTTCTACCCTAATTGATGGCATAACTTCTAAGAGCTCTAACTTTTGTACCATAGCTCTGATTGAATCCCTATTTAAACCATTAGAAAGATAAGAAAAAGGAGATTGTGATGAGATGCCACAAGATATGTTCAATGGGTTTTGACCCTCAAAAACCCAATGAAAGTTCCTAAATTTTAATTTTAATAGTGCTATCTAAGAACAAAAAGTTTCTAAAAATAGTAATTTCTCAAATTCTGTATTGTTTTAAATCATATAAGTAAAACCATTTTATTTCCCTGGATATTGGTGACCTTCCACATCCTACTCCTACCCTCAAAATATATATAAATGAAGATATAACCCAAAAAAGAAATAAAATGTCTCTTCCCAAAGATAAGCATATGTTTGTATTTGCATCTTTTGAGTAATATAACATCCTTCTCATAAAAATCATTGTTATTGTGTTATTTTCATGTTCTTGAAATATATTTCAACCAAAACTTATGAGTTTTGGATCAAATGGTCTATTACAGGTCTAAATATAACCTTTGCCCACTTGATAATGAAGAGCAATGATAAAATGTGATATGAACACTATTGAACAAGTTGTAAACTTAAAAAGGAACATGAAGCATAATGAACCCTCTAATGAGGGTGTTAGACAAGTTTCATTCATTTAGGTCTACTGAATATAGGTGAGCATTCATTAAGTCTAAGGTTCCATTTTAAAGTATTAAAGTAGTGGATAAGTGATAAAAAATACTAAACAACCATGTGACACTGGATAGACACCATTGCATTATCAAAAGGCTTGAATGGACTCATAAACCTTCAATGTCAACACACAGAAATTACATACAAGATGATTGTACACAATCCATATAGGTGACTCCTAAGTTGAGGATGAAATATGATTAATAAAAATTCATGGGTTTATGGAGAGTGTGATAAGAGATAGGTAAATAATTGATGAATATTCAAGCATTAAGGCATAAGAAGCTAACTCTCTTAACAACCCATGCAAACAAAATAGAGACATATAGGTGACAAACCTGTAGAATATCTTTTAGATTGAAAGATATTTGCCCTCTAAACAAGAATAAGCCAAAATAGGAAACCTAAATTAAATGTAAGCACAGGATAGGACACAAGCCATTGTAAACACTTAAACCATCTATAAGTCAAGGGATGGTTAGTGTGACTGAGTTCACAAGCCTACACACTTAGGCACATATAAATTTGAAGACAAAGGAAGAACTTGTGAAATGCCATAAAAATATTATGAACTCTAAAAGTATAATGAAATAAAATAATTTAAATTTGGAACCTTATCAAAGTGTCATGATAGAGTTCAAGATTAATTTCTAGACCTTATGCTTAGACTTATCCTTATGAACACCTACAACCACTTTGAGAAGTTAGTTGTAAACACTGTAAGTTTTAAGGTCATTATTACTTGAGAGTGAATTTTTAAAGTGTTATAGATTATTAACAATGTAATAAAGTCATTGAGATGTTAAGGAATGACAATGGAGTCGTAAAGCCATAAATTCACTCATTTTTCTCCTAATAGACACTTACTGGTTGCAAGATCAATAGGTTGGTTCCAAGCCTAAAGAGAAGGTAGAATACATGAAAAGGATTGAGGTTTAAGTTATAATAATGGATAGGTAAGTGATAAAACCATTTGATGTAAGTGAGACCTAAATAATTTACAAAAAAATATGATTATACAAATTTCAATCTAACCCTATAGTTTATGAGCACCTATAGTTTGCTAATAGGAATAGACTGGTCTCAAGCTTGAGGAAAGGGTAAAGTGTGTAAAAGGAGAATTGTAGACTAATTGAGATTAAAAAATAAGTTAAATAATTTATTGGGGCTCTAATTGACACAAATTATGTCATGGATAATTTATTGTACATAGGATCCATTCCAAAACCCTGCATATATAACCTAACCCACACACACAGGCCTGCCCGTTTGACCAAATGAGGATTGTTTGTTGAAGAGTGGAAAAAGAGGTAATAAGAATGGTTTGAATAATTTTATATGGATAATTTTAATTACATGACTCCATAAAACCTTCCATCTCAACAACAAGGGATAAAATAAAGACACAACTCTGTTCAGGCCTAACAAACATAATACCATGCATAGACCTATAGGTGTAGTCATGAATAAGTGGGGGTTTAATGGAAAATGGATGGTTTTAATTCTTTTATAACTTCATATATATGGTAAATACCTTAAAGGATCATAAAAAATAGGATAAAATCAATAAAATGCCAATTTTGGCCTTAAGACCTTGCTCGAGTTCCTCTCATGGAAAACTACACTTCAAAAAGAATCTTCTCTTGCTTGGTAGGATAATGAAACTAATTAATGAAGCTAGGTGGTTTTTATATATGATATTGAGGTATCCAAACTTAATCATTATGGCATAAATTTATGTATTAGACCAATTACTTGCATGAATAAAGGCTAAGAGCTTAGACCCCTCTTTAATTGCTTGTTTGTAACCTAAGAGTCAACTTCTCACACTCAAAACTATATGGTTAAGATGCATAGTAACCTAATATCTTGGGGATATTTGATGGGTATAATTTAAGTTAAATTTTGGATTTGGTTCATTGATTAAGGTCCTAGGTTTTATGAATAATCATCAAGAACTTAAGGCACTTTATACCCTCCTAAAACCCTAATAGAGACCCGATGTGAGAAATGGACTTCTAAATCACATTTAGTGACATATTTTGACTCTATAACCTCATGGAAATTTTTTATTACTCAAACTAGATTATCCATGAGTAATTTTTCTATACTTGTAGTAGTACAAAATATAATAAATGCACTATTTTGAATGAATTTTGGTGTTTTATAAGGGTTTTGATCAAATGAAAAATTTACAACCATTGGAATAGGTCAAATGAGATTTATTTCATCTTATTAATCCAAAATATATTTACGGTAAATCTTGTAAGTGATCCAACAAAGCTCATTTTTAAAGGTAGTCTCAAATAAGCCTATAATAAGACTAGGTGGTAAGGCCATTTCATGGTTCTCACACTTCCAAAGGTATAAAGGCATAAAATTTGACATGGAGGTTTGTGATAGGATATAAAAATTTAATCACATACTTTTGTGTGAGTTTACATTTTTGGGAGAGGTATGGAGCAAAAAAATAGGGTTCTAGGCAAGGAGGCTAATTAAAGAGATAAAAATGTAGAAAAAGGCATTTCCACTCACTCTCAAGATCATAAACTTGGCATGGATTTGTAAATATATACTGGTTCCTCAAATATTCCCTTAATTTTTTATTACCATCCTTACACTTCCATACATAATGAATTTTATAGGTTTTTGGTGTTACAAGGAAAATAGGCCTTGTGAGATCTTGAAGAGCAAATTGGAGTTTTTAGATTTGTTACAAGAACCAAAATGGATTATTTTAGGTATAATAAGATATTTTAAATCCATCCATGGAGATATAGTTCATTATAGAAGATGAACTCAAGTTTTTATCCACTTGGACCAAGCTAGGCGTGGGAAATGAGGAGTTTCAAGACACATACACATATGAATGATCAAATGTCATATCATAAGAGTTTATAAGTGTAGGTAAAGTGTAAAATTAGAGGGTGTAAAGTAATTCATGGATAATTTATGATTTATAAGTCCATTTCTCACCCTTCTTATGTAATAAAGGGTAGTTTTCAAGAAGATGATCAAGGTGTCAAGTTAAGATTCTAACTCCTATGCCACTTAAAGGATGTATCATATTCAGAAGAGAGATACATGAATTTGGAATTATATTTAGATTATTCATAAATAATAATTTTTTAACTCTCACATGGTCACTTTTCAATCCCCTTCTCCCATGCCCCTCTCTCTCTTCCCAATTCTCTATATAAGCAGCTACTTTAAGCCTTGTAATGGATCCACATTTGGTATGGTGAAGCCCTGCTAAAATGAGTACTGATTTTGCCTTGGAATAAAAGGTTTAAAAATGGTTTATATTTTTCAAATTATTTTTTAAGTTTGTTAAGTATTTCATATTTAATAACAAGTGAAGGTCATCTTTCCTTGTGTTCATCTCACTCTCATGCTTGGTGTATGTAATCTGACTTCTAGCAGGTCATATGAAGTGTAAATCATTGTTTTGTGTCTATTTAAGTGTAAATAAAGATATTAGTGTCTATTATTATACTTAATAATCATCTACCTTGATAAACCCATTGCATTTAACCTTCATATTGAAACACTTTTATTAGGAGAACCTTGTATGTTAAGATCAATTTTTTTAATTGTCTTTCATAGTGCAAGTTTAGGTAGGTTTATGGGATACATCTTGGTGAATCACCTCTTTTAAGTTAGTGTTAATATAATTCTACCCCTTTTCCTTTGATTCAAGTATATTAGTGGTTAGTTTTAGGTGTGTTGCAAGGGAGCTAGCCCTTAATTCTAGAGACTCATATCTCCCATAGGTCACCCATAACTTGAGAGATGTTTCCATGTTATATCAAATTGAAGGAGGCTAGAGTAGACCTCCTTTAGGGTGAAAATTTAATCTATAATATGCACACAATTTTGAGATACCCCAAATACCCCTTTATCAATGAGCACTACCTACATAGCCAATACTCTCAAGAGAGCCTCAAACTTATGTACTTCTCCTATGTGTTGGATTGTATGTGTATAAGGATGAAATACGTGATATTCATGTATATAGAGTGGCCTATATTGTAACTTATAAAATATGGTCCATAGAATTCTCCTTTAGTACTTCAAACATGTATATGTGCTATCCCTATTACTAGTATAGAAATAGGAGAAAATAGGGAAGATTTAATCACTTGAGTGCTTGATTGAGTGATTTTGGTAAGATGCCTTATAAGAGGTAAGAAGTTTCTAGGTGAGGAATGAATAAATATTAATAATGTATTTATAATAATCATTTGGAGAATATCTTGCATTAAATCACTTAGGCTAACCATAATAATACATTTCATTTGTAAATTAGATGATTTTAGGGCACTAGACACTTACATCAAAATATGAAACTTACATCAGTGTATGCATCTGATTATGATGCAACTATCTAGGCAAATATAAAATAGGCATATCTCTAAAACTTTTAAAGATTAAATATAATAATGTTTATAACATTTTAAGGGTGGTATAAGGTTTGAGTCATCAAAATAATAATGGTCAAACTAAGACGTAATCAATATGCATAAAGAGATAGTATAGGCAAACCTTTAGATAATATGAAAGGTCTAAAAGATAAAGGTACATCCATTATATTTATTTTAAAATTTAATAATACCAAGGTGATCTATAATTCATAAATAGTTTCTAAACTTTCCTAATATATTTATCCCCTTCTAAAACTTTATTCTTATAATTGGTACTTTCTTTGTTTTCTTCCTCCTTTAGACTTTCCTCTTTTGATTTACTCGAGACAAAATTTATTTTTGGAGGCATCTCTATGGTTAATGAGATATGGGAGAGAATCATGGGATATCTTTCATTTTTTTATTCCCTAATAATCTCTTGACTAAGCTCAATTTTTTCCTTTCTGTGCCCTTCTTTCCTAAGATCTTGTCTTGGCTGAAAATTTTCCTTTCTATTCTCTTCAGGGTCCTTGACCTCCCCACTAGTTTTATAGGGTTTAATTGATTTATATTTTCTTTTATAAACTTGTGCTTATTATTTATTATATATATAATTTCTGAGCTCATAACCTAGTTTATTTCATCTAGTACATATCTCCATTATTATCTCATAGTCAATCTCTCAGATCTAATCTCCATACTTAGATTTAAACTATATAAAAGTTAGGAGAGCCTTATCAAAATGGGAATTGACACAAAATCTGGCATAAACCAATATTTTTATTGCTTTGGTTATTGTATGAAAAGATATAAGATGACCTATAAATCTTGTTATCCCTATCAAGATTTCTTCTTCATAGAAATCCAAGGGAAATCTTGATAGTCTAACCTAAAGAGGGGTGACTTTGAAGGTGGATAAAAACCAAGTTTACACTTTCTTATGACTATATGGGATTTCCTTAAAAAATAGGGTCCCCTTAAGAGGCCTTTAGCATAATATTCTTTGTTGGGGATGGATATTGAGATAAAACCATTTTCCATGGCTGAAATTTTCTATATGGTCTTTGGGTTTCCATTTTTGATTTGACCATTCTCTAAAAATATTAATGTTAGGTCTATTTCCCTTGAATTTTCCTATCAGGGTATTTTCCATCTTGAAACTAACTCGCTCAATAATATTGGTTGGGAAAATTTAATAAGACACCTTCATAATATATTGAATGGTTAATCACATGAAACTCATGTGAATGTAAAGTTTATTTTTTTGACTAACATTTCTTCCCAATATCTATTATCTCTCTTGATATTTTATTAGAATTTTTTTGGGCCCCTTATGGATTTTTTTCTTTATTCTTTGCTTACCTTGTCTACTTTTGATCTATCTAGGTTAGTAGTATCTCCCTTATCCTATTACTTTCTTGAGGCTTCCTGCTTGAAACTAAAATTTCCTTCACTCCACATTTTGTTGCTCAGCATGCTCTAACAATAACAAGTGAAATTTATTATTTAAAACATATGTTTTCATATTTTATACATTTTTTGTAAAATACCATATTTTAGTGTCTAAAAATCCCCCCTGTTATTCTAGTATTATTATGCAATTAAAATACTAGAGTAAAAGGATAAATATATACTTGAGTGTGTAAAAAAAAAATTTTATTTGGGAGAAGGCTCTAAATGTGCAAGCTGATCCATGAAAAACATATAATGAAAACATAGTTTTCAATGTCCATAAAATGAAATTTGAAATGTGAACTATACTTGAAACTTTAATTTTAAAGAGAAATGAATAAGTACACTTGTATGTGAGTAAGCTTCATTTTTTATAACTTGTTAGAGATGTTTACGTGTCAAAGCATTATATATTTTGCTTCCTTGATAAAGCATATGGAGAACATGGTGAGATTGAGGGTGATCAATCCCAAATTTAAAATTTAACTAAGGTAAGAACCATGGATTAAAAGATAAATGCCCCCAACCCAAATATAAATAATCTAAAATTTATCTTCTAACCCTAATATGATAAGGTAGGAACTAAATAATGGGTAATTACATGGACATTAAGCATCACTGAACCTCAATAGACATTACCTAAAAAATTATGAATCAACTACTATAGAAAAACTTATAGATTCAATTTTGTCCCACCCCTAAAAATAATTGATAAATAAATGCAAAGGTACAAATGTTTAAATGTATATGAACCAACATCATGCCCTACTAAATTGGTGCTAGATGTAAAATTTCATAATGTGCATGAACTAGAATCATGCCTAATTGAAATATGAAATGGTGTAAAAGTGATTAGGAACCAACATTATGCCCAACTAAATCTAAAATAATCTATATGTGCATAGACCTACGTCATGCCCAAATAAATATAACCTATAAAATGGAGGACATATGTTCCCAAATGTATCTGGATCTATATAAATATAAAGTTGATCACTCATGGAGTGTAAAAAAGAGTAAATCTATCTAAAAAATATAAATAACTATCCTAATCTAATATTTTAAAACACATAAAATTTGACTTATGTATACGTTACAAAAATTTGTTCATGGAGGCTTTAGTATTTATGAAAAAGCCCACTAATATACCCCCATTTTAAGGTGAGGGATATATCCTATAAGTCACCCATCTAAAAAGATAAGTAAACTATATAATGTCATGTATATAGATAATATCATGTAAAAAACATGTCAACATATGGAGAGTATGTCACCATAATAATGAATATAACATCAAGGCATGCATGTAACATATTGAATTCAAGGATATATAAGTTGTATGTTAATATATATATATCCTTGAATTTCATATGTTACATGCATGCCTTGATGTTGTATTCATTATTATGGTGACATACTCTCCATATGTTGACATGTTTTTTACATGATATTATCTATATACGTGACATTATATAGTTTACTTATCTTTTTAGATGGGTGACGTATAGGATATATCCCTCACCTTAAAATGGGGGTATATTAGTGGGCTTTTCATAAATACTAAAGCCTCCATGAACAATTTTTTGTAACGTATACATAAGTCAGATTTTATATGTTTTAAAATATTAGATTAGGATAATTATTTATATTTTTTAGATAGATTTACTCTTTTTTACAATCCATGAAGTTGTATGTTAATAATATATATATATATATATATATATATATATATATATATATATATATATATGAAGCGCATAGTAGTAAATATCATTAAATAAGACTACACAGTAAGGAAGTGCATTGCATGAATCATGTCACACCACATAAATGGGAGGTGCATGATATGGATCATGACACATGAAAACATAAAATGTCACAATATCAAAATTCTTAACAGACAATTCCACATAATGCCAAGGGTCCACAAACAAGTAACATAAAGATGCCACTAACAAGCAAGGCTAAGGATCCAAAAATAAGGTGCAACAAATGTTGTAACAAACAAGGCTAAAAAACCACAAACAAGGGGATAAAATTTTGCAACAAAAAAATCTAATGAGCCAAAAATAAGGCCAAGGGGACATATAAAATAAACAAAAATAAATATCATACAATGAAAAATTAATAACATTGATGAGGCATAAAATAAGTGAAATTTAGTTTACACTATCCATATATCTCAGTATTACATCTGTAGACACTAAAATATAGTATTTGACACTTCGTAAGGTTGATATTGAATTAAAACTTTCTTACATGACGTTTGCATCTTAAAATTGTTCTCACTCACCATTCCCACACACTTAAAATTCTAGTTTTGAGTTTTATCCATTCTAAGTTGTTATCATTCACCTATATGAACATTAAAATATGTGATAAATCAGTGAAATATTTGACCCAAACATTCCCATAATATCACATTTACATTTATGTCTCTAATAAAATAACATCAAACTCAGTAACATCAACATTATTGTCCTGAGGTTAGAATTACTATGATTCACCTTGAAACTACTAATTTTAAAAATCAAACCCTTTCTATAGGTTGGCCCATTTAGCCAACATGTCAGTGGTGTGGGAGATTAACCATTTGAGCATGCATAAATACAAATAAAGGTCAAGTTTATTAATAATATGACATTCCAAAAAACCTCTCGAATATACTAATGCACACTTTGAAAATTTACATATTCTTCCTAAATTACAAATGTATCACTAGGAGTAGTCATTAGCCAAGTCTAAAACACACCAAGCTATGTCAAGTGACAATAATGTTAAGATAAAATCCATATTTATAGGTGCATTAATATATAAAAAAACCATAATTTCATAACTATTCATGGCTTTAATTCCCTCTTCAAAGTATTGGATACATAAGCAACAATCAATCATTAATGAGGGTGATTGGGGTTAACCAAACCCAATTAAACTTTCTAAATTTTTGTAGGTTTGTTAAACACACCTATCTACTAAGAGGGGGGGGGTGAATCAGTAGATCTAAAAAAATTTATTTCTTATACCTTCCATGATGAATGGAAAACAAAAACACATGAAAGAGAAATTACACAATCATAAAATCACAACACTCAACATAAGATTTATACATGGAAACCCAATGGGAAAAACCACAACAAGAAAGTTACTAGAATCTACTATTCTAATCAAGCCTCATAAAATTTGTCTCACTGACATAATCTCACTAATTACATTTCAGGACACCCATCCATGGAGGCACCAATCCCCTATTTTTAGATCACCAACTCTCAAGAAGCACCTACTCCCTATTCTAAGCACCAACCCAATTTAATCTAATGCTACCAACCTATCAGACAAAGTGAATTAACAATTCTGGTTAGATTCTTAAAATAATCCAAGTTTGTTCTTTGTTACAAGTCCTATCTACAACTGCTCATTTATTCTTCAACACACTTTTGTGTGATCTTAATTTCTCTTGCACCCCTTCTTTGTGTCTGAATTTATCTAATTGACACTTTGAAATATACCAATTCAATCTTACTTCTCCATTCTTAGATGAGTTTCATATCTTTGCATCACCAGCATAAACTCTTCTCATTCCAAAATGTGTATAAACATTTATCTTCCCTACTCTTCATCAATTTGGAATTTTGGATAACCTAAATTTGAAAGCAACCTATAAATATATATAAGAGATTCAAAGGAATAATAATTTTTACAATAATTGGTGATGTTCCTTTAATCGATGCTTCAGACTCTTGTAACCGACTCACTCTATCAGGTTCTTAAAAATTCAAGTCTTAACATTAAACATTTCATCTCTTGTCAGGTTTTTGAGAATTCATAATTGAACTAAATATAAAAGGTTCTTGAAAGTTCTTGACTTAACTTACTTCAAAATTATCCTCCAATAGATTTTTTAACATCTCTCTCTCTATGGCATCCTTGAATGACTTCACTCCATTGATCTCTTCTAGACTTGCTTGATGTTTATCTTGACACTAGCTATTATCAGTCAAGCACCTTTCAAGCTTGGAAACACTTCCCTCCATTAGATATTCACTATAATATTGATCATTATCCATCACTATTATTTAAAGGCATGAATTTTAACCCACTAAACAAGCATGAATGTAACACTTATCATCTATGCATTTTCTCGGAGCTTTACTCTACATTTCTTCCAACCATATTCTTCAGCAAGTTTCAAAAAATATTCTTTGAGAAATTGTTCAAATTCACTCAAAAGTGTCCTTCAGTAAAAGTGAAAGAATCCTTAAAAACTTTACACATACCCTTTGGAGACTTTTGAAAAGATCCTTTCAGAATTATTGAATGGTCCAATTGTCTTTTGGATTTCCTGAAATGATCCTTCAGCTTTCTTGAATGGTCCACTTGCCCTTCAGACTTTTAAAAATGTACCCTTTGGGAACTTTTCAAGTGACCACATACCTGTCAAATTTTTTGAAACCATCACTTTGGATTTCTTGATTGGTCCACTTGCCCTTAAACTTTTTGAACTATACCCTTCAGGAACTTTGCAAGTGGCTACATACCCTTCAGATTTTTTGAAATGATCCCTTAGAAATTTTGTTAAGAACAATTTTCCTGATGAGGACTTAACAATTTTTTTGAAATAACTCTCCAAGACCATTTTGGGTTCTCTAAAATACATGACTTATAAGCTTGAAAGAAGCAAATTCTTTCCAAAACCTTGATTCACTCATCTAAACCAATTCAGGTTCTTCAACCTACTTAACTTATAAAAATGAATAAGTTAAGTCACTTTGCATCCTCAATCCACTTGTCTAGACCAATTTGGGTTCTTCAACCTACTTAACTTATAAAAATGAAATAATTTAAGTCACTTTGTAACCTCAATCCACTCATCTAGATCAATTCAGGTTCTTTAACCTACTTAACTTATAAAAATGAAATAAGTTAAGTTGTTTCGTAAACCTGATCTACACACCAAGACCAAATCAGATTCTTTGAGATGCTTAGCTTATGAATTTGAACAAAGTAAAGTCATTATGGAAAATTGATTACCTCTATTAGACCAAGTTAGGTTCTTCTAACTTCTCAACTTATAACATTTAAATAAGTTAAGTTACTTTGAAAACCCACATTTCTCCATTTAGACCTAGTAAGATTTTTGTGATTGCTTTACTTATAAAATTTTATAATTAGAAGTACTTTGAATTTACAAACCTGATCAACACATAAGTCAAGACCCATTCAGGTATTCAAGAGCTACTTACTTGTTACTCATAAATGTGTAAAATTAATATTGATTCACAAACCCGATTTGTTTTTGAACTTGTCTAATCCATACTTTACTCTTCTGGGATATATGTAGGATCTTCTTGAGTTTAACTCTATGCCTTTGTCATTAAGATATGCACACATATTTATACTTGGGCACTAAACCTCTCTTTCTCTAAGCTTCTTGATAGAATTAATGACTCCTCAAGTTGTCAACATCACTATGCCTTTGTCATTATCAACAACACATTTTGCACATGCTTCTTTTGTCATCAATGACAATCTATAACACAAATCAACCATAACCCTCAAATTGTAAACAATCTCACCCTTTATCATTGACAGCAAAAATAATATCCTCTGTTGCAAGTAAATCACTAATCTACATCTTTATCTTGAACATTTCTCCCCCTTTGACATTAATGACAAAACATCTCTACCAATATGCCAACTAGCTCCAACTGAAAGACACTTTTTTAGGTATGTCAAAGTTTTGATCCTTGGACTTGTTAGATGAAAATAAAAGGAAAAGCTCCCCCTTTGGCCATGAATCATTTGCCTAAGCTCTTTTTATTCTAGGAATTAGAGATTTTTCTTGAAGAACTCTTCCTGGAGATATGTCTGATCATAAAAAATTAGTGATGTTGTGTAGGAGCCACTACTCCTAGCTGTTATCTTAGATATTCAAATTGATCTTTAGATAGAGGCTTATTTAAAATATCTACAATCTGATCTATTATGTGAACATACTCCAATGTAACTTCTTAATCAACAACCTTTTATTTTAGAAAGTGATACTTAATTGATATATACCTGTTCTTAGAATACATCACTAGATTTTTGGAGATATTTATTGCACTAGAATTGTCACACCAAATGTGAATTGGTCCTTTGAAATCTATCTCCATAACACTTGTGTGCAATATGCCA
This sequence comes from Torreya grandis, assembly GCA_037957365.1. Taxonomy (NCBI): domain Eukaryota; kingdom Viridiplantae; phylum Streptophyta; class Pinopsida; order Cupressales; family Taxaceae; genus Torreya; species Torreya grandis. Next base: position 1,217,321 of record JARHVA010005273.1, on the reverse strand, counting down.
CTATTGTAACATATTATTCTTTATGCTATAGGTAAAGTAACTGACTCTTGTTTTTTGCTTAGCCATGAAATAAGTCTGTTATCAAGAAATAATGCACTACCACTTGTGCTTCTTCTATCATCTGTGCTGCCTACCCAATCAACATCTGTATATGCTATCAAAGTGAAATCATTACTTGAAGGATACCACAAAACATAATCTATTGCACCTTTGATATATCTAGATATTATTTTACTACATTTAAATGAGTTTATTTTGGAGTAGCTTGGAATATAACAACCTTGCATACAACTTGCATGATGCCTGGTCTAATATCAGTAAGATAAATTAAACTACCAATCATTAATCTATACATAGTATTATTTACTTTAGGAGATTCATCATTTTTGTTTAACTTACATCCAGTTATCCTAGGATTACTAACTGATTAGTTTTATTCCTTTCTAAACTTCTTTAGCATCTCCTTTGCATACTTGGTCTGGGATATGAAGATTCCTTCATTGGATTGTGTAACATCTAGACTAAGAAAGAATGCAAGTTCTCCCAGCATGGAAATTTCAAAATCCTTTTGCATTTTATTTAAAAATTATTTGCACATATTGTTGTTACTACCACCAAAAATGATGTCATCAACATAAACAACTATGATCAACATATGTCCATTTTTAGATTTAACATATAAATTACTATCAACACAGCCTTTGATAAATCCTTGAAATTAAAAATATTGATCTAGCCTTGAATACCATGCTTTGGGTGCTTGTTTTAGATGATATAATGCCTTCTTTAGTTGGCACATATAGTCTTCCTTATCATTCAAATGAAATCCTTTAGGTTGTTCTATGTAGACTTCTTTCTTAAGTGTTCCATTCAAAAAATTAGACTTAACATCCATCTGATCGACTTTGAACTTCTTAAAAACTAAAAATTCTAAAAACATTTTGATTGCTTCCAATCTTGCCACTGGAGAAAATATCTCCTCAAAGTCTATTCCTTCTACTTGAGCATACCCCTTATAGACAAGTCATGATTTATTTCTTACTACAGTTCCATCTTCATTTAACTTGTTTTTAAAGACCCATTTTGTGCCTATGACATTATTGTCTATGGGTCTTTAAAATAAATGCCATGTTTTATTATTTTCTATTTGACTTAGTTCCTCATCCATGGCATTTTACCAATTCTTATCCTTGCTAGCTTCAACATAGTTTTTGGGATCAATTTTAGATAGTAAGGCAAAACTTACCTATTATTTTCTCATTACTGCCCTTCTCCTCATTTAGACTCCTTCATTCATGTCATTGATGATCTACTCCTTAAGATGATCCTTTTGAATGTACTTGGGAGATGTCTTATCATTTTTATTTATCTCTTCTTCATTATCTAATGTTTCATTCTCCTCTTCTTCTTTTAGATCTTTAATAGTGATCTCCTTTATAGGTTCAATTACTTCTTTGAGTGTCTCTTCAACTTTAACATGAATTCTCTATACTATTTTATGAAATATTTTATTATAATAGATACAATCTTTGCTGAGTGGAATAACCAAGAAATATTCCCTCATCACATCATGACTCAAAACTTCCTTTCTTTTTCTCATGCATTCGAATATATCACTTACCACAAAAGACTCTAAAGTACTTGACTAAGGCAGGATTTCCATACCACAGTTCATATCGGGTCTTATCACTGTTCACTCTCAATTGAACACAAGTTAATATGTATACTATAGTTTGGACTAATTCTCTCCAATAACCATCTAATAGGTTTGCTTCTTTCAACATTGTTCTAACCATCTCTTTGATAGTCCCATTCTTCCTTTCAACCACTCCATTTTGTTGTGGAGTTCTTATAGCTGAGTAGTGTCTTTTAATTCCATGCTTCTCATAGTACTCAAATTCATTTGAAGTGAATTCTCCTCCTTTTTCAGATTTGAGACACTTGATCTTTCTACTAATTTCATTTTAAACCATAGCCCTAAAGATCTAGAATCTTTCAAATGTTTGAGACTTGTCTTTAAAGAATGTTACCCATGTCATTATTGTTTAGTCATCTATGAAAAAAAAAAAGTAATACACTCCTTTATATCCTCTTGTCTTGGTTGGTCCACAAAGATCAGTATGAACTATTTGAAGAGGATTTGTAGTCACTTACTCTTTGGCTTGAAATGAGACCCTGGTCTATTTACCAAGCTAACATTCTATACAAGTTGTGTCTGTAGGCTTGATTATTTTGGGCATGTGTCTTACACACTGGTTATAACTTACTTTGACTAGATTGTCAAAGTTAACATGACCCATCCTTCTATGCCATAGCCATCTCTCATCAATATTTCTCATGAGACAACTTGCATCATTTGCCTCAATCAAATTATATATGTTAATTTCAGTCCTTTTTCCTTGAGCAACTATTTTAATAGACCTAAGTAACTCTTAAACTTCAGCATCAAAGATGACGTTATACCTGTTGTCACACATTTGACTGACACTCATAAAATTATGCTTTAGTCCTTTTACATAAATAACATCATGAGTAGGGAGCTTACATCAATGTTTAGGGTTCCTTTACCTCAGATTTTGATTGTAGTATTATTTCCCAACTTGACAATCACTTCCTTGCATTGACTCATATTGATGAACTTACTCTTGTGACTAGTCATATGTTTTGAGCAGCCACTATCTATGACCCATAGATTTTTCCCTCTAGCATGTTAAACAATTTGAGCAATAATTGATTGATTCTTCTTCTTCCATATCTCCTAGGGCTTCTTGATTGTGATTTTATCTATTTTGTTATCAATTTGTGAACCTTTCTTCACTTTGGGAATTTTGACTCTTTTTGCATTGTTAGACTTTGATTTGATAATATTTGTTATATAATACTTTGCTATATGCCCAAAGTTATTAAAATTATAACATATGACATCTAGATCTAATCGAGGAGAATATTAATTCTTACTTAAACATCTTATCCTTTTCTTAGGAAAAAACTTACAATTAAATTCTCTATGCCTAAATTTATTACAACTATAACAATAACCATAAAATGGTGAAAAATACCTAGTTATCATTCTTCTTTGAGGATATACAAGAGGTCTCATGAATTCTGCCTTCTTTTCATTCCTTGTTATTACATTGATTTTTGTAGCATCAACCTTGGTCTTTGTAGGAGCTAAAATATTACTCTTCTTCTTCTACTCAAGAATGTAAATTTATTCCTTTTTGATTCCTGATTCTATTGCTACCTTGAAGTTTTCATACAAATTCCCAGCTTTACTGAAAATGGGACTCTTGCCTTTCTCATATCCAAGGATTGATCTTTCCTTGGAGAGCTTTTGTGAACTGATCATTTCATCCAATAAGATAGATCCTCCTTTCAATTTTAGACCTTTATCGATTTGTTCTTAGGCATTTTTAATCTTTTCTCGTAGGTCCATGATTTCTTCCTCCATCTTCAAACATTCTAAGGACTTTGCTTACAAATCAGATTTGAATACATCCTCTATCCTCTTTTCCTATTCTACCTAAGTCTTCAAGTTCACTATTAATTGATCAGATTCTTCATTTATTTTGTTTGATTTCTCAATCTCCTTTTGACTAAGCCTTTTTTGTTTAGAATTTTCTTTCCTAAGCTTGTTAATATCATTTAGGGCATAGATGAGTTCTCCTTCTAGATCTATTTCTCCTTCCTTTTATTCATCCCAGTCATCATTATAACCTTGATTTGAATCTTTTGAGGTTTATTCTATTTCCATAAATAGAGTTTAATTTCCATTTGCTACAAAGGCACTATCATGCTCATCACTTGAGGATCTATTGTTGTCATCTACTAAGTCACTCTCCTCTTTTGAGTATAAATACTTTTTATTCTTAAAGAAAATTTTCTTCTTTTTGGGATAGAATTTTTCTTTTTGATTCTTCTCAATTAAATTAGAATTTTCTTTCTTTTTATGTAGGCACTTAGCAGAAAAGTGACCTATCTTAGTATAGTTAAAACACTTGAAAGGTAACTTACCTTTGTATTTGCTTGAGCCTTTCTTCAAATTTTTGATGAAATTGGCTTCTAAATCATCATCAGCCTCCTCAAATTCTAAATTCAAAGCTTTATCTTCTTCTACTTGCTTAGAAACTTTGAAATCAACTTCTCTCTTAGATGACTCAGCATTTCCCATCCTCATCTCATAAATAGTGAAAGTTCCATGTAACTCATCTACTATGAGTTTGTTCAGATCTCTTGCTTCTTCGATAGAAATTTTTTTAGAATCATATATTGTTTTCAGATATCTTAATACCTTCTTGACAATGACTACTTCATCCATTGTTTCTCCAAGTCCTCTAATGGCATTTACAATCTCATCTACTCTAAGAAGATACTCCGCAATCTTCTCATCCTCTTTCATTTTGAGACTTTCAAACTATCCCTTCTGATTTTGGAGATTTTCTTGCTTTATTATATCAACTCCTTCATAGATGTCCTTTAATTTGTCCCATATGTCTTTTTCACTCTGGCAATGCATTACCTTGACAAATTCAATATTTGACAGTCCACAAAGGATAACATTCTTTGCTTTGGCATTATTTTCATAAGCCTTTTTTGCTACTTGATCAATCAGAGGAGTAATAGGGGGTGTGTATCCATTTAAAACATACATCCAAACATCAAAACTCAAAGAAGTCAAATATACCTCCATTCTTTTATTCAATAAAGCATAGTTAGTCCCATCAAACAATGGTGCCTTGTTTGATGAAGTCCCTTCAAGACTAGTCATTTTGTGTTCAAAAACCAAGATTCACCTAAGTGGTTTAAACTCCTTTCTAAGAACCCAAAGCTCTGATACCAATTGGTGAACACACCTATCTACTGAGGGGGGTGAATCATTAGATCTCAAAAACTTTATTTTTATACCTCCCATGATGAATGGAAAACAAAAACACATGAAAGAGAAATAACACAATCACAAAATCACAACACAAAACATAAGATTTATACATGGAGAACTAGAGGGAAAAACCATGGTGAGAAAGCTATTATAACCTACTATTTTAATCCATCCTCATAAAATTTGTCTCACTAACATAATCTCACTGATTACATTTCAGGACACCCATCCCATAGAGATACCAATCCATTATTTTAAGAGAACTAAATCTTAGGAAGCACCTAATCCCTATTCTGAGCACCAACCCAGTTCAATCTAATGGCATCAACCTATCAGATAAAGTTAATAACAATTCTAGTTAGATTCTTAAAAGAATCCAAGTCTATTCTTTATTACAAGTCCTATCTGGAACTACTCATTTCTTCTTCAACACACTTTTGTGTGATCTTCATTTCTCTTACACCCCTTATTTGTGTCTAAATTTATCTGATTAACACTTTGAAATATACCCATTCAATCTAACTTCTCCATGATTAGATGAGTTTCATATCTCTGCATCACTGGCTTAAACTCTTCTTATTCCAAAATGTGTATAACCATTTATCTTCCCTGCTCTTCATCAATTTAGAATTTTGCATCACCTAAATTTGAAAGTAACCTCTAAATATATATAAGAGATTCAAATGAGTAACCATTTTTACAAGAACCGGTTATGTTCTTTCAATCAATGCTTTATACTTTTATAATTGACTCACTCTATCAGGTTCTTGAAAATGCAAGTCTTAATATTAAACACTCCATCTCTTGTCACATTTTTAAGAATGCCCAATTTAAATAAATAGATCAGGTTATTGAAAGTGATTGAATTAAATTACTTGGAAATTATCCTTTAGTAGCTTTGTTAACATGTTGCTCTTTATGGCATCCTTGAATGCCTTCACTCTATCGATCTCTTCTAGACTTGCTTGATGTTTATCTTGACACTAGCTATTATCAGTCAAGCACATTTCAAGCTTGGAAACACTTCACTCTATTAGATCATCAATATACTATTGATCACAATCCATTGATATTATTAAAATTCATGAATTTTAACACTCTAAATAATCATGAATGTGACACTTATCATCTGTGCATGAGCTCATAGCTTTACTCTACATTTATTCTAACCATATTCTTTAGCAAGTTTTGAAAAATATTCTTCTATAATTTCTTCAAATTTACTCAAAAGTGTCCTTTAAAAAAAGTGAAATCATCCTTCAAAACTTTGTACATACTCTTTAGAGACTTTGGAATGGTCCACATACCCTTTGGAGACTTTTAAAAAGATCCTTTTGGAATTCTTGAATGGTCTAATTGTCCTTCAGATTTCCTGAAATGATCCTTTAGCTTTCTTGAATGGTCCACTTACCCTTCATAAAATTTAAAATGTACCCTTCAATAACTTTTTAGGTGACCACATACCCTTTGGAATTTTTGAAACCACCCCTTTAGCTTTCTTGATTGGTCCACTTTCCCTTTAGACTTTTTGAACTGTAACCTTTGGGAACTTTGCAAGTGAATACATACCCTTCAAACTTTTTAAAACCATCCCTTTAGCATTTTGTTTTCTACAATTTTCCTAATGAGGACTTAATTTAAAAAAAAAAAAATTATCCAAGAACATTTTAGGTTTTCCAGACTACATGACTTATAAGCTTGAAAGAAGTAAAGTCATTCCAAAACCCTGATTCACTCATCTAGACTAATTTGGGTTCTTCAACCTACTTAACTTATAAAAATGAAATAAGTTAAGTCACTTTACAACCTTGATCCACTTGTTTAGACCAATTTAGGTTCTTCAACCTACTTAACTTATAAAAATGAAATAATTTAAGTCACTTTTCAACCTTGATCCTCTCATCTAGAACAATTTGGGTTCTTCAACCTACTTAACTTATAAACATGAAATAAGTTAAGGATTTCTGTAAACCTGATATATACACCAAGACCAAATCATATTCTTTGAACTGCTTAGCTTATGAATTTAAACAAAGTAAAGTCATAATGGAAACTTGATTACCACTAATAGACCAAATTGGGTTCTTCTAACTCCTCAACTTATAAAATTTAAACAAGTTAAGTTACTCTAAAAACCCACCTTTCTCCATTTAGACCCAATTAGCTTTTTGTGATTACTTTACTTATAAAATTTTATAAGTAGTACTTTGAATTGACAAACCTGATCAACACATAAGTCAAGACCCAATCAGGTTTTTGAGAGCTACTTACTTATTACTCATAAATGAGTAAAAGTAATAGTGATTCAAAAACTCGATTTGTTTGTGAACTTCTCTGATCTATATTTTGCTCTTCTAGAATGTGTGCAAGATCTTCTTAAGTTCAACTCTATGCCTTTGTCATTAATATATGCACACAACTTTATACTTGAGCACTGAACCTTTCCTTATGTAAGCTTCTTGATAGACTTAATGACTCCTCAAGTTTCCAACATCACTATGCTTTTGTCATTATCAATAACACATTTTGCACATGCTTCTTTTGTCATCAATGATAATCCATGACACAAATCAACCATGACACTCAAATTTATAACAAGGTTGTCATTATTTATAAGTGGACCTAGGGTTTCAAGGATAAGTAAGTTGGTTACTATTTTTTTACATGAATTCAAAGGTTATCAATCACATATAGAGAGATATATCAAATAAACACACCACACTATGTGGTCATAGAGAGAAAAGCTTTCCTAGAATAAGTTTTTTAACCCTAATATCTAATGTTGGTGTTCCCGATAAGCCTTGATAATAATAACCCTATATATATAAATAGTCAATTCTATATTTGTAAAAATCATAGGCCTACTTAGAGTCTATTTTCATTGTTAGAACATAGTCACAGTCAATTAGTCAGATAACAAACTAAGTATCTTGTTCTCTTTAGTACTTTTGATAAATAGGAAATTGCACTATCATACTTATATCAATTAGTTACATGAAGATTTATGATTGATTTCCATATATAAAAATATAAATTAATTCTAAAATTTTAACCTATTGTAATTCACACTAATAAAAAAATAGGGTAAACATATTGGTGAACCAATATATTTTCTTAAACTATTTCAAACCTTAAGTTTTCATTGTAGACACCTAAATTTCATCATTTAATTTTAAATTTTAATTTGACATTCCAACCTTTCACCATCCCCAATTTCCTTTATTTGGAAAATATTTTAGCACCCTTATAAAGCAAGAAAGATAAAATCTACCATTGATCACACAATCAAGAAGGTGATGAACACACATTTCACATGTTGTAAGTATTTCATTAGTTAGCTTTCTCTTATTATTGTGATTATATCAATAGGTTAGTGTAGTTTAGGAAGAATTGCATTTCATTTTGTCTTCATAGCTCACACTCTAAATTTCACATTATATATCCTAGCACTGCCAGTGGGACATTTCCCTCATATTTTACATCATAAGTGTATTTAAGAAATTATTTCAATTTTTTTTATTGATTTTAGTATGCACTTACATTTAACCTCTATCATAGAAGTTTTTTTCAAATTTATAGATCTATTTTTTGAGTTTTTGTGAATTTTTTGTATGTTAATCTATGTAACAAAAAAATCAAAGACATTAATATTGAATTCATTGAAGCAAACATTAAATTTATTTATATGGTAATTTTGCTTGTATTTTTTAAAATTTTACTTTTATTTATAGTTTCTGTATACATAATATTTTCAAACTTTAATTGATTAATGACACTTTGTATCTTGTAGGAACCCATTGAGTCTTAATCTCTCTGAGTGCATGCCTTAAGGGGTACATCAGGAAAGTGGTGGGTAGACCATTGGTGCTTCACAGGATTTTTGTCCTTGTTTCCACTTGTTATCTACACACTTGTATCCTAAAACAATTAAACCTAAGCTTATTCTTCTTTGTTGTACCCATCCTAGGCATTTTCTACATTTTATCCTCCTTTTCCACACATAAATCCCTTTTTGATAGTTTCTCTAGGTCGACTGGGTCGACCCTATATAGTTTCAAGATATTTTCACTTAAGAATTAATTTAACCTTTGGCCAACCTAGCTTGGTACCTAGTGAATAATTGTTTAAAATTATGCTAGGTAGATTGGGTCGACACTATTGGCCAAACTTTTTTGGAGGGTCAAGGGTCAAATCCACCTATAAATATAAGTTTATTTCCATAATTTATTAATAAGTGAAATAAGAAGTAAGAACAAATGAACATATGCTTATTGACCATTCTACTCGAGAAGTAAAGCTTAGGGTTCCATACTTTCTATAGAGATACTGATCTTGTCTTGTGGATAAGTCTTTTGGATGCATTGATAGGTTGTGTAGCCTAGAGCTGATTTATATTTCTCATCCTTACATAACAAAACAACCTCTTGTGAAGCAACTTGGCTAAGGGAGATATTAAGGCTCAACAGGTTCATTTTCAAAGGTAAGTATTCCTAACTTTATTTCTCCTTTGTAAGAGTAGATAGATATGCATTTATGCTTCTCTTCCATACATTCTATGTTTGTATACATTGACATGAGTATATATATTCTATGTATGTTTAGTTTTATTATTTCTAACCCCCACTTTATGCCATAAGATTTGGTGAGCACTAGATTATATTTACTTTACTTATTATTAGTTTATGTAAAATATCAAAAACTAGGACCCCCTTAGAGTTATTACATGATTATGTTAGACTAGAGGATTTGAAACTCTCCCTAACATAGTGTATTGTGATATATGATCCCCTAATCACTTTTAGTAGATCCCCATATTGGTCATTCTCTCATTTAACAAATGTATTCCTAATGAAAAGTGTAGGTATGCTATATCTTCTCCAGGTTAGGATTGATTTATAGACATGATACATCTTTGATTTCTTACATTTTGGTGAACCTGATCTAAATCTAACCCTTGTAGAAATTGTTTGGCTTATTTCATTATTTTATCATTTTTATTATCATATGTTTATGATGCTAGGTTGGTTGTATCAACATAGTACTAACTTTTGTGCTTAGGTTTAACACACAGTCATATCTAAATGACTCTACTCTTTTTGTATAGGTACTTTTCCATGTATAGTATATTAGATCAACTCAGTTGACATGGTATAGTTTTTTAGACTTTTAGACATCCAGTTCAGACTACTATATTGACCTAGTCAACTTTGTACATTTTAGGCACTCAATAATAAGATTTTGCAAAAGCTTGGTCGACCCAGTGGACCTTGCTGATAGGATTTGAAAGTATTTAGAAAGGTTATTTGATATTAATCTCATTTTTTTAATCTTCAAACCCAATAAGGTTCCTTTATACTCTTTATATCTTTCCTTACAGTCTTTATTTTAATAGTTTACAATCTTTAAAACTACCCTTATATAGTCAACTAAATCGAATCTATCGACCTAGTTCTATATTCTATGTGTTGTTTGGATAACTAGGTCAACCTTGTTGACCCTATTCATTTTTAGAACTTTTTCTTCCACATTATAGAGGTGACATGATCAAATCTATTTGATATTTTGTCCATACACTATCAACTAAATTGACATTGTACTATGTTTCAAAGTTAGAATTAACCCTTATATGCTAGTAATTAGCGCACACTTTCATTTTTTATTTCTTGCATGCTTATAATAGTTCACATAGTATAATTAGGTGGTTTTCAATATATGATTTAGTTTCATTATTTTCTATTTTATGCACACATGACCAAATCACAAAATATTAAACAAGCATTTTAATAATTATCTACCCAAGGCCAACCTACCTAGATTTCATCACCAAGGGGGAAGCTGACCTCATTTTATAGCCAAGTATAAACACATGGTTAGTTGTATATTTTGGATAAACACCTAGCATCCTTATCATTGAGGTGTGTGAAGTGAGGGGGCAGGCCCCAATACTAAGCATGTACCATTATCAATATAGATCACTTTCAGGCCAAACATCCTAAACCTATCCTTAGATTGATTTCTAGTTATTTGCTTACAACCAACTTCATATCACATTTAAAAATGTTCTAATAATCTAAAAACATTCAGGTTGACAACTTAGTTAGCTTTTACTTTTCAAATTGATTTCTTGCTCTTTGCTCAATTACATGTTGTATTGTAAAAACTTGAATTAGCCAATGTTGGTGCAAGGTTTTGTGATGTAAACCTCAATTGGATCACTCTTATTGATCCAATTAATTATTTTTTCTCTTCAATTCTTGATTTTCTAAATACTTACAAAATTATTCTTATTTTAGTGCACAATCATTTTAATCAACACAGTCTATTATAGACTGTCTCTTTTTCCATGTCTACTATGATAGGTTGAGCCAATCAACCTTGTATACCTTTTCATCCTTTATTTTATATGCAAGGTCAACTCAATTGACCATATATAATTTATAGGCCTTATTTTCTATGCTAAATTGACCCAATCAACTTTGTACAGTTTTTATCACTTCTTATTTCCTTGATTTGTCATCTCTCTTTCTTATTTTAGTATTTTTCCTTCATCATGAATTTACTATTTGAATACAACATCGAGTTGAATTCAAAAAACATGATGAGTTTTATAAACCCTCATAGGGTCTCCCATATGCAGAGTAGGGATCCTCTCTTGGATGAGAGTAATATTCATATACCCACTCACACAATAAACTATGGGACCCCTCCTCATTCCTCTTCATAACATAATCCTCTCTTCTCTCTTGAAGATCAACCTAAATTATATTATACCCATGAAATTATCTCTTTTATCTCCAAATTTTGTCAACATCGAGGAAAAGATCCCTCTAACATTTACCATCTCATGATTAGTGGTGAATTTGAAGATCCTCATTCACCTACTCCCACATTCTCAAATGGATTTTAGGGTAACACTTTCTTTTATCCCCAGCCTCCTCCCTCGATTATGACCCTTTCTCATACCATGACCTCTTTTTATTTAACCTCTTTTACCTCCATACCTAGTATCTGCATTAATATGGTAGGTTCTACATCTAGTGGGCCTCTTGTAAGATCCACTATCCTTAATCCTTGTACTAGTGCATCATTTTATACCCAAGGTAATCATGCTTCTAGTGCTTCCTCTTCTCATCCCTTCACTAGTCCATCTTTTGATTCAAAAGCAAATTTTTCCACTAGTGCTTCACATTCTCATAGTTTCTCTTAATCTCCTACCAACAACAATAATGGTACCCAAGCCACTAATACCAACTCTAATGCTTCAAATAATGATAATAATGCTAATCAAACCCACCAACTCTTGTTAAAAAAACTCAATCAAATGAATACCTTTCAAGCTCATAATACAAATCAAATTATGAGAATGTAAAATCACCTTCTGTATCTTCAAACTCATCCTCAACCAATGACTTTGTGCATGCATAATCAAAATGCTCCCCCTCCTCTTCAAGATTCTCAAGGCAATCTCATTCTTCAACCTCTTTTGGTCAATAAAACTATTAATCATCTTAAAAATCAATCTCTTACCACTCAAATTGCTAATATTGACATAGGAAGTATCACCACTACCATTTCTTATAATGGATCAATTGATCCTACCCTTTGTCTTTAAACATCTGGAAATATTTATAAATATTGGGTCAAATTGAACACCTTTGCCACTACCAAGCTCCTAGCCAAAGCCCTCATGGGTGATTCCTTAGATTGGTAGAACCAACTTATAACCCATTCTATTGATAGTTTGGAATATTTAGTAATTGCTTAAGTTTAAGAGTTCTAAACTAGTGATCTTCCTGAAAACACTTTGGCTCATTTCATAAATCATAAACAAGTTGAAAATGAAAATACACAAGCTTTTATTAAAAGGTGGAAAACTTTATCAAACAAGTGTGAACATAACATGGCTAATGATAAACTTTTCCATCTCTTTACTAATGTTCTATTTCCCAAGTTACAATATCAGATCCATACTCTCTCTCCATATACTTTGGATGGGGCTATTTACCAAGATAAACATCAATATTTCCTTATTCATCAATTTGAGCCACCCCAACCTTTTGTGGGTCCTCATATCTTCCCCAAGAACAAAAATCATAATTCTACTAATGATGGTGTCATAGACTCTTATGACACCACTCACACCATTCAAGTTTTTGGAACCAACTTCCCCTTTTCAGCAATATACCAATCCTCATTTATCTTCATATAATAACATAAATGTTCACAAAACCTTTCTCAGCTGAATTACTTAAATATCTACCTCGGCCTCTACCATGAGAACTTGATCCCACTCATCCTATGAAATCCTAGTATGATCCTAATTTTTTTTCTTGGTATCATGCTAGTTGGGGTCATTCTCATGAGACATGTAGGCAAATTTGTAATTTAGCTATGGATTTTTTTCTTGGTCCTAATTTTGATCATGATTATATCATCCAAAAATGTCAACAAGCCTATGACATTGCTTTTAAGGATCATGAAACAAATACTAAATATCAAACCTGTAATCAATCTAATGCTCATTTGGCTATCTATAAAGACTTTCTTCCTAATCACCAACTTAATAAAGATAACAAAGACAAGCCTACCCCTTCCAAAAACAATGTTGAAAGTCTTGTTGAACCTAATTCTAAAGAGAATGTGGTTAATATGACTAATATATGAAGGGTGGTTATTTTCATTTTTCCTCAACCTATATACACTCCATTGTCTCAAACATTTTGTGTTATCCAAGATTCTTCTCCAAATCACTTAAATGAGTTGGGGTAAGATGATCTTATAACTTTCGATGATCTAATTCCTACTCCTCCATTGGATAACACTTCTCATTCTATTTCTACTCTCCCTTCATATTTTTTACCTAACACTCATGATAATCAAAATTATATCAACACTTCTTCTACCAACTCTCAACCTACACCTAAGCCAACTGATTCACCTTCTCAACATAATTTACAACCTTGTTCTAAAATTTATCCTTCTTATTGACACAAACTCCAATGCACTTTAGATCCTCTTTATGAACAATTCATTAATCATTATGCACCTATTTATACCAACCTTCTTATGGGTTATGATGAATGGGATCCCATTATGGAACTCACTAATCACCCATCCTAAATTCCATTCCTTGAGATTATGAGGACCTCTCCACATCATATAAATTATTTTATGAAACTATTGTTCAAAATTTACATCCCTCATCATCCCCTATTAGGATATGAAATAAACTTATTTGGATCTAAGGATAGTATATTATAATAATGTGAAGATATGTCCATCCATGTTGGCAAAACAATGAATAATTCTCTTTGCTTAAAATTTCCTATCACTTTCATGATTCCCAATGAGATTTTGCTTCATGTGGATGATCCTCATTTATTCATTAGTGTCTAAATTGGTGCTATCTAATTCAAGCATGCATTAATTAATGATGGTTCCAACATTTGTGTTTCCTCTCTTTATTTTATTAAAACCCTTGGATATTTTGAATGCATCTAAAGTTTACATGCAGCACATGCCAAGGATATGATCAAATGAAAATGCCTCCTTTAGGTTGCATGTGGCTTCCCATTATATTCCCACCTATCACAATTCATGTGAAGGTGATGATATTTAACTTTCCTCTATCTTATAATTTTTTTTTTGGTAGACCGTAGACTTATCGTATGAGAGAAGTTACTTCTTCTACCTATCAATGCTTTAAATTACCTCAAAATGGAACCATTTATAGGATCCAGGGTGACACTAACCCTTGGAATTTTAAACAATTCCAAGATTTTGGTGTCTTCAAGATTCCTACTCTTGAACTTTTTCCCAATGTTCCATTCCATGAGTCTCAACGACTCAACTTTGCCATCAATTTTACTTGAGGTTATAACGATCATCCTAAACTCATTGGGGAAATTCCTCCTAAACTCTTAGATTTTGATGATGATGAGCCTATTGAAATCAACCTAAAGATTAAAACTTCTGATCTCTCACCTCATATCATCTCTCAGCTTCCTACTTCTTTTTAGCCTCATTCTCACAAACCTCCTTGTGATGATATTCCCATTATCTTGACTAAGACTCAAAATTGTATTCATCACACTTCATCAGATAACAAGGTCATCCATACATGCATCATTGATCTTCATATGCTTGACTACAATGATGGTTACACCTTAGATGATCTATTCTTAGGTGGTCTTGTTTAAACCCATGATGCTAATATTATTCATTATTATTCTTATTTGCTTTAGTATTTTAGTGGTTATTCCCATGTTCCATCATTTATAGTTACTAATTTTAGTATTTTTCCTCTTTATCATAGGGTAGAGATGGTGCTTAAACCTCCATTTTATGAGGAAACTCATAGGAGTATACTCATGAATCATGCTACAATTGGTCATTATCACTCTACTAGGTACCCTAACCCCTATACTTTACTTATCCCTAAGATATGTGTGACCCTTATTAAAACTTATGTAGACCCCACCCCTCCCTCAATAGAGCTCACATCAGAGCCAATTCCCACTCTTACTATAGTTGAGCCTATTCTTGTTCTCACTATAGTTGAGCCTATTTTTGCTTCTGCTATTGCTAAGCCTATCCCTACTTCTGATCCCATTGCTCCTTCCATTGAGCCTAATCCCATTCTTTCCATACCATAACCTTATATTGGTGATGCTTTGATTCCTTTACCTTAGATTGATCCATTGAAAACCAAATGGGCTAATAACCCTTCCCAAGCTCCTTATATTTTTTTTACACCTCCTCCTATGAGTACTTATACTAAGCCTACTCATAGGCATATCTATTTCTTCCATGACATAGATAATCATTCATCCATACATTATCATAATCTACAATAATATATTGATACTTTGCATACTTATTCCACTCAATACTCAAATAAGGCCATACCTCCCCTAAAGGTATTACCTAAATATATGCCTAAGTATGAAGAGGTGTTTATCTTTGGCACCAATGTAGCACCAATCACACTGATCATTGATATATCCTTCAACAACACCTTAAGGATCACCTTATATATATTCCTAGACCTTCTACCATTCCTCCCATAGGTTATTCTTAAAATAATTCTCCCTCTTATTTTCCCATGGTTCCACATCCTATGGTTCCATCCCCTCCTATGGTCTCTTCATCACCTTCTGTGCCTCCACCCATGATTATTTCACACGTGGATCCTTCTCCACCCATGATTTCATCACTCATGGATCTCCCCTCATGTGAGGATCATTATCCACTTGTGAGTCCTTCACCTATAGATCCTTACCCACCAATGATTCTTGTATCTCTCATAGATTCCACTTCAATACATTCTTCTAACCATCCCTTACCTGATATCCATCCTTTGCATGATCCATAAAGCATTCCTACATTTTCTATTGAGTAGATTAGAAAATAAGTATTTTCCTAATTTTTATTAAAGATAGATGAGACATTAGAAATAATTTGCATCTAACTTCATAAAGATCTATCTGATGTTCTGGTTAATGTGTGTGGGCAAATTTATCAGTATTTATGAGAACATGTATGGTGTTTTTACATTTTCATTTGATTTGGACATGTGTTTTAATATTATCTTCATATATCAATTATATCATTTAACATTATGTCAAATTATTATTTATCTTACATAGTAACTTTAATTTTGCACTCTATATTTCTCATACTATCATTTATGTTTCCTTATAGATTTTTTCCTTCTCATTGCTTTCTCTTTCTTTCTTGAGTTTTTTTATTAAAAATCTATTTCTTGTCTCTTCATAATTATTTGATTTCTCATCCCTATTTTTCATGGATAATTTTCTTTGTGACTTGGTTATATAAACTTTGTTCCCTTCAATCATTCCCTACTTCTATGTGATCAGTTAGCAAAACATTAATTTTCTTATAATCTCCTTTCACCGGTCCTCTTTAGATCTCCTTTTCCCCTTTATTCCTTTCTTTCACACTAATCATATACATGGTTGAGACTTGAGATAACATGTTGATTCATTGTTAAGCCTAAGTATTCTAGTCGATCTTATCTTTAGTCACTTAGCTTATTTTAGCCTAAGCCTATAACTCATTCGTGTGTATCAATTTATCTATAATGTCTAGTCATTCCAAGTCCGTATGGAGGAGGAATATTAAAAAAACCTAAAAAATTTAAAATCCAAATCATTTAATAAAAGACAATGATATAACATGTAAAAATACTCAAAATTATTAAAAATTAAATCACAATAAAATACATGATTCAAAGCACATCTCCTTCATCTAGTCAAAGGTTAAATTCCATAGTTGGCCTCATGGTAGAGCCAAGGTCCATTGGGGTGTAGTAGGCCAGTATATTAGAAAAGGAGATTTTTTTTTTAGTGCTTCCTACTTTCTAATGCAAATACCCACTCTTTGCAATAGAGCGATGAATCTATAAGGGGGCCTGAGGAATAGGGAACACATCATGGGAAGGTAGGTCCATTTTAATTTTATTATACCAATCTACCTTCATGAGTTGATCTTAGTAGAATGATTATTTGATTACAAAGCTTTGTGCCTATAACTAATAGGGTTCCTTTGTACATTGATGGTCATTAGTCACTTAATATCTTCTCATGTCCTTAGTATGACTCCTATCTCCTAAGGTCTTCTCATAAGATGCGTAAGTTATGATTTTTACATTCCCTACATTCCTCATATTACTATTTAAGAAATATAAGTTTGTTTACTGTTCACTCCCCTTGGTGTTTTATTTTTGAGTTGCATTGTAAGACCATGGATAGGACCTAGCCATCCTCACAAACTACCATAATTTCACATTCCTATTACCACTATCTTTTATTTCCATTATTGACTTAATATCTTCTCATGTCCTTAGTATGACTCCTATCTCCTAAGGTCTTCTCATAAGATGCGTAAGTTATGATTTTTACATTCCCTACATTCCTCATATTACTATTTAAGAAATATAAGTTTGTTTACTGTTCACTCCCCTTGGTGTTTTATTTTTGAGTTGCATTGTAAGACCATGGATAGGACCTAGCCATCCTCACAAACTACCATAATTTCACATTCCTATTACCACTATCCTTTATTTCCATTATTTCAAATTTATTCTAGCTCATGGGTGTTCCCTTTGTGATTTTTAGTGTAAAACCATGGATAGGACCTGGCCCTCCTCACAACATTTTCCAATAATCCAAGTTATAAACAAAATTACATGTGTCGAATATGAGATAAGATGTGATCATTTATGAAGTTACACATCATTGACATGATTAAAAACTTGATTTAGTATGTTTTATGATTACTTCATTTATTTTTCACTTTTATCTTCTTATTTTCTAATTATATGTAAGCATCCAACCATTTCTTAGATTTTTCATACTTCTCAACTTGAATTAGTATGATAAATTTAAGACCCAATTTTCTTCCAATTTTGTTTTTATCTTATACTTCCCAACATTATGTAGTATAATTAATTAACATAATAGATTTGTTTTTATCCCATTTATTCCTTTTACACGATCTTCTATTTTATTACATTATTTTCATACTTCCCAAAGTGATTTAGTGTAATTTTATTTTTAACTTGGTTTTTTATCTTTCATTTGGTTTGAAAACAAATTAAATTATACCATATTATTTTATCACCCTTTGGTTCTTTATACTTAATCATTTTCTTGTTATTACACATTTACCAATGTGAAATACTGTGTAGTATATTTTTGATTGATTATATTTTACCAATTCCTTTTTTCCTGTTTCTTTGTAACCATGCATGTGTCCTAAATAATGTTAGAAAAGAAACCAAAAATCATATATTTCCTATAGCATATAAAATAAAAATAGCTAAATATATATGTTATAAATAAATATATCCAAAGTATCAATAATCACAACCATAATGATAACATATACAATCAATATCCAAAATGATCCATATATATATCTCATGAGTTTTTTTAATACAATAATACAACCATAAACAATGCTCCATATCTATGTCTAGGACCCATCCTACCTATCTCATGGACTTACCACACTACCCATCGATGCCTTAGTCTAAATCCTCCAAATAGAACACTGTAATGAGGCTATTCAAGATATCAATCTTTACACATGACCTTGTATATGAGCTACTTGATCCTACACCTATGAAAACTAGGATAGGGTTTCCATATGTGTCACTCTCTCCTACTCATGTACCTATGACATATGGGTCAAGATCATTACATGTGTCATCCTCTCTTGGGCATGTGCTTATGTCATCTATGTCACTATCTCTAAATGTGTAGCTCTCTCCTTAGCTAGGGCCTACCATGCCAGTGTCTCACCTATTCACATAGCTACTAGTGGTTATATCCCCTCTTTATGCACTCGTAATTACCTCACAACCTCTCTAGATAGTCTAAACTAGCTCGCCTAAGCTAGGGTAGATGCTACCCTAGGATCCTCTAGTGTAGTTAGGTCATATGACATCAATACCTCATTTAGGATGTCATGGAGTGTTTCCCTCACTAGGGACCCCTATATGATCTCCTTATCCTCTACCACACCTAAAAAAATAAAAACTTGATAGATATTAGATCATTGATATATCTGCAAATCTATCTATCTATATTCTATATCAAATAACTTAAAGAAAAATTTATCCAAATTTTTATTACCTATCTATGTGTTGGCCACTACTATCTCACCATCTACATGACTATCAATCATGGTCTCCCCATCTATACATCCTCCACAAACCTAAACTATTGGTCACCTCCTAAAAAAAAATCCTAGAGATACCTCTTGTATGCATATTGGGTTATGCTTGAGTGGTCTCTTTATAATCCAACTCTATCCTAGTCTACCTACTAGGTCATCTAAGATATCTAAGATATCTACTATCTCTTTCTCCTACTTCCTCTATCAATGCTATGTACTTGGTATTCACTTCTCATCTTGACATAAAACTAGTAGTTATACCTATGGTAATATTGCCTTTGCCTCCATCTCCTCTCATTCTACTACCTATTGTGGTCAACTAGTCCATAGTCTCTCATGATGTGGTCTAAATGTTAGCCTCACAACTTATGGCCCTATTCATTCTCTCCCCTATGTCTATCTCACATTTTGGGCCCAAAACATGGGCACCACTAGGTAAGGCAATCCCATCTACCCCAGTATTCATGCCAAACTTGGTACAAATGTATCCCAAATAGGCCATGTAGTAGCAATGTACCCATATAATTTCCATATAATATCCACTCATCTCACTATCTATAGTACTGACATGTGGGCCATGAATCACACTACCTAGTTTTGTCTCCATCTCTATACCCAAGGTGACCTATCATCAATCACATAGGGGAACCTTACCAATTGATACATGGGGAACCTTTCATAGATCCATGCCATCAATAATATGATTTGTCCCATTATTTTTTCCCCTCTAGATAACACTCCATATATGTCATGTATGAGTTGTACCCAGATGATAGACCCTAGGTCATAGAACACCCTCTCCTCTAATATCACCTAGCTCAAGGCTATCATAAAGAGTGATACCTTGATATTAAACTTATGGCATAACACTCATGCTATCAAAATTCCTATCAAATCTTTCTAGATGTCTAGAATCTATGTTGTATACACATCAAACATGCTCACCTTTCATCTTGAGCATATCCTCTTCGAGCCTATAGCCTATACAACTAAGCATCTCCTATCCTTACTGCTATCAAACATCCTCATGACCATAGGTTTACATGTTATAGGCAATCCTAAGATGGCATGGACATCCTCTAGGGTGATTACCACCTCTATATTATCCCCCTCCACCTCCCACCTAAAGGTGTTAGTCAATCATTCCTAGCATTCCAAGAACACGACTAACATATCTAAGCTCAGAGGTATCCTACACATCTCTAATATACCTCTTAAGCCTATAGATATCAGTCTCACTCTATAATCTATTGAAATTATTTTCAATATATTTAGGAGATATGATGCATCCACTAAATGCTAAAATCTTAGATGCCCCTACAATCAGGAAACAATAAAAGATGTATTAGTTCCTCCATGTCATGTATAGTCAAAACATATTTTTAATCAAAACCTACCTAAATTTCTTTAATTTAGTCATTTTAAAGAAAATTCCCCCTATTTTTAGCCTACTCAACCCTTTTATCCCTCACTCAATCATTTTGGGCCCTTCTAACACTCTTTTGGATACTTGCACACATTTTTGTACTATTTTGGTCCTTTGGTCAACACTAGTTTGACCAAAATTTCTCTAGTTTTTACCTAATTGAATTATAAATATAAGTAAACCATATTATTTTACACCCCTTTGTACTACATTATTGTATTAGACTTTTTTTCTCAATCGATAAACTATACTAGTTTGGTAGTCTGTAAAATATTCTAGGTCAACATATACCTACTAAGTTGGCAATATGGATTTTGTCATTTTTTAGCCTACTAGGTCGACTAGGTCAACCCAATTGTTTTTCTCTACTGACCCCTTACATTTTGTGAAATAAGTGCCTTTCAGTAGTTATTTCCCCAAACCCTTCAAATCCATTTCCCTAATTAGTTTTTCCTACACTTAGCATATGATTTTATTTCATTTTGACGTCTTAAAATGCTTAAAATTAAAAATTTATAAAAATACACTTAAATCACTAGAATATTCAAAAGTAGGTTTAAGATTCTTAGTTGCCTACCTGTAGTGCACCTATTACCACCTCTAAGGGTCCCTCTTGCCTATCCTATCACTTCCTCACCATCCTAGCTCATATGGTCTCTTAGAGCGTTTTTTCTCTCCTTCAAAAGTTAAAAATAACAAATGATTTTCATTTCACCCTATTTAAAATCACTTTTAAAAATCTAAATATTTCAATTATTTTTTGGTAGATTTCTTGTTTTACCTCTATCTTTGTTTTTACTCATCCACTTTTTTGAATCGTAAAATGTTCTAGAATCATAATGAAGTAGAGAATATTTTCCACTACCATATGCCTATCTTCCAATTTTTTTGATTTTTGCTTTTTTTTTTGCACTAAATTTTATAGGTTCACCTAATGTTCTTCACATTGGACACCTTCACTTCTCTTATAGTATACTTCTTTATCTACAACACTAAGGTAAGTAAATCTATGTGTTTCTCAATTTGGTCCTTTCATTTATCTTATTTTTCTACTTATTGCACTTTACTTAGCATCAACATTATGTGTTATCATGTTCTATTTCCTGAAGCACCATCCCGTGTTACACTCACATGAAACATGATGAGATTAGAGTGGGGCATATGTATACACACAATATTTCAAAACTTTTATCAATTACTGACACTTTGTATCTTTTAAGAAGTCATTGAGTCTCAATCTCTCTAAGTGCATGCCTTAAGGGGTACACTGGGAAAGGGGTGGGAAAACCATTAGTGCTTTGCAAGATTGTTTTCCCTTTTACCACTTGTTATTTACACATTTGTATCCTAAAAATATTAACCCTAAGCTTGTTCTTCTCTATTGTACCCATTCCATGGATTTTCTATATTTTATCTTCCTTTTCCTCACCTAAATCCCTTTTTGATAGTCGACTGTGCTAGGTCAATTGGGTCAACCCTATATAGTTTTAGGATATTTTCACTTAGGAATTAGGTTAACCTTTGGATGACCTAGCTCAAGACCCGGTGAATAATTGTCCAAAATTGTGCTAGGATGACTAGGTCAACCTTGTCAATCAGGATTTTTGGAAGGGTCAAGGGTCAAATTACTATAAATACAAGTTCATTTTCATAATTTATTAAAGAAGAAAAATAAAAAGTAAGATAAAATGAACATTTAATTATTGACCATTTTAATTGATAAGTAAATCTTAGGGTTCCATACTTTATTTGAAGCTACAAATCTTGTCTTGTGGATAAGTCTTTTGGATGCATTAATGGGTTGTGTAGTGTAAATATGATTTGTCTATATCATCCTTACATACCAAAATAATATCTTGTAAAGAACCTTGTCTAAGGGAGAGAATGAGACTTGATGGGTTCATCTTCAAAGGTAAGTATTCCTAACTTTATTTCTCTTTTATAAGAGTATATAGATATGCATTTATGCTTCTCTTCCATACATTAGTATTTCATATAAGTTGATGTGAGTATATGTCATATATCACATTTAGTCTTATTTTTTATAACCCCCACTTTGTGCCAGAAGATTTGGTGAGCACTAGATTAGATTTAATTTAGTTTTTATTAGTTTAGGTGAAATATCAAAACCTAAGATCCCCTTAGGGTTATTTCATGATTATGTTATACTGGAGGCTTTAGAACCCTCTTTAACATGGTGTATTATGATAAATATTCCCCTAATTAGGTCTAGTAGATCCCCATATTGGTCATGTATTCACTTAACAAATGTATTCCCAATTAGAGGTGTAGGTATGCTCTATCTTCTTCAAGTTAGGATTGATTTATAGACATGATGCATTTTTGATTGCATATAGTTTCTATGTGTTTTGTTTCCGTAAATCCTTTATGTTTTAATTCTACTCTCTATCTTGGCTTCTATTTTATATTTAAACAATTTATACAAAACAATAAAATCATTCTATTCATTAATGAATTTTTTAAATACAACAATTATATCATTCTATGCAACAACAAAATCATCTAATGAAATAGTGAAATCATTTTGCCTGATAGTAAAATCATTCCAAAAAATTATGAAATCATTTTATATAACAATGGATCATTTAAAATAGGGAAATCATTATGTAATTATTTGATTTTCATTTTTTTCTTAATCTTTTTTCTATAATTATATTCGACTAATGAATTCATTATTTTATTTGATTGTGTAATAACAAAAACATTTTAGAGGCTAATATTTTATATTTTTTCTTCATCTTTTTGTTATTTTTTTGGCTAATTTTGCATGTTGGCTTGCTATTTATTTTTTAAAAAACTTCCAATAGTCTTTTTTGAGGCTGATAGTCAAAATTTTAAATAAATTGAGTAAGCAAAAATCCAATTTCATTTGTTTCTAATCCATTTTGTTTCTATTTTTTAGTTTTTGAACTAACCTTGTCATTCTAGTGTTCAAGAAATCATTTCAGTATTTATTTTCCATAGTAATTATCTCATATTTTTGTTTTGGTTTTAATTAATATTTTCATTTTGAGCAGTTTGTGTGTGTTGTAATATTTTATATGCTCTTCCCTTGGTCTCACATTGGTGATGATACTCATGAATCACTAATAACTTTTCAAAATTTATTACCCAAATTATGATTATGCATATGTTCTTCCCTTGTCATCATATTGGTGACAATACCTAGGAATAATAGATAATCATTAACTTCTTTAATTTATTTTTCTATGGGCTCTATCGATCATGGATTTCATGACCACAAAAAAACCCAAACCTCATATACTGATGGGGTATCAAAATCAAGTGTCAATTGTTTTAAAGGTGTAAGTGGTGCTATATTTTAAGGACATAGTAATGTGAGGGGATTCCATGCTCTAATACCTAGGGTTTTAATAGTTGCTTCAAAGTTTATTTTTTATGACAAAAACCTACTAAAATATCATGGCTAGGTTGGGCACATTAAGACTAGACCTATTTATGTGCATCTATAAAATTAACTTTTTAGATAATTCTTAGCTTCATATACTAAAAGGTATTTATAAGACTTCACTTAGATAATCCTATTAAAACATTAAGCCTAGGTAACCAATTTCTATATTCAAATTTGGTGCATAGATTAGTGGTTAACACAGATAAGGTACTTTCCATGTACCCTTGAAACCAGGTCTAGTGGGATATGGGAATGACACTTCCTCCATATTCAATGGTATGAGATACTAGGACAACACTATTTAATGGGAAAACAAGTAGCAAGGAAATCCTAAAAGTTTTTCAAATCCTTTATGTTAGTTTTATCCCTTTTTTGTGCATTTCATGTGTGTTTAAAGTAAGAACTTGTTTGTTTTACTTTCTTATGAAAACTATGTGTTGAAATCATTATAATTAAAAATAGTATTTTCATTCTAAATTCAAACCAAAATCATCTACAAAATTTATAATTCAATAAAATTTCAAAGTCACAAACACAAAAATTTGTTGTCAACCACAATATTTTCTAGTCTTGGTCTTTCATCATTTTTATTTTTGAGTCAAGCCTTTTTCAGAATGTCACCTATCATTGGGTACATGGATATGTTGAAAAACCCTAGGTTGATGGAGGATCCTTTTGGTAATGACCCTTTTAACTTTGGTAACTAAGAGCATCGAGTTGAAATCTATGAGATCCATGATAATAAAGAAGAAGAAGGACCTTATATAGAATAGAATATCCATAGAGCCATCTTACATCATTATCAAATTTCTGAATATATCCTAGCTAAAAAAGATGAGGTCTTGTTCCACACTTAGAGTGTTGGGGATAAAATTCCTTCAAATTTTGAAGTCCAAAATGTAAATCATTTAATTGATAGGAATGAAGCTACATCCCACATCCAAGATCGAGTCACATCTCATGGATCCTTAAAGAATAATAAGGTTTTTATAAGTCCAACCAATCCCAATTCTTGAGTTTACATGGATAAAGGAAAAAATATCATGAATTAATACACATAATAATTAAGTCATGGGTTCTCTAGTAAAGATCTTGTACTACAATTAAATCAAAAGATTACCAATATTTAAGCTAACAACATAAACAATCCCTTGGTTAATCAATTCATGAATCCCATTCTTAATATAAGATTATCTAAATCAAAGTTAAACTCAAATGCATAATTGGGTCCACCCATCCTTAATCCTAATCCAAATCAAAGATTAAATAATATTATCACTTAAATTTATAACCTTTGAGGAGATGTCTCAGCTCTCCTCATCTAATTGGCATAATTGAAACACCTCTAGGCCTGTGGGTAGTCTATGAATGAGGTGAATCTCTAAATAGGGATAACTCCCTTGATGTACCATTTTAGATCACTACTATACCTAAACTTTGTGAGGAAAAAGGGAGAGAGAAAACTAAAATAAAACTATTCTAAGGAAGGTGATTCACCACATAATTTGATGACTTCCAACCAGATATGTGTTACATATGAGAATAAAAGACTAACCAAATATACACTTTTCTAATTTTAATCTTCTCACATCAATGTTTCATTATGAGGTTATGGATGAATTTTTAAGCTAGAAGGGATAGACAAGAGGTCTTGAATAGAAATAGTGAATAGGATAACTCACTTAACCTTGACACTTCTTAGAACACTTCACATGACCTACAAGAAGAATCTATAAATAGGTGAGAGAATGATACATGTTAAAGAATCCATAATATTCACTAAGAAAGATCCATAGTTCAAGTATAAAAACTATGAATAGTTATGGAAGAGGTAAAAATAAGTAATCTTATTGATCAAATGGTATGTAAATGATCAATGCTTCACCATACTCAGGTGGAACATAAGCTACAAAGGCCAAAATGGCTAGTTCTTATAGAACTTGAGAGAGATAGGAGAAGAGAGAAGTAAAAATTTCATAAATACACTTGTAAAGCTAAGAAAATGAATAAATTTTGCATGGGAAGATATTTTGAAATTTATTATTCAAATTTAGGAATCACAAGTGTCACCCTAAGTCATGAAAGTCTTGAAATATGGCATATGAGTTCTCATTCTAGCTCAAAAAATTACCTTCATGATTTAGCCCTATTTGAACATCCCAAAACTAATTAGGGATAGGTATAATGTTTGGAAATAGGGGGAAGGGTTTTAGACATAAAAATTTATGCATTTTTTGAAGTTCTAATCATCTAGAATATTTATAAAAAGAGCTATCACCATCTATAGTCTAAGAAACTCCTCTTTCCCACACCTTGCACACTTGGCATTAAATTTGACTTGAGTTTCCCATGAAAATAAATAAAAGGAGGTTAATTTCATGTTTTAATACCCTTCATGGCCTTAGGGGCATAAATCACATCTTAAAAGCAACCCACTTGAAGCTTTTCACCCTTCTCACTACCATGTTCACTATGCTAGTTCTAATTGGCTAGGAGGAAGCTATTTGTTAGAACACTTAGGATTTTTTAAAAGGAATTAAATGGATTTTTGGGGTTATATTAATTCCTATTATTCATTCCAAATTTAATTTAATCTCTTGAAACCTCCTAGAACCTGTATAATGCATAAAATAGTTAGAAATACCTTATTTTGTACTCCATTTGTATAATTACATAAAATTAATCCCAATGGGGATTATCTTGAGAGATTATTATACAACATACAATCATCATACTAGGAAAACCATGCCATTAGAGTATCTTTGCATCTTCATTTCCTCAAACTAGTCACTAGTAATGGTTTAGGCCCGCTTTACCCTCTTAGCCATTATTCATAGAGATATCATGTATAAAATTCAATAAAATGAAACAAAATGGTTTTTAATTAACCTATATAATATATCCAAATGTATTGGATCTCCATGAAAAGTTCCAGAGGAGATGTTGGTCTTGAGCCAAAAAATAGAATTTTAATGTATTTAATTACATCATAATAGATAATAAACATATAAATTCATACCATAAATTTTTTTCAATAGGGTATAAATCTCACCTCATGATAAAATTATATTTGACCTTTCATTTGGACCTTAGGCCTAAAACCTTCCTAGTAAGCTTGTCTGTACTTTTGAGGGTTTAGACCTCCCTATTTAGAATTATCCATTTATGAGAGGTTTATTATGTTTTTTTTGATGTGTTATAACCTAATAAACCTCATTTAAATTTTAAAACATCACTTGGTCCACCCTTTTGTCACCTTTTCCCTAAAACTTGCCAATTTCACTTAAGGGGAGTGCCTTATGTCTGAGACAAAATAGAGGGAACTTACCATATTTGTATAGAAAAAAATAATTTGGATGGGAATATAAAATACATTAATATTATATTTTAAAAAAATGAGCCTTTGATCAGGTCATTTTATCCTTCAAAAGCTTTGAAAACCAAGACATACCTATGTAGAGAGAAAATTGTGTGTAGGCCTCTCCCAAGTGGACTGTATGATGCATCATTATAACTTTATCCTTGATATATATCCAATATGAGGGTGTTATTATGATATTATTATTATTAATGTTTTATAACCGTTAATCATCCACCTAAACTTCCACACATTCCCCTCCATACACTTGAACTCACAAGACTATGTATAATTGCCTGCATGTGTCTCTATTTTGGAATGACACCTACAAATAATCCTATATGATCAAGCTTGATTATGATGATTTTGGGTTACATTAGAGTTATTATGGTAATTTTATATTTTTTTTTGGCATATATTCTTCATATTCAAGTTGTATTAATGTTGAAAATAATCTTTTTGCTCACTGCCTGAGATAATCAATAATAGCTGACTTCTTTTGGAGAAAAAGGCTTGCTAGTACACATTTAATTTTGAAAACTATGATATATTTCCATTGAATTTTTTTTGAGATTCACTTTACATAAATAGGGTTATTAGCTTCATGTCTAAACCCTTTCCATGAATGATGTAGCAAATTATACCTAGCTATAGTTATATGTTTTCAAGAGGTAGGTATCTATAGGTGGTTTAGGATGGACTAGACTTTGAAATTGGTGAATGGCCCTCTTTAAACATTGTAGGATATTTTATGAATGATTTGTACTATTTATTCACGTTTTGAAAATTCCAATCACTCATAATTATCACCCTTTTATTCACTACTTGAGACAATCATCTATAATGGCTGTAGGTGCATATTTTCAAATGAAAGGGTATTTGTAGGTGTATATAAGTATTAAAACACAATATTCTATCCTTTAACTTATACCTAGGTCATTAATTATATATTATACCATATCAAACCATTCAATCATTAAAACATGGTTTATATTTTCAACTTAAGGGGGAGAGGTCTATTTGGGCTCAGACCTGTAGGTGATCATTGGCTTAATTTGGTGCATGAAAATGCAACTTTGGGCCTCCAAAAAAGCAATTTCAACTGGTCACCTACCATCCAAACTTTTCAAATTCATTTTAATATGTATAGGTTAAAATGAAAATCCATTAGGATGCATCAAAATTCCTTATACCATTTTTGAAAATATCAACAAAACACCAAGGAACTATGTTTTGTACTTTTGGGGATTTGATCCTAGAACTTAGTCATCTCATTTTAAACCCTATTTTACACTTATATTAGTGAAATTATATTCCTACCATGGTCAAATACACCTACCAATATTCTAAGGAAAAGTTTTTTCATGTGTTTCAATGCCTCAAAATAACCCCTCAGCTCTTTATTAACACTTATAGGTGGCCATTTTCATGTTTGCAGATTGTAAATACAAATATGGACAATGTGAATTTATTTGACCATTTATTGAGTTGTGAACTAGCGTCAGAACTTAAAAATTCACTGTTCATGATTTAAAGGGTTTGAAACCACCAATAAGATTTTCATCATAGTATGATATCATCATGATAGGATGTATGTGCACCTTGAATAATATGGAGGTAGTATATTAAATGATATGAGTAGTGGTATCATGAATTTGACCTTAGACCAACTCCATGATCTTCTAAAGGGATAAAAAATAGATGATGATGTCATAATCTTGGGGAGATATTCTACACCTTGTTTCAACATTTGAAAACCTCTATGAGAGCACCTATAGGTGTATTTTCTCTAGTAGACTGACTGTATATGTGACTGAGTATGACTGTCATAACATCATATTTACCATTTTAAATATCAATTCACTATCTCATGTTAAAAAAGGATATACCATAGCTCTAAAATTTTCATGACACTTCTATGGACATTATCAGAACCTTACAAGTCATGATTGAAAATGAGGAGGAGCTAGGAGTTGACTATGTATCCAATGAACTACAACCTTCATGGAATGTTGCTTTGGAGAATGAGTTTAAAATTTAAAGGGAATAAATATCACATTTAAAACATGAAAAATTACCTATCACAATCCTTTGAATTCATGATCAAGCATGAAGATCCTAAATATGATGGAAAACTACTTTTAACATAACATAGAGCATTCACTTGCAACCTAAGTTACTTTTCCCATCTAAACACCTTGAAAAATGAAACCAAGAAAAATAATAATTAGATAAGGAAGCTAAAATCATATGGAATCAACCTTAGAAATTGGCTTATATGAACTTGTCCAAAATGGAGTAAAACCTACAAGGTGCATAGATTAACAAGAAAAAAAACATAGTCAGCTTATAAATGATGGTTCATAAAGCATGTTTGACCAATATTGGAAATATTTTTATGGAAATTGATCTCTATAAGTTTACTACCACCTCAAAACTTAATTTAACCTAAAACCTCTTCAACTATCTGTACCAAGCACAAACCTGTTGACCACTTCTAAGTGTCTAGAAAGACAAAGGAGTAGAATGGTCTTAGCTCAAAAATGGAACGTCCAGAGCATTGAAATCATGGAAATGAACTTGAGGTCTATGAAAATATTTTTTATGGAATTTTTTTATGTGTCACCTTCCCTCATGAGCTATACAAGTGCCAAACCACCCTTTTTTAGTTGATTACTTGATCTTTAATTCAATAACCTAAAAGTTTTAGATGGGACTGAAATTAATTATAGGGAATCTAATATATTATATGTTTTTAAGGAAATTATGATACTTGGACAACTTGGGAACAATGCCACTTGCATTTATGACCCCTAAAAGCCTATTAAATGACTCAAGATGACATATTAACTAATTAGATCATGACTAAGGATAATAAGGCATTAACTGACATCAAATAACATATAATGTACCATATTAATTAATATTAAACCTATTATAAACCTATAAATACCAATTTTTATCCTATAGGGTTCTTAATTTGACCTGTAGGGTCAAATTTGGTCAACAAATTGGTGACTCATAGGGGTAGTATGCCTGCTATACTAAAGATCAAAAATGTTATCAGTCCATTGGGATTAGGGAGTCATCTAAAATCTAAAACCCAAAAAGGTGACCTTTGACAATTTAACACAAGCTTTGATAAATACAAGACCACTTGACTACCTCAACCACACAAAACAAAAGACACACATAAAGCAAAATCAAACACATATGTGCTTCATTAGCACTCATGGAACACACACACCAAACTAAAGAAACTATATTAAACAATAACTAACCTGAAATTAAATATCCCTCATGGATCAAAGGTAAATTTTTAAACCCTTATTGCTTCATGATATGAAGGAATGAATGAGACATATAGTCTTTTGATCCTTGACATTGATGCCTCCAACTTTTTCATGATGTTTACCAACTTCATTGGCATGATGCTAAATGAGAACCAAGTAGTTAATAATGGGTTGTATATGGAAATTAACTCTTATTTCATCAAAAAAACATCAAATTTCTCAAATGGATCCTTAATTACAACCTCTGATGGTGGTTCAACAAAGCATACCTTCTTTATTTCCATAGTTCTCTCAATAAGATTGGGTTTTTTCTTAGCTACAAGTTATTATATCTCATCAAGGATATTTGGATATTATATCAAATATTGGTCATTTTACTATATTTAAGACTCTTTATTCACCTTTTCATGTACTTTTCCCTCGACTTGGCAAAGCTCTTCAAGCTCTTGAAAAAATTTTATTTACAGTTGCCAATCATTTTTGTCCTCTTTATCATCTAGAACCAATACCTATTAAAAATTATATTATTGATATATGAGGTCATAAAAATAGTGTTATTCAAGCTCCAATTCATATAATGGTGTTTCAAAAATAGGATAAGGTATTGAGTCATCTTCAAGAATATTAACTTCCACCTTAGTCTCAAGATATTTTCCTAGGACTGCAACCTCTTTGGGGATGACTTGAAATTATTCTCCATCCTTAATAACACAATCATCTTAAAAATTTAGGATATATTGAGGGATATAAATTTTAATCTCATTTATCATAACTTTAATTTTCTTATTAAGGGCTACAAGATCTTCCATCTCTTTCTCTTTCTTGGTGATGCCAAGACTAGGCATCTTGAAATCATGTGACTTAGCCCAATGAGGTTGCCAAGGAGGTATGTTTTCTTCAAGAAAGAGTTATAAATTATTATCAACCAAGTGTTCTTATTTATTTTCCCATAGTTCAGGTCCGTCAAGTCAAAGAGTGATAGGGTGAGGATAAGATGAACTAGTTGGTGGCGGTGGAACACAAAACTCATAATCAGATTAAGAGTGAAATGTAGGGGATTATTTTGGAAGCTCTTGAGGAAGAGGAGGAAAACCTTGGGATATAACAACTTGATTTTAGTCCTTAATTTTGAAAATCACTTTATTTACATCTGATTTATCTTGATCACTCTCTTTAATAAGCCTAGATGGGGTGTGTTTAGGCATAGGATCTTCTTTGGGCTCTAAACCTTCCATCAGACCTTGACTTAGCAATTTAATCCTTAACTCTAACTCCTCAATTTTTTTGGCTAGGTTCTCTTGGAAAATTATTTCATAAATTTAATATTAATATCTTAAAGGATAAGGAGTACAAGAGGGTTGAAATGAAGAACAAGAGGTCTGTTGAGGAAGGGTGGGAGAGACTTGCATATGATCAAACTTTTTCTCAACCTCACACTCTTTGCCTAGGATTTTATCCTCTTTCTTTACCCATGATTCCATTATATTATTCCATCTTAGGATTTTATGATTATGAGTCTCTTCTTGAGGTGGTGATGCAATTTTAGGAGTGGATGAAGTGTTCAAGAAACTTGGAATCTCCTTAGGCTTAGATTCTCCACCTTGTCTCCAACTTGGGATTTCATATCTAGAGGTCACTTCTTGAGGTGGGGATGAAATTGGAGAGGGAAATGAGGGATTAAATTAAAATTTTATAATTATATGGATTCCTAAATTTTCTTATCAGCCAACTCAATTTTCCTATCAATATTTTCTTCAAAAATAAGGTTTGTCTTCCCAACTCTCTCTTCTAGCTGTTTGGGAAAAAGATGGCTTTGATAAGATCGATTGTGCTCATGAATAGGGGTCAAGTAGGACTAATATAAATATTGAGGAAGTGGATATGAATGTTGATAGGTTTAGTGAGGATAATTTTCATAAATTCTTAGCCTATCCTCTAAGGATGAGACAAGGCCACTCACATATAACATCTCACTTGTGAGCCTTTACCAATTCACTCTCTCAATAGGCACCCACTCTCTTTTGACCAGATATAATGCATATATCAAATTATGAATAGAATAAATAGGAAATTCTTGGTCATATACCTTTAGTGTATCAAGATCCAATATGTACTTCTCATATCCTAAGAGTGTTTGCTTAAGAGTTGTAATGGACCGATTAAAGGAGTGTCTAGGTTGACTAGGAGGAGAAAGATATTGAGGAGGATGGTTATAAGATTGATACAATTCATGATAAGTTTTATAATGGTCATATTGGATTTGGTAAGAACCATATTAAAGCTGGTAAGGATCATGACCAGGCATATAGGGAATACCATAAGCTTGATATACCTCACCAACTTGTGTAAAACAATACTCAATACCAAATTCAAACATGGAAATTCATTAGGAAGTAAGAAAATAAGGAATGACTATAAAATTATTTAAAAGGAATACCTAGGCTACTTGACTAGATGATGTAATCTTAAAGTCACCATTGATGTTTAGATAGATGCCTCCAAAGGTTGATGTGTTAAAAGACAACACCAAAAATCTTTCAACTTCTTGGACTAAGAGTCCCACCGGGCATGTCAAAAATTGTTATCACTTATATTTTAACCATTTTAATGAGGTGAATCTCTAGATAGGGATAGCTCCCTTGATGTACCACTTTGGATCACTACTAAACCTAAACTTTATGAGAGAAAAGGGAGAGAGAAAAATGAAAGAAAACTATTTTAAGAAAGGTGATACACCAAATAAGTTGATGAATTATAACTAGTTACATGTTACACATGAGAAAAAATGAATAAACAAACATACACTTTTCCAATTTGAATCTTCTCACATCAATGTTTCATTATGAGGTTATCGATGAATAGGTGAGAGAATGAGACAACATGCTAAGGAATCCATAGTCTTCACTAAGAAAGATCCATCATTAAAGTAGACACACTATGAATAGTTATATAAGAGGTAAAAATAGATAATATTATTGATCAAATGGTATGAAAATGATCAAGGCTTTGCCATACTCAGGTGGAACATAAGCTACACAATCCAAAATGGCTAGTTCTTATAGAACTTGAGAAAGGAAAAGAGAGAAGTCCAAAGGTCATAATGAAACTTGTAAAGATAGTAAAATGAGTTAATTGTGCATGAAAAGATAGTTTAAAACTGATCATGCAAAGTTAGGAAGCAAAAGTGTCACCTCAGCTCATGAAACTCTTGAAATGTGGCGTAGGAGTTATCATTTTGGATAAAAAATTACCTTCATGATTTAGCCTATTTGAACATCCAAAAATTTATTAGGGATATGTATGATGAATTTAAATATGGGAAGGGTTGTAGAAATTACTCTCCATGATTTTTTTTAGTTTTGATAATCTACAATCTTCCCAAAAAGAGCTATCACCATTTGTAGTCTAAGAAACTCCTCTTTCCCACACCTTGCACACTTGGAATAAAATTTAGATTTAGTTTCCTATGAAAATACATAAAATGAGGTTAATTACATGTTTTAATACCCTGCATGGCCTTAGATTCATCAGGCACACTTTAAAATCAACCCACTTGAAGCTTTTCACCCTTCTCACTACCATGTTCACTATGCCAATTTTGACTAGTTGAGAGGAAGATGTTTTTTGTAATGCTTAGGAGTTTTTAAAAGGTATTAAATGGATATTTTGGGTTATATTAAGTCATAATATTCCTTCTAAAGTTTATTTCATTTCTTGAAACCTCCTAGAACCTGCATAATGCCATAAATGATCAAAAATACCTTGTTTTATACTCCATCCATACAATTACATAAAACTCATCCCAATGGGGAGTATATTGAGAGAGTATTATACAACATAAAATCATAATACTAGGATAAATATTCCATTAGAGTATATTTCCATCTTTATTTCCTCAAACTGGTTACTATTAAGGGTTTAGGCCTGTTTTACACTCTTAGCCATTGTTCATAGAGATATCACATCCAAAATTCAATAAAATGACAAAAAATGGTTGTTTAGGACCATATATAACATCTAAAAATGTCTTGTATATCCATTAAAAGCTTTAGAGGAGATGTAAGTGCTTAAAATTGCTCACTCAAGCCCTTTCTTCCATTCACACAGGCCCAATGTTGGTATTGAGCCCAAAAATAACCTTTTAATGGATTTGATTACATAAAAATAGATTAAAAACATCTAAATTCATCCAATAAACATTTTTTAATATGTTATAAATCTCACCTCATGCAAAAATTTGATTTGACCTTTCATTTGGACCTTTAAGCCTAAAACTTGCCTAGTAAACCTGTCTACACCTTTAAGGGTTTAGACCTCCTTTTTTAGATTTGTAATTTTATTAAAGGTCCATTATGTTTTTATATATTTTTATAACCTCATAAACATAATTTTAATGTTCAAAAAACTCTTGGTCCACCATTTTATCACCTTTTTTCCAAAACCTACCAATTTCACTTAAGGGGAATACCCTCTATCTGAGACAAAATAGAGGGAACTTACCCTATTTTTATAGAATTTTTTTTTTATGATAATATAAAATCCATTAATATTATCTATAAAAAAAATTATCCTTTTATCCGGTCATTTGACCCTTCAAAATCTTTGAAAACCAAGCTTATGTAGAGGGAAAACTGTGTGCAAGCCTGTCCCAAGTGGACTGTATAATGCATAATTATAAATTTTACCTAATATATATCCAATATGAGGGTGTTATTATTATATTATTATTATTATAAATGTGTAATAATTTTCAATCATCCCTCCAAACCTCCACATATTCCCCTCCATACACTTGAACTCATAAGACTATGCATAATTGCCTAATTATGTCTTTGTTTTAGAATGGCACCTGTAGATAATCCTATATGATCAAGATTGAGAATTATTATTTTGGGTTAAATTATATTTATTAAGGTATTTTTACATTTTTTTTTGGCATATATTCTTCATAGTCAAGTTGTATCAATGTTGAAAATAATCTTCTTGCTCACTGCTTGAGACAATCAATAGTAGTTGACTTCTTTTGGAGAAAAAGGCTTAATAGTACACATTTAATTTTTAAAATTGTGATATATTTATATTAATAAGAATTTTAGAGTCAATTTACATCAATGGGGTTAGTATCTTCATGTCTAAACCCTTTTCATGAATGATGCAAGAAATTTTACCTAGTTGTAGGTGAATGTTTTCAAGAGGTAGGTACTTATAGGTGGTTTAGGATGGACTAGACTTTGAAATCAGTGAATGGCCATATTTAAACCTTAAAATATATTTTATGAATTATTTGGACCTATTTATTCATGTTTTTAAAATCCAAATCACCTGGAATTATCACCCTTTTATTCACTACTTGAGACAGTCATCTATAATGGCTGTAGGTGTATATTTTCAAATGAAGGTGTATCTATAGGTGTATATAGGGATTAAACCATAATATGATATCCTATAAATAATACATAGGTAATGAATGCTTTATTAGACCATATCAAACCATTCAATCATGAAACATGGTTTGTAGTTTCAACCTAAGGGGGAGAGGCCTATTTGGGCTCAGACTTATAGGTGACCACTGCATTAATTTAGTGCATGAAAACACAACTTTGGGCCTCTCAAAAACCAATTAAAACTAGTAAATTTCAATCCAAACTTTTAAAATTCATTTTAATATGTAGAGGCTACAAGACAAATCCATTAGGATGCATCAAAATCCCTTATACACCTATTGCAAAATATCAACAAAACACCAAGGAACTCTATTTTATACTTTTGGGGATTTGATCCCAGAACTCAATCATCCCACTTTAAATCATATTTTCCACTTATATTAGATAAATTAACCCTAAAATAGGCCTATCATGGTAAAATAAACCTACCAATATTCCAATGAAAAGTTTTGTCGTGTGTTTCAATGCCTCAAAATAACCCTTCAGCTCTATACTAATAACTATAGGTGGCCATTTTCTTGTCTGCAAATAGTAAATACATGTATGTATATTATGAATTTATTTGAAAATTTCATAAGTTGTGAAACAATATAAACACTCCAAAATTCACTCTTCATGCTTCAAATGGTTTTAAACCACCACTAAGATTCTCATCCTAGTATGACATCATCATGATAGGCTATATGTGCACCTTGAATTATATGGAGGTAATATGTGAAATGGTATGAGTAGTGGTATCATGAATTTGACCTTGGACCAAATATATGATCTTAAAAAAGGATAAAAAAATGGATGATGATGTTATAATCTTGGGTCGAGATTCTACACCTTGTTTCAACATTTGAAAACATCTATGAGAACACTTGTAGGTGTATTTTCTCTGGTAGACTGGCTATATATTTGATTGAATATGAATGAAATAACATATTATTTACCATTTTAAATCTAAATTAAATATTAAATTTTAAAATGGGATATACCATAGCTCTGAAACCTTCCTCACACTTTTATGTACGTTCTCAAAACCTTACAATTCATGACTAAGAGTGAGGAGGAGCTAGGAGTTGACTGTGTATCTAATAAACTAAAACCTCAAGGAATTTTTATTTGGAAAATGAGTTTTAAATGTAAAGGGAATAAAGATAAAATTTAAAACATGAAAAATGACCTATAAAAGCCCTATGAATCCATGATCAAACATGAAGTTCTTAAAAATGGTGGAAAACTGCCTGTAACATAACATAGTGCATTCACTTGCAACCTAAGTTACTTTGCCCATAAAAAAACCTTGAAAAATAAAACCAACCATTATAATAATTATATAAATAATTTAAAATAATCTATAATCAACCTTAGCAACTTGTTTGTATAGACTTGTCCAAAATGGAGTAAAACCTGTAGGGTACATAAATTAGCAAGAAAAAAAACATAGTCATCTTGTAAAGGATGGTTCATAAATCATGGTTGACCAATATCATAATTATTATTTTTTAAATGGATCTATCTAAGTGTACTACCTCCTCCCAAATTTTTTTGACTTGAAACCTCTTCAACTATTCATACCAAGCACAAACCTGCTGACCACTTCTACATATCTAGAAAGGCAAAGAAGGAGGAAAATAATTTTAGATAAAAATGGAACATATTTAGAATTTAAATCATGGAAATTAAATTTATTAATATGAATATATTTTTCATATCCTTCTCCCATTTTTCACCTTCCCTCATGAGCTGTATAAGTGCCAAACTTCCCTTTTTTAGTTGAATACTTGATCTTTAGTTAGATAACCTCCAAATTTCAGATGGGAATAACATTATTGATAGTTAATATTTAATTTTTGACATTTATAAGGATATTATGACACTTTGACACCTTGGAAACCATGTCACTGCATTTATGACCCCTAAAAGCCTATTAA
Organism: Torreya grandis; assembly: GCA_037957365.1. NCBI lineage: Eukaryota > Viridiplantae > Streptophyta > Pinopsida > Cupressales > Taxaceae > Torreya > Torreya grandis. The sequence goes on along the minus strand of JARHVA010005273.1, from coordinate 1,178,866 downwards.
ATTACTCAAAATGACATATCAACCAATTAGATCATGACCAAGGATAATAAGGCATTAAATGACATAAAATAACATATAATACACCCTATTAAATAATATTAAACCCATTATAATCCTATAAATAACAAGTTTTCTCCTATAGGGGTCCCAATTTTACCTACAGGGTCAAATTTGGTTAACAAATACCATTACAAGTTTACAAATAGTTAATCCAACAAATTAAAATCTAAGTTTAAATTCTCATTAAACCTCAACCATAAATCAAACTAGTACAAATCTGAGTTTTAATGTTCATAAATCTCACCCATCAATCAATGCAATCCAAATCCAAGTTTGAATGTTCATTCAAATTTACCCATCAATCAAATAAATGTATATCCAAATTTGCATGTTCATTCAAATTCACTCATCAAAAATTAACATAAAAATATTAAATTTAATCCATATTCAAGTTCATAAATCAATCCAAATCTAAATTATAATGTTCATTTAAATTCACCAATCAATAATCAACATCAAAATTTGAGCTTGACTCCATATTCAATTTCACCAATCAATTAATCCAACCAACATCCAAACTTGAATACTTATTCAAGTTCACCAATCCATTAAATAAATCCAAATCCAAGTTAAAAATTGAATCCATATTCAAGTTTTTCAATAAATCAACATCCATATTTTTCTTTAGCAATAACTTCAAATCAATTTTCAAATTTCAATCCAAATTCTTTCACAAGTTAAAATCAAGTTCCACCAAACACAAATAAAAATTCTTTCATAAACCCCAATCTAACCTTCAATCCCAATTCATCATTCAACCCCAATATCAATCAATAACAACCTTTTGGTTCAATATCAAATCCATGTTTAAATCTAAACTTGAATCAAAACACATTCACAAATAAACCTCCAAATCCAAAAAATCCAAATGCATCTTTTATCACAAATCTAAATTCAAATAAATTCTTTAAAAATCCACTCAAAAATAATATTCACTTCCACATTCTAACATTAATCCAAGTTCATCCATTGGTCAATCATCCAAAGCATTTACTACTTAAATCAAAACAATAATTTCCCACAACACTTTATTCACGAGTGGAAAAATATGAAAGATAAAATCCATGGTTTTAAATATTATATTTTTTTCAAACAAAAATAATGAAAATTTGAGGAAATTTGTCTATATCCATTTAAAATTAACAACATGATGAAACCCTTTCCTACACACTTTTCACTTCCTAAGTTTTATAAATACAAAGGGAGGGGATATTCTATAAAACATATCAAAGATTTTTATATGGAATTTACAAACACTACCTATAAAAAAAGAATATTTATTAAGACTCTTTCCACATAGTCTAGGGTGCCAATCCATAGAGTGGTTTCTTTACTTACCCAAAGGATAAATCACTACCTTTGAAGACTTCTCCAAAATATTTATGTGTCACTTATCTTACAATGTTGAATGAGAGTCATCCATGGTAGACCTATATAATACCAAACAACAAAATGGTGAAAATTTTGACTCCTCCTTGCAAAGATGGTGGTCATTAGCAAGACATTTTCTATGGTCCCCACCTATAAAAAAAATCATTGTAATATTTATAAATAATATCAATTCAGATTTGGTGCATTAATTATAACTTCATTGTCTCACATCATTTAATGAAAGCATAGAAAAGGGAGTTAAAATTTAGATAACTTTGATTTCCAAGGGTGTCATTAAAGTTTTCAAACTAGACAATACTTATTCAAATAAAAAAATCCTAAATTATTTTTAAAGAAAAAAATGTTATAGGTGATGGTGTAACTGATGTGAAACAAGTATAAAACACTCAACCAATCAATAATATCACTATTCTAATTGGACAACCAAAATAATAAAATTGAAAATGTAAATTTATTCCTTTGGGAGAACCTTATGAGGTGGTCTTTTAGAAATTGGTCACTCCAAACATGGTAATTTTAACAATCACAAAAATATTTGAAGGGAATGTTCTTAAACATAATGGCACTAAGAAAATTAATACTATGAATACCAAAATCTTAAGGGACATTTGATAAACATTTGCATGAGGCTTAAACATTACATTTTAAGACCTCATCAATCATGTGGACATTACAATAAAAAATCAAACTTCACCATCCAACAATAAAAAATTGGGTATATATAAATATCCATTTATGAAACATGAGCAAGGGCAAAGTAAATAAGGTAAATATCAAGCCTAAATTATCACTATCAATAAAACTAATCACCCATTTGATTAGGTAGATAATTTTATTTATTATATTAATCATCATGTTTTTATTATCATAGAAAAATCCCAATGTTATGCCATTACAACAAGGAGTGCCAAGATCAACATACCAAGTGATTCATCATCACCATTGAGAGAAAATACAATATTCTAGAGCAACTTGAGAAGATGCCAAATTGTATAGTTATCCTAGAGCTTCTCAAGACATCCCCTATAAATAAAGACATATTGTATAAAACCCTCCAAGAGTCCAAATTTCCACAAGACAATAACCCATCCAATTTTCAATCATTATTTTGAAACTTATCCAATAATAATCAAGTCACATTTGATTATTCTAATGTCTCCCCTATGGGATCTGTACATAATTTACCCTTGTATATAGAAGTCATAATATCTAGGCACAAAGTAAAAAGGGTGATTATATACAATGGCTCAACTTTTAATTTATGTACATTAAGATTAATAAAGCATTTGGGATATTTAACTACACTAGAACCTAACATCATTACCATCAAGGCATATGATAAAAAAGAATGAGATTCCATGGACACTATTTATCTTCCTATTATGGTGGGGCCTATCATTCAAGAGACCTTAGTCCACATACTTAACTAGAATCTTCCATACAATTTACTCTTTGGATGTCCATGGATTCATGCCATGAGTACCATTCCATCTGCCTTACATCAATGTTTTAATTTTTACCATGAAATAATGAAAGTAACTATACCCAGTGATCCTCAACCCTAATAATATTAATAATTATTGGAATGATACTATAAAAAATCTAATTTTATCCCAATTACTGGAGACACTTATGTTCCTACTGACGAGTCACCAAAACTAGCCAATTATATTCATTCTAATGAGTTACTTCAAAAATTCATAAATCTCCCATGTACAAGTCAACAATGCACAATTCAAACATCTACAAGGGAAACTTTCACTTCACAATCCACACCATATCCTACATCTAAGTTCACCATTATGGATAAAGGGATGGGTTAATATGAAATTGATGATACTTATTACTTACGCAATATCCATATGTATCTTAGTAATCATGGTAGACCCCACTATAGAAAAGATACTCAAGTGGTTCGTAACTTTTAAAAATCATCATTTGTATAAGGTGGTATGCTTTTCAATGAGAAAATAAAATATTATAACTCTATTTGGATTTATTGTGATAAACCAGCTACATATTTTGTAAACAAATATGTTATTGCTAAATCCATAATGTGTAACAAAATGAACTAAAAAGGCAAGGGCCTTGGTCTTTATGAATAAGGTATATTAGAACCAATAAGTATTAAATTAAATGAATCTCTACATGGTATCATATTTAAACCACTTCATGTGAATACTAAAATTCACATTATTAATCCTTCTAGTGAGCCTAAGGAGGTCTCTTCGAACACTAAAACAAGTTCTATTTATAGGCAATTCAAAGATCTTGCCATTACTAACCTATTATATGATGATACCATTATAATGATTGAGTTTACATATCCAAAAATTACTCAATGGGACCAACAACCATCACCTCTACTTTATCATTTCCAAAATGATGAGTAAATATCTAAATTTTTGATAATTAAAAATCACATCCCAATAAGGGACCACAAAAAGGTATTTTCCATTTAATTGGATGATTTTGCATACTTTGGGGATATTTTAAATTCAAATCAAAAGTACTAAATCAATACAACAATAAACTCTACATTTTTAGAAAAATCTCATAATCATGAAGAACCTGAAGGGGAATTCAATATTCCTCTACCTCCTATAAAGTATCCAAAATAATCTACCCTATTAATTGAAATCACTATTGAAGTTAATAGTAAAATAGATGAAAATACATTTTTTTGAAACTTGATGCATCATTGGATCTAGAAGAATAAAACACTTTCACACTCCTTAAAGAATTTTCAAATGTGTTCGCATGGTCATACACTGACATGCTAGGTTTATATCCAGCACTAGTTGTGCATCATCTTGTTGTCCATGAAGATGCATCATAAAGTAGCATTGCATGTGAAAGAGGAATGGGAAAAGTAATTATAGGCTGGTTTCATATTTCTTATTGAATACTTCAAATTGATATCTAATATAGTACAAATATCAAAGAAACTAGTAGGAATTTGAATTTGTATAGATTTTAGGGATATAAAAAAAAGCATGTCCAAAAGATGATTTTCCATTGCCAAACATAGGCATGATCTTATAATACACTATAGGTCATGATATGTTATTCTTGATGGATGGATTTTTGGGTTGATATCAAATTAAAATCACTCTTAATGACCAACAAAAGTAAACATTTACAATGACTTGGGGAACATTTTGTTTTCAAGTAATGTATTTTGGCCTTAATAATGCTAGATTAACCTATCAAAGAGAAATCACGGTCATATTCCATGACATGCTTCATGACATCATGGAAGATTATGTAGATGACTTCTTATGGTCCTCCATAGAATATTTGGAAGAATGAGATAGTAAAAGCTCCATTTAAATCCAAAGAAGTGTGTATTTAGAGCCACTTCAAGAAAATTGTTAGGATTAATAGTAATAGATAAAGACATTAAGGTTGATACTTCAAAGGTTATAGATATTATGGATATGTCTCCACATAAAAATATAAAACATATGTGTATTTTACAAGGGAAATTTCAAGCAAACTGAAGGTTCATCACATAAATTAAAAACATATGTCACCCCTTTAAATTTATACTGAAGGACACTCCTTTCCATTGGAATGAAGATTCTCAAAAATCATTTGAAAATATTAAATGATATTTTTCCAATCGACCAGTCATAATGCCACCTATCATAGGTAAATTATTTATTTTGTACATATCAACAACATAATATCCACTCAAATATCTGTCTTCTAAAATTGCTTTAACATGCAGAATGGATAAGTGGGTCATGCTTCTTAGTAAGTTTGATCTTGAGTATGTACACTATAAAGAAATCAAGGGATAGGTACTTGTAGATACTTGGTATAAGCTTCTCTAGTAGATCATATAACTCTCACTACATATTTTAGAGATGAAAAAATTATGTCTATAGATGAATACCTAGTCTAGCATTTATATTTTCATGGTTATTTCACTAATCATGGATTAAGGGAAGGTATTATACTAGTAACTCATGATGGAGATATAATTTTAAATAATTTTAGATAGATTTCCATTGCATAAAAAACATAAGAGAGTATGAAGCTCTCATATTTGGTCTCAAGATAATAATACAATGGGGTATCTAACATAGTCCAGTCTTTGGTGATTTTAAACTTATCATAAAATAAGTGCTAGATGAATTCCAAGCCAAAGATGAAAAGTTAATCCCTTAAAAATGGATGGTAGATAGTCTCAAGTTGTGCTTATAATCTATTTAATTTGAATAACTACCTCATAATAATAGGCAACATATTCAATGGATATAATTGGTTCACTTCTTGACCTATAAACTAAAGATAATAATTTTCATGTAGATCACTTGATGATACCTACATATGATATGCCAGACTCAGGGATGGTTTGTGAGGTTCTTTGTCCCACTTCCCATAGTATTATGATATTTATATATATCTCTATGATAACCTCATTCCACCCAATTTTACCTATAAAAAATAAAGCCTTCATCCAAATAAATTCATGTTTAACCATCCTCAGAAACACCCTATATTGAAAAAGATATGATGACACTCTATTAAAGTATTTGAGTTTTGAAGAGGAAAACTTAACAATTAAGGAGGTTTAATTTAGAATTTGTGGTGCTCACACAAGTGACATTATCCTTACCAAAAAAATTTATGTGTTGGATATATTGGTCTACAATGGAATAAAATTATTATAAATATGTTAAGAAATGTGTACCTTGTCAACAAAATGGTGACCTTATCCATAACCCATCACAAGCATTACAACCCATAACTACACCTTGGCCATTTTTCACATGGGAATTATGTCTCATTAGAAAAATCAATCTAAATTATTTTAATGGTCATAAAAATAGTGTTAAATATACTAAATACTTTAATAAATGGGTTGAAGCCATGCCATTAACTTATGCCATAAACAAGGAAATATCCAAGTTCATCCTGAACCACATTATCTATTTCTTTGTAATTCTATTTGCTATTATATTTGATAATGGGAAATCCTTAAAAAATAAGGATGTCAAATAAATTTTATGTATATACCTATCACATTAAACAAAAGTGGTCCATTCCCTACTACCCATAAGGTAATTTACAAGATAAGGCAACAAATCAAAATATCTTAAAATTACTCAAAAGAGTTTTCAATGAAGTTGGTCATGACTAGCACATATAAATTTATCTTTTTTCATGGGTATACTACACAATCATCTACACACCAATGAGGGTAACCCAATATTCCCTTATTTATGACACTAAGTAAATATTACCCATTGAATTCAATCTCACATACTTACACATATCCTTACAAAACCTAATTGATGATGAAACCTATCATATTTCTTGCTTAAGAGAGCTTGACCTCCTTGATGAGAAACATCTTAATACCTTAAACCATTTACAAGTATATCATAATCACCTTAATGATAGATATAGTAAGAATATTAAATACAAATATTTCAAAATATGAGATCCAATTCTTAAGGAAAATCAATAAAACATCAATGCTAAAGGGGAGAAGAAAGGAAAGTCCAAACCTAACTGGTTGGGTCCATACATAGTCATTATAAAATATGGACCAAGAGCTTAAAAATTGGCCACAAAATATGGAGAGGAGATTTATCAGACCATGAACATCATGAACCTCAATTTTTTATATGCCTGAGTAACTCTAGTGATGTTGTAAATATTTCATACGTCAAAAAAAATAATCAAAAAGAGAAACAAATCTATCCACAAGTGAAAACCATTCTTATGGCACTTTGGCAAAGTACCATCATGAAAAATGGTTTCTATCACCATGTGTAAATCCATTGCATATACACACCCTAGTTACTTTGGGGCATCCATCACACTAGTCACTTGTATATATATCCACTAACTATTTGAATCTCTTTATTCACTTGTGAAAATCCCATTTTTTAGTTTCACCATGATGTATTAGTTTATGGTTTTATCTTTATAGTTGTGTACATATACCATTGATCATGTTTCAATGTCATCTATAAATCATATAAATAATACTTATCCACTCATCCAAACCACACCTTATGCATTGATCCATATAAAAACATCATTTAAATCCAATCACATATTAACAATTATTTGTAAGACCTTAAAGAATCATGTGTGTGTGTTTATATATATATATATACATACATACATATTGAATGTGTCAAAGTACATCAATGAAATGATACATCTCAAAATGTGTATACATCATAATTTCATATCATTCTCTCCCTATCCATCATATGGGGCATTTATAGACATGCTCAATCCTTAAAACTATGGTGTAGTACTTATAGGACCCATAACACACTGTGTCATCTATCCCATATATATCTTTGAAGCCATGGTATGTCCTATCCTCAAAGATTATATCCACCTAGATGAGTACTCTATGAAATATTATGCTCATTACCCTAGTGGTACCACCTACTCATAAAGAATCTTATAGTAGGTATCTTACTCCATGGATCTCATCACAATGTCTAATTCCTAAAGCTACCCAGGTATGGTGAGTAGATTATTTGCCTCCACAAGCCTTACCCACAATGCATATCTATCTATCTTGTACATCATATGGGGTCAGATTATTTGCATTATTTGTAAGGATCTCTCCATATCTACCATATCCTTTGTTGTCATCTTAACTACCTCCATGTGTATTCTATTAACCTCTCCATGTATCCATGTGATTTATTCTTATATCATGTCACCCCACCTATCTCTACCATCTCTACCTCTTTTCAATCATACTATCTCAATTTCCTAAGATATGATATCCTCATATGGCCTAACAATGAAGGCATCATACTCTAATGACCTCATTGGCCTTGATGGACCTACTCTATCTCCTCCCTCTGTGTGTACCTCTAGTACAAGCCTCATCATTGTGTCACTTCTATCTCCATCTCCCTCTCCATCATTATCAATCATAACCAATGGATTTTCTCCTCCTCTTCCATATATTCCAAACTCTCCCATGTCTATATCATGCATATGGCCCCTCTAATATCTCATATATCTATGCCCTACATCTACTCTCCATCTTTGTTTCCTCCTCTAGCACCTTATGCTGGATAAAATATCATAATCCTTGACTGTAAGACTCTTTTCTATGGGTGTGTGATGAACATAAATTGTAATCTCTACCTACATGTCTTAGGTGGTAGGTGTGGCTATGTCAGTCTCAATGGTCTTTATTGATCCCACCATGTTGTATATCCATCTATCATCCTTATATGCACCACATCCCTCCTAGAATGGAAAGTCAAAATGTATACCTATTCTCAAATCTATGATTAAACCCTAAAATCAATCCCTACACCCAACTATGATCCCTCCAATACTACTCAAGTAAATACATGAGGATATGTTGGGATAACCTTTTTGATGCCAAACTATCTCATCACCCTATCTAATCTATATCACTCAATGATTTACTTGTCATAACCAATAATATTGCACTAGGTCATCACATAATCCAAGTGTCTCACATATTGTATCCAATGTGGATTATCTTATCTATATGGACTCCATGTCACCTGATTAAATCATAACTCATCTATCACCCTCATATAAAAATCAACATATCCTACATGTGTCATCTATACTCATATGATCACATGTCATCCATATACAAATGGATCATCTTCCCTCCTCCTCCTCCTCCTCAAATTACCTATAAGTGATTAATTGCTAAGTTCTCCCATGCCCAAACTTGCAATAGAGTGGATGATCTAATCAAAACCCCACCTTTATACACAACATGGTGTAAATCCACATATAAATGTGTAAGTATTCATGGCCCCCATATAAAATATACGGTTCTCTCCAAAATGTCTCTTATCACACATAATATTCTAGATATAAATAACCTCCCACTATTTTCAAGTAGCATAATGCCACTGGAAACAACCATCAATATAACTATTATTGCATCTGTATCCAAACTCATGCAGTAATCAATGTATATAACACCCCTCACCATTAAAATTAAGTCCTCTTTGAATACTCTATATAGTGTCACTACTTGTGCACCCTCACTCTAGTAAACCTATTTACCTCATATGAGAATCCTCAAAATCCTCCATATGTCCTCTAGTGTAACTATCATCTAACTCATTAATATGTGAAATGTGCTCATCTCAATATTCCAACACTCAGCCAATATAGTTAAGTAGGCTCTATCCACATGTATCTTTGACATCTCAACTATATATGATAGCCCCGTCACCTCTAGTACCCTACCCTTGTAATTAGTAAATATCTCCAAGTGCCTCTCTCATATGCATATGATTAATAATCTCACTTGAACATAATAACACACACATTATGTTATCTTCTTAAGATAAATACTCATCTTACAATTCTAAATCTAATTATCTTTAATCATTACATAGAAAATCATTTTATATTTTCTTCCCTTCGATGATTTTTTCACTATTAGGATGATTTAGCCATATTTCTTAACAAATTTACTAATGTTTTAGGTGATTTTTCCATTACCAATGATAAGTTTATTTATGTTTTAGATGATTTCATCATTTTTAATGATGATTTTACCACTATTTTTCTAAATTAACTAAAATTCTAGACAATTTTGCCATAGTTTTTGATGAATTCACTAAAACAATTCTAACCCTAATTTTTAATGATTTCATCATTTTCCTCAACAAATTCACCATAGTTGATGTCAAATTTACCATTTAGGAAATAGATAAATCATTTTACCTAGGCATTAAATGTTATCCAAAGTAGAACATAAAATCTAAAAATGTTACTTATCACATCACTACTTCCCTTAGGCCTTTGGTAAAGTCACACGGGCTCACTACGATGCCTATCAATTGGAATCAAGTCCATTTTCTCCTCTCACTCTAGAACAAAATCTACAAATCCAAATCACTATAAAATTTGAGCTTGTAAATGAAATTGCACCAATTAATTTCAAAATCTCCTCAACCCATATATATTTATCATCATCCCTATCCCCATCCCTCCATTTTTACCCTCCCATTTCAATTTCCAAACCTTTTTCATCAAAATTTTCATATTGTCATTTAATTAAAGTGCTATATATATTTATAAATGCTTGTACCTATCCATTTTATAAATTTGTATCACACATCAGATAATATATATATTTTATTTTATGGATCGTAGCTTACCATCATTGAGATATATCATTCCCACATTCACTCATGTGAACCTTGATTCCTTGAGCACCATCCAAGCGTGCAGTATACAAATAAGAAATATTATTTTTCCTATCCCTTTCTCTAGTTTTTTATAGATCACTAGGGGAAATCATTTTACACAAACTCCCTAAAATTTTGTGATAATTTGTATTGAGACAAGTATCTCCATTATTTATGGTAATTTTTCCTTCCATATATTCCTCTTCCTTTTAATAATTTGGAGCATGCAACTACTTTGATGCATGAACACTAAAGGGAGCATCATAAAATTCATTTATATTTACTCGAGGTAACTTTTTTCTCCATAATCACCAATTCTTTACTTTATTTTATATTATTGAAAATTACATTACTTCACAATGCCCTTTTAAATAAGGGAAAATATAGACACTCAAATTTCAACATTTAGTGTCAAAATTAACCATGACATGCTAACCCTTCACCATATCCAATTTGAATTCATATTAACTTAATTTTCCTCCAAATTTAAAATAATTTATTAATTCATAATTGATTAATTAAAACATTCACACCTGTTTGCCTCTAAAATTAATTAAAATATAGATTTTACACCTCATCTAGAAATCTTTCATGTTTCTCTCAACCAAAAGTTGACTCATCCAAAAAAATCCTCAACTTACTTAACCACCTTATGGGTCATATTATAGAATTTAAACTAAGTTGTGAGTCATCCCTTAAATTTTGAACTATCTTAACCCATTCATGTTGAGTCAGTCAACTACCAATTAACTCACCACTTATTCTCAACACATGAGAATTAGTCATCATCCATTGGGATGAGGACTCAAATACAACTATTGATTATTTTAATAATTCAATAAATTTAGATTATTCTCAACCATTAATCTCACCACCCTCAATCTTATAAATTGACATGAAATACTCCTCTCAAATCATTGACCTTCAAGCTATTTAAATTCTATCAAATTATCTTTGTGAATCTATTGAGATCAAAGCCATTTTAAACCGCACATTGCCTAATTCCATTTTTTGGAGAAGATTTTAGAACCCATATCAAGAAATAAAGAGTAAATATACCATTGATCACACAATAGAGAAGGTGATGAACACACATTTCATGTGTTGCAAGTATTTAATTGGTTATCTTTCTCTTATTATTGCTAGTCTATCAAGAGGTTAGTTTAGTTTAGGAAGAAATGCATTTCATTTTATATTCTTAGCTCACTTTATAAATTTCAGACTATATAGTCATTAAGGTTTCTTTTCATCCTTATTTCTAAGGTTTTTAGATCTCTAAATTAGGGTTTAATTTTCAAACCCAATTTATTATTTTTTTCACATTACAAATTACATATGTTGTTAATAAATGAACATTACTTCTATTGGTTGACACAAGTAATTATTTCAATAATTTCATATTGTTATACTTAGATATGTATAAGTTGGATTAAATATTTATACACTAATAAGGATATAATGAATAATGAATTATACTTAGCTTCATTTAACACACACCCACTTGTAGAAATTATTATGACAGTTGAGACCACCAATACTCAAGGGGATGCTAGCCAAAGCCACCCTCATACAAATACATTTGATGATGAGGATGAAATATAATTGACTTAATTTATTGACCAAAATCCAAAAATTCATGATGAAATATTATATGTGGCCCATGAAAGACAAAAAAATATAGCTTAAGCTACTACATATTGGGAACAATATGAACTTTTACATAATATTAATCAGACCACTATTATTGATACTATTCCTACACCTATAGTTACACATGATATTCACCTAAGGTGTGGGGTAAAAATAAGTCCTCCCACATATTTACATGCCTATTCCTACATAGGATACTTATTCTCATCCTTTGATGGCCACACATATCACATCATCTACCTCACCTACCACACGTTCCCTTAAGTAGAGTATTACAACTCCACAAGATAAAGTGTTGCATTTAGAGAAAGGTACATATTGAGTTATTAATTAATTAAATTCACTTAATTTTATCCATAATCCATTATATCCAAAAATAATAGATTACCCCATGACTATAGGGTTTCTATTTCACAAGCTCCTATTATATGATGGAAAAAGTGATCTTAAACAACATCTTCTATCCTTCCATGCAACATGCTTCAATTACACAATTAAAAAATGTTTATTGACCAAGTTATTTCTAAATAGATTCAAATATTATGTTTTAATATGGTTCTATGAAATTCCATAGTCAATTAGTTCATTTCTTCCTCTATCTAATAGTTTCTAGCATATTTATCCATAAATATTGATGAAAAAATCTCATATGTGCAACTTGAAATAATAAATCAAGAGTTCAATGAGATAATAAATGAATATGTACTCTAATATAAGACCATGATAACTAATATTACTAATAATTTTATAGATAATGAGTTACAATATATCTTGAAGAAAATATTTGTTGCATCACTTTATGTGGGTCCATATTATTCAAAAAATGTAGATATTATGATGAGTTATGCCATTGAGAGATTGAGAATTCAATATCCTTGCAATCAATATGATTAATTACACTCACACTATTACTACTTCAAATCCCATGTTTCAAAGTAATCCATATTATAATGGAAAATTTAATGATAAAAAGACTGAAGCCAAGATTATAGTTAACATAGTATCACAACCTAAAAATAGGCTTCATTTACTTGATCCATAGAAATTACATTTTTCATGATTACCTCAACCTCCTAGAAAATTTCTACAAAATATACTTGAGTGCAATATTTTATCTCTCCCTTTACCACTAGTGGTTGATACAAGCAAGCCTCTACATATTGGACATGATTATAATTCTTATTATGATTATCATTAATGTGGAGAACACTATAAAAACAAATTCTTCATGTTAAGGCACAAGATATGATATCCTATCAATGAAAACACTATTGAATTAGGCACACCAATAGAATATGTTTGGCCAAAAACAAATGGTAAATATAAGTTGAAAAGATTTAATGACCCATGTCAAAAGCATGAGAAAATAAAAATTAAGGATAATTATGAAGTACATCATAAGTACCATGCATATTTTCCTCTTTATACATCTAGTCATCCAATATATGTGATTATTGACATTCTTACAAAAAGACTATCAGAACGATATTTAATTACATATGATGATAGTGATATTGCCAATGATGAGTAAGATTATACACATTATTCATATAGATCACATCAAAAAACATCACTTACATATAGCTATGGTTGATAATGGCTAAATCAAAAACATTTTTACCATGATAATTATCAAATATCTTGGATACACAAAAAATGGTATACAATATATGAAAAGAATGATCAAAGTGTTTAATGGACATACATAGGATACCCTTGGATGTACTGTGATACTTATTTACATAGGTACTACCATAGTGGCTACTTAATTCCTAATTATACCAAGTAATGGGGTATTTGACATGTTTTTGGGATGTCCTTAGATTCATAAGTTTTGTGAAAAAAATTCTATAATGCATAAATTAGTCAAGTATATACACTAAAATAGGGTAGTTATAGGTTTAGACATTCAATACGAGTACCCTCTTTTATCAGTGATATCTCCTCCACGACCCCCACCACCACTGTAATTAGTTATTACTATTTTTCATGATCAATATGTAGATTTGGTTTTTAATCTTATACAAGATCAATATTCATAGGAATTTATTACACCCATCTAAGATTTATCTATAAATTTAATATAGAGGATAATAGTTGATTCTCCTAGGTAACTAGTCTCATCTTAGTTATTACATTAGAGATCTATTCATAACTCCTATTGGTGCTTATCTATTATAACATGTTCTTGGTTAGTCCCATAGGAAGTGAAACATGTTCCACAATGAACACATGAACATGTGCATTCTCTTACTATGAAATCGAATCCAAAGAGTCCTTGATCTTTTATAGCTACTTACCACACATAGGATTTAATGAGTAGTGATACGATAATTATAAATGTTACAACACCTAATTAATTTTTAAAGGTTGATACACCTACAACTATTATATTTAATTTATTAAATATATAACTTAAAATATATAATAAATTTACCTCCCATGAATATCCCTTTGATGGGATAAATGGTTAGGACCTTTGCACATATTTAAATTATTTTAATAAAATAGAAAATCATAAAAAATATTCAAAAAATTAAAAAATTAGGACTTAATCATGACATGAGTTACTAGCTTACATTATTTACATATGTTATTTATCACATGTTTGTTAGATGGCATATTATTTTCATTCACACATTCATTTCATGAGGTATATGAGTGTTATACATGAGATACAGATCATACATTAACATGTAGATACTAAACCTTTCTATACTTAGGGGCCACTCCAATGATGGGGGCATATAATTCTGTAGGTTACATTATTATATGTTATATATTTCTATGAAATCTTTACCAGGTTGAGCTACATATATTGCTTACACATGCCTTACTAATTACTCATTTTTTACATAGTGACATATGGATATTCATTTAATATACTATGATCCTAGCATATATAGATATTATAGAATAGTTTTAACTTGTTCTATGCTTCATTAATACCATTATATTTTACATGATAGGCTAGTCATTGTTGTCTATTTTGTGCATCCCCTTGGACTTGTTTGTGTCCCATTAGCCTTATATTCTATGGAATTTGTTCCCCTTATTTTTGGCTCATTAGATTTGTTTACTATGGAATTCATTCTTGTTATCTATGATTCATTAGCCTTGTTTGTTATGACATTCATGCCCCTTATTTGTGGATATTTATCCTTACTTGTTAGTACCATATTTATGTCCATTTTTTTAATCCCTTTGCCTTATGTGTGACATTATATGTTATGTATGACATTACATGTTGAGCTTCTACAATTTATATATATTTTAAGTGTTGTGATCCATATCATGCACCTCCCATTTATGTGTTGTGCCATCATTCATATCACACACTTAACTATTATGTAGTATTATTAAGTGATAGTTAATATTTCATGCTTCAAAGATATATCTATATTGACATACAATTATATGCTCTTGGATTTCATATGTTACATATATGCCTTGATGCTATATACATTAATATTATGACACTCTCCACATGTTGACATTATTTTAAACATGATTATATTTATACATGACATGATATAGTTCACTCTTATTTAGAGATGAGTGACTTGTAGTATCATTCCCTCACCTCAAAATGGGGGTAAATTTTTTGGATTTGTCATAGAGACTAAAGCCTCCATGAGTATATTTGAGTAATATATATATATAATTTTAGATTTCAAATATGATTTAGATATCATATTGGGATAATTATTTATAGTTTTTAGACAAATTTATGGGACATATGTAGGACACATGTACTCCATTCTACACTCTACAAGTAAATTTTTTTAGACTAATACAAATTTAGATTCAGATGAGGGCATGTGAAAAGCACATATACTCCATTTTATAGGACATATTTAATTAGGCATGATGCTACCTCATGAACATTATGAAAATTTATAACTAGCATCGATTCATTGGGGCATGATGCTAGTTCATGCACATTTACAAATTTTCACTTTGGTAGTTATTTACCAAGTATTTTTAAGTGTGGATAAAACAAGAATATATAAGTTCATATAAAATAGTTGATTCATTACTTTTAGGTAATTTACATTGAGGTTTAATTATACTCAATGAGCATGACATTATCAATAATGAATCCATTTTGTGGTTCTCAAATTATCATCTTGGGTTTACAATATCAATGATAGGTTACTTACAAATGAATTGAGGAATTTGTATTCTAATCTATGATGTATACACCTAATATTTTTCACATTATAACTTTACTAACACTTTATATTATAATGGCTTGTTGATGCATATATCTCCTTGAGTGCATGCCTTAAAAGGCACACTGGGAATGTGGTGAGTTTGACTCATGTATATTTTGAGAAATGTTTGCAAACTATTTTGTCATATGTTCATTACTATTAGTTTGACCTCCTCTGAGTCTCTTTCTATTTACTTCTCTATATATTTTTTGATCAAATTTGATAGCATATATTCCCTATCCTATATCAAATTAGATGATATTATTTTAAGTGTATTTTATTATCTATAATGTATTATCTAGGTTGAAACAATATTATGTTAGCTGACATCTTCTAAATGTATTAGTCTAACCAATATCGTTGGCCTAGAGTTTAGGGTTAGTTTTGATTATTAGGTTCATATATATAAGGGTCATATTTAAAATACAAAATAGATATAACATGCTTATCTATTCTACTATTACTCACATTTCTAATCTTAAGTATTATTTAGAGGAATTAGAGGTTTAGAGCCTTATCTTAGAGATCTAGTCTTGTAGTGTCTTTTAAGCTCAATAAGATAAGTCAAAATAAGAAGGTACACATGGTATTTAGAGTCCCCAAATAAATATACTTAGGTATTCATATTTCCATTTGAGGTATTCAACCTATAACAGCTCTTGAAAATTTCCATTAGAGCCAAAGCGGAAGAATGAAGCATAAATAGGTCCACCCAAAGGTAAGTATCTCTAACACTACTCTCTTTCCTTTATTTAATTAGTAGATTAGATATTATTTATTTATTTATATTGTGAATATTCATTTATTATGATATTAATTATGTCAAATAAGCTGGTATACATATAGGTTCTCTTAGGTTTTCCATTTATCACCTTAGGTTGCATAAACTACCCATTGGTTGACCATTGCACCAATCCTCTTATTATAAGACTAGTCATTTTAGCTATCATGGATTATTTTAACCTTGTTAGTTAGTTCCTAACATGTTGTATCATTGTTATATCCTTGACACACCTATTTATTATGACATTTACAATAATTATTACAATCACTTATTCATCATTAAGCCCTAGTGAGAACTATACCCCATGTCACAAGCTTAGGATTTGGAACCCTTTCCTATTAAAATTTGAGTGTGGATTAGCCTCTTATATGTATACAATTATTCTAGGCTCATACCCAATCATCTAAATACAAGAAGGCTTTACTGTTATGACCTCATTAAAGTCCTAATCTATTGAAAAAAGAGGATAATTATAGATCATCCTAATCTATGCATACATTTTGGTGAACCTAAGTGAATCTTATCCCACCTATAATTGGATAATTTTCATATTTTAAATTTATGATTCTTAGAGACACATTCAAAAATGTCATATATTTTGGCAAAAGAATTCAGTCAAACTATATTGACTATTCAAATACAACCTTCTTATCTTCCATAACTGTATCAACCAACTTGATACAATCTCTAAATTTTCCAAAGTATATCAACCAAGTTGATACAATTATATGTTTTTGATCAATTGAATTGGATATCTTGATATAGTTAATTTATTTAAGCATGTTACATTGAATACATATATATAGCATACTATTATGTAATTCTATTTCATACTAATTTTATTTATCTATTTTCAAATGCAACATATATTTAAAAAATCTAAAGAATAAACTAGTTAGGATTTCTAATGATTCTATTATAACAATCCTAATTCTATGGAATTCACTAACCCAAATAGTTTTTCTAAAAAGACTTTCATGCCTCATCATTTTTCTATGATTTTAGTATGGATTCTACTAGCTCCAAATGTTATGATCCATATAAAAATATTAAAAACACTAAATTAGGTCACCTAATCTAATACCATGAGTTTGAAGAGGAATATGACATAAAATATACATATGAGATGAAAATATTTCTTTAATAGCATCCTAAGCATGTGGGAAAGGACCCTATTATTATCTATCACATCATGATGGCACCACATATGGAATATCCACTTTCCCCTAATCACAATTTTTATCTATGATTAGGTAAAATCAATTTGTAACTTCCCTACTTTTTTTATCCACCACACCTATAAAGCCTTGGATTAATTTAAATGATAAGCCTACCTCATAAGACAATTAGAGCCTGAAGGGAATAATAATCAGATGATTCTAAGTCACAAAGATATATAGTGTTAATATAATATCACAATCATAAAATAATATTTTAAATGTAATTTTATAGCATATAATTATAGATACATATGCAAAAAAAGGAGTAACACTATCATATATTATATCTCCAAAGATTGTCTAATACAATGAATGTGCCTTGCATATATAGGCAAGGAAGATCAATCCTAACTAAGAGATCAAGCTAAGTGATCAATACTATCTAATAGACCAAGCTATGTGATCAATTATAACTAAGAGATCAAATGAAAAGATCAAACCTAAGACTAAAAGATAACTATCCTTAAAGGATAGAAATAATTAAAAAATATCCCCCCAATATCTAAGAGATAAATATGTAATATCTCATAATATCTAAAATAATAGAAATGAAATATACACACATAAATGGATGGGAATAAATAAATAAAAATAAATAATAAAACACCTAGATGAACATGAGATAAGGTAAATAACTTAATCTAACACCCCCCCCCCCCCAAGTGAAGCTAGGGGCCAAAAATAAATTGGCATATCCAGAATATGAGTCCTAACAAGAAGGATTGATTAGGTACTAATTTAAAATATATACATGAGGAAATTAAGAAATAATATGTCCCCATGAATGTAACCAAAGGATAAATTTTGAAACCCCAAGCATGCCATGCAAATCAAGGTAACAAGGTGATGCAAACAAATAAATCCATCCTGAATGCACTAAAAATGAAGTGCATGTGAATATCAATATGCTTGGTCTGTTGGTGCTCAACATGGTTGTGATAAATATGAATTACACTTTGGTTATCACACCAAAGTATAGTATGTGAATCCTATGTGAATCCAAACTCTATCAATAATTGATAAAGCCAAATAACTTGATGACTCACTATGAATGATACCCTATACTTTGACTCTATAGATGAAAGTGTAATAATAGGTTGATATTTGAAAGATAAGGCAAATGGAGAACCAATATAGAAAGGTAGATAGAATTAGAATGCCTATCATCAATAGAACCTACCCAATTTGAATCAGTATATCCAACCAACTGAGTAAAAACTCTGGTGTTGTGTAATAAAAAATGGGAAGTACCCTAAAAATATCATAAAATATTCTTAGTAGCTTGTCAATGACTACCATGAAGATCATGTACAGACTAAGATATAAGACCAATTGTAAAATAAATATCAGGGTGAGTATGGTTCAAGTACATGAGACTTATAACTAACTACCTATAAAATTTAGGATCATAAAGAGGAGCTATATATGTTAAAGTAAGAGTGACCCCAGATTGGAAAGTAGAGGGAATTATCTTGTAATCAACCATGCTAACATGATAAATAACTTCAAGGGTGTACTTCTAATGACTCAAATAAATCCCTAAATTTGACTAAGAAATATACAAACCAAGGAAAAAGTGAAAAAGACCAAGATCTAATATGTCAAACTACACTAAAAGAGCCTACTGAATAACTTGAATATGAGAAGAAGAGCCCCTTATAAGAACTATATCATCAACATACAAAATTAGTATAAAAATATCCTCTCTAACATGTTGGATATAGATGATATGATCTAACTAGAAATAAAAAAAGATAGTAGATAGAATAAAATAACCCATCTTAGGCTAGAGGAGCTTGTTTAAGACCATAGAGAGATCTTCATAGTTAAAAAAAAAAGAAGAATCATGAACAAACCCATTAGGTTAATCAATGTATATTTCTTCCTAAAAATATCCATGTAAGAAGCCACTCTTTATGTCCATCTAGTACACTATCCAACCCTATGATGTAGCATTAGAAAGTACAAGGTGCATAATATACATCTTAGAAATGGTGGAAAAAGTCTCAAAGTAATCAATAACTTTGACTTGTGAGAAACTCTTTGCTACAAGATGCGCCTTATACTTGTTAATGGACCTATCAACTACATATTTGGTGTGGTATATCCACTTGTATCTAGGCAAATTTAATCACTTGGGAAGAGAGACCAAATCCAAAGTATGATTCTTTATCAAAGAATAATACTCATTAGTCATTGCATCATCCCACTCCTATATCTCATGATCCTATGAAAAATAATATGGATCACCATAAAATGCTTGACATAAAATTATAGAAATTTTGGAATGCACTTGATCATGTTTAGTGGATGGAAGATCCTATATGAAAGGTGCTACCTTAGAAATTGTAGTATGATACCACTTAGGCATAGTGGGAGTAGTATCCACATCTAAGTATACATCTATAACCTCCTCAGTTCCCTCTTAAACTGGCTCCTGAAAAAGGGGATCATTAAGATGAAATGAAGAATCATCAATGGATGGAATCAAAGAAAAAGAATAAGACATGGAATAAGATGAAGACTCATGAGAAGAAAAATTCTCATGAAAATGAACATGTGTTTTAAAAATAACATCATGAGAATTAGGATCTAAAAGTTGATAAGCTTTCATGTCCTCAAAATACCCTACAAAGAACAAGAGTTTGCTATTCTTATCCAAGTCTTTTCTTTTCTTATTTGGTATAAAATCCCAAGCATGGATTAAAAAAACTCAAAATATTGAGACATTGGGGTTACTTCTAGACCAAGCCTCCTCTAGAGTCAAATGTTCAAGTGCTCTATGTGGTGTGTGATTTTGAATGTAGCTTGCATAATTAAGTGCTTTTCCCCAATATATAGGAGGTAATACCCAAGAATGCATAATGCAAACAACCATATCCTTTAAAGTTTAGTTCTTTTCTATAAAGCCATTCTCTTTTGGTGTATAAGGGAAAAAATATTGGTGAACAATGCCATGAGCCACAAAACAATTAGAAAACTCTTTGCTAAAGTACTCCCTCCATTATCAATGTGAAGCTTATTTATGAAACTAGAAGATTAATTCTAGAAAAAAGCCTTGAAGACTTTTAAGTGTGAAAAAACTTCACTCTTGTAATTGAGAAAATAAACCCAAGTACGTCTTGTTAAATTATTACTAAATATAAGTGCATACTTATCTGAATTGAAAGGAGTACAAAAAACCATCAAGTCACTATGCACAAGATCAAATGGTGAATAATATCTCTTAGAGATACGTTTAGGAAGTGAATCTTGGTTTTATTTCCCCAATGCATAGTTAGGGAAAACTCCATCAAGACAAGAAACTATAAGAAGACCATCAACCATAACATGAGTGATCAACTTCTTCAAACACATATCATTAAGATGTCCAAATATCTCATGCCAAAGTTTACTCTTAGAAGCAACATGAGAAAGCAAACATGTACCCATAAAATAAGTGTCATCAAAACCCTCAAGAGATATAGTATATAATTATGAGAAAAAACACCTTGTGCAACAAGTGAATGAGGCTACAATAAAGTTTACATTTCAGCCCCTTGTGGTGTGAAAGTCAATGTCTTGCCTTGACTAAAATGACAAATTTGATAAATAGAGAGCAAATGTGAAGTGATGCCAGCAACATATAGTGCATCATTAATGTAGACACCAACAAGTTGTGTTTTTCCTTTTACCTTAAAATAAACAAAGGAATAATATACAACCTTAATGTTGGGAGTATATCTCAAACCAAGAGATATGAAATACTCCTTAGAAGAATTCATGTGGTGAGAAACACTCAAATCTATAACCCAAAAATCTATAGTAGGCAACTAATATCTCCCAATAATATTAAGTGATTTTACATACTCATTGGAAGGATATGGAGTGGATATATGGATCTTGTGTTTTACAATTTCAACCTCTAAAGATTGCATTCACTTCCAACACGTAGTTTCTACATGACTAGTCCCCCACAAAAGGATCATGAAAGGCTAGACTTATTCTTGGATTTAGAAGACTCTTTCAATTTAGAGTTATTGTCTTTGGGTTCAATGCAATTTAAGATGGATAAGGAGTAGTTTTGATTTTACCTTGTCCTTAGGATGAGATGCTAATAAGGTTTTTGGAGAGGTTTAAGACTCAAGGTTAGACAATTTGGATTCTTCCCTAGTAAGTCTTTCAGAAAAAAAACTCTAAATTAGAGATTTTTAATGTGGCACCTAATGCATCCATGCTATAGAAAATGGTAGAAGTAAATATTTGGAATAGACCTTTAAAAATAGATAGAATTAGGTAAACACACTCTTCATATTTCTTGTCTCTTCCAATCCCATTCAATTATGTCAACAAGTGCTTGAACTTAGTAAGATAGTCTATAAGAGATGGAAAATATTCAGGATTGAGAGATGTGATCTCTACTTTAATTTGTATGGTTTTCATATGATCCAAATTACCAAA
This sequence comes from Torreya grandis, assembly GCA_037957365.1. Lineage (NCBI taxonomy): Eukaryota > Viridiplantae > Streptophyta > Pinopsida > Cupressales > Taxaceae > Torreya > Torreya grandis. The sequence continues at coordinate 1,155,912 of JARHVA010005273.1, read as the reverse complement.
TAAACCTTTTATTTTTCCCCATATTTTGAAATAAGAGTCATAACCTTCTAAATGAAACAAAATACCATCACTTATATAATTTCTTATCAGACCCATACACTCATCAAATTTACATTAGTTCTAAAACCTATAATATTTTATAGTGAACACTAGTTGTGTTGTAGTCATTAAGCCCCATAATCCTTTGTGTTTAATGATTGTTTCCATTCTTGGTTTCCATGTGTGGTAATTATTTGTTATTAATGGTTCACACTGATCTAATGCAGAAGAAGAAGCCATTCTAGAAAGAAATCACCAAAGAGAAAAAGAATGTAAAAGGGTGCACAAATCAACACCAATACAACCCCCTAAAAGATTTTGTATTGACCCCCCCCCAATATATATATATATATATATATATTGATATATATATATATATATATATATATATATATATTTTGAACTTTATATTTTAGTGTAGATAGGTGCACAAAAGTGTTAATTTCAGACCAGTTGTTGTGCTTTGTACAGATCTATAAAAAAGATGTGGCTGCAATATATAAAAAACATAGAAATGTAACTGTTGATCCAAAAAAATTATAGACCTTCATCAGAAACATGCCCAACCCATAGACAATACAAGATCAAACATAAATTTACAAATCAATCAAGTTCTTCTTCCTTACTTCCAAACCATCATTGAAAAACATTGTAAACCAAACCCTACAAAAAAAATCCATGAATCTTCCTGTCTTCAATCACAATAAATAAAAATGATTGGATATATGGGAAAAAATTGGTCTTACAATGAATTCACAAATGAATGACTATAAAACCTTAGGTTATGGTACCATGAAAGGAATGATACTTAGATATTTCCAAGCCAAAAATATATATGGTGTTAATATAACATCACATTCATAAAAAATAGTATTCTAAAAGTATTTTCATAACATATACTTACAGATACATATGCAAAATAAAGAACATCAATATCATATATTACATCTCCAAAGATTATCTAATACAATGAATATTCCTTGCATATATAGGAAAGGAAGATCAATCATAAATAAGAGATCAAGATAAATGATTAATCATAACTAAGACATAAAGATAAGTGACCAATCATAACTAAGAGATTATGCTAAGATATCAAACCTAGGACTAAGAGCTAACTATATATAAGGGATAAAAACAACTAACAAATATCCCCATAATATCTAAGAGATAAATATGTAATATCTCATAATATCTAAAATAATATAAATGAAATATCCACACATAAATGAGTGGGAATAACTAAATAAAAGTAAATAATAGGCGAATATGAGATAAGGTAAATAACCTACTTTAATAGATCCTTCCTAACCTTAGCTTGGCACTTATATGCTTATGAGACATAAAAATAAGCATGCTAATGATGATTGTGTCTGTAATAATTATGATTTAAAGAGATCCATCCATGCCATTATGACAAGAAAATCCAACAAATTGACTCTCTCTCCCACCTATCAAAGTATTCCTTTACAACATCCTCCTCCTCTCTCATAAGCTAACAATTATGAAATCCATCAACATATTTCCTATATGATATTAAGAGACACTTCCTTTTCCATCAAATATAGATACAAATTATTCCCATCCTAATTATTATTGGTATGATCCCCAATTTATTTTTGGTTTTATGAAAATTAGGGTCATTCTCACAAAAATTTCAAGTAAATAAAACACTTGTATTTTGAGTTCTTGCTAGGTCCAAAATGAAGACATGATTAAAGAGTGCCACCAAGACTATGATAAGATAACTAAGGCTCATTATTACAAGGTCAAATGTGAATAAATTAAATAATCCAATGTTAACCTTATAATTTATTCCAATACTTTTCCAAATCATACTCAAAATCAACAAACTAACAATCAAAGTCAAAAATATTTCCAATCAATTGATAATGTTGTTCAAATCATAGTTAACCCTGATTATTCCAATAATGAGGAAAACTTGGTGAACATGAAAAATATGAAGCATGTTGTTTCCTACATCTATCCTTATCTTCTTTGGCTTCACATTACATATATAACTTACATAATAGTTTAGGATTATCCTTCACATCATTTTACAACTATGGGATTTGAATAAATCATTACTTCTATAAAATCTAATAGTCTGAATGTATCAGACACCTTAGTATATGTTTTTTTATATCATATTGTATCAACCAATTGGTACTATTCCATATTTTCAAGCCTATTTCAACTAACTTGGTGTAGTTTATTTCTTTGATGATATAATATTTTGATTCCAATTCAAGTCCTACCGTATCATCAAATTTCGTATAGTTCATTTGTTTGATAGTTCTATTTCAACTATATCAACCAACTCGATACAATAATATTTTTAAAAATATTCCTATGATGTATCATCTAGTGCAGTACAGTCTATTTCTTTACTAGCTATGATTCTACTATATTAGCCAAGCTAATAAAATTTATTTTTAACATTTCTATTTCATGAACTATATAAGTCAAGTTGATATAGTTGGTTCAGTCCACCTCAAATATAGTGGAAGTACCAATACCATATGGTTAGAATCAAAATCAGATTCTATTATTTTCAAATTCATCCATAACTACCCTACTTTAGAATTCAATCCTATTTTTGTAGTTATGTCTACCTCACACTAGATTTGATGAATGGGATCCCATAGAAGAGATTTCTAGACACTCATCTCATATCCCATTTCTTAAGATTATAAGGAATTATACATGACATCAAAATGATATTATGTATTTTTTGACATGAAAATTCATTGAACACCACTTATGAAGTAAGAAACTACCTTTATTAGGTCTTAAAAACTCATCTTGTAATCATATGAAGAGATGTCAATCCATGTCAATCGCATTGTGTATGTATCTCTCTCAAATTTTCCTATCACATTTAATATCCCCAATGAAATATTAATTTGTGTTAATGATCCTCACTTATATATTTGTGTCTAAGTTGGTGACATCTGAGTCAAGTGATCCTTGATAGGTTAAGTCTTTGACACCTATGTCACTTCCTTGAAATTTATTAAAACCCTAGGATATTATAAATACAACCTTAAGTCTACACAAATCACATGAAAATGATATGAATAAATACAAATGAATCTATTGGGATGTGTTTAGTTTCCTATCATAGTACTACTAGTTACAATTAGAGTTAAAGTCATAATACTCAATTTTCAACTATGTTATAACATTTTGCTTGGTCTTCCTTGGACTCATTATATGAGGGTCATAGCCTCTTCCACATGCTAATATGTGAAGTTTACTTACATGGGTACAATATATATGGTACAAGGTGATACCAATACTTGAAATTTAGAATACTTTGAAAAACATGGTGTCTATAAAATCCCAACACTAAAACCTTTATCTAGTATACCATTTTTTAAGTATCATTTTTTAAACTATCATGTCAAATCTAATTGAGGTTATAGTGGTCACCAAAAGATTATGGGAAACATTCAATCGAAGATTATTGATTATAAATATGACAATCCTAATGAGATTATTTTTAAAATTAAAACATCAGATCTCCCTTTTAGCACCATCAATTATTACCACTTACCTTATGATCCCATTCATGTAAGAATTCAATTATTGAGTTTTCTACTCATTATTCCTATGAAGCTTCATTACCATAAATATTATTATGACATAGTGGTTGAAACCATTAACGTAAATCTCCCCAATATATACTAAAATGACAATTACACCTTATATTACCCATACCATAGTCTCTCTTGTAAATCTTAGATAGTACCTCCAGGTTTTATTTTTTAACATTTTATTTTTGGTCTCTTTTGGGATGATTTACATTTGGCCATAGTTTCCATTATGGATATTAGGTAGAACCTTTGAGTTTTATTTTTGAGCATTTTATTTCCCCCCATTTTCAAAATGATTTACTATCAACCTTAGTTTCTCTTTTAGATCTTTGGTAGCATAATTTGATTGTATTTTTTTTTATCATTTTAGCTTTGCCCCTTTTTGGGATAATTTATAGTCAACCTTCATTTACCTTTTGGATTTTAGGTAGCACCTTAAAGTTTTTTTTATATTTCCTATACCTTATTTGAATTATTAGTTTCCTTGTGATTCTTTGGTATATTTTTTTCATTCCACTTCTTTAGGGATGATTTATCTTATCAGTGATTTTACTAGACCTTTTGTAGGTTAGTATAAATTCTCTAGTGACATGATTACCATATTTCATAAAATTTCAATTCTTTGGGTTTGATTTTCATCTATTTGTCTTAAATTTCCATGTATTTTAAGATCCCTTATTTTTCTAGTCACTTCTGAAGTAAAAATATCCCTTATTATGATAAAATAATAAAATATTCTCATTGTGTAACCCTTTTCACAAGGATGGATATTCCATGATCCACATATTTACTTCTCCTTTCACTTGAAGCACATTTGGATTAGTTTCATGATTGCACTCTTTATTATGCTGAAAGTTTAGGAGTTGTTAGACATCATGGTCATTAGGTTCTCCTCTATAGAAGTTAGGTGTGGGCTCTCTTGTGTCAGTCATATTTAGGATCCATTGTTTATTTTTACAAATCTATATGGAGGAGGAAAATAGAAAAATACAAAAGAGTTAAAATCCATATCATAAGAAAAGATAATTTTAAAAGGCAAACTATGTCTTAAAAGTTAGATCACACCAACAAGCATGATCTTTTTGACATGTCTCCTATTCTAGTTAAAGCTCAAAATCTACAATTGGCCTCACAATAAATTCAAGGTCTATTATGATATGGCAGGCCAATATATTGGGATAATATGTCTCATTACATCATCATCTATCTATATCTTTTTACATTTTAGTTCTACCTACCTTATCACACTAGCAAGTAATATTCATAGTAGATTGATGACTTTGTAAGGGGTCCTAAATAGAAAAAAACACATTATGGGAAGGTAAGATCATTTTATGTTTCATTAATATAGCCTTCATGGGATGATTTATATGATTTACTACTTCTACCAAGATTATGTTTTCTAGGTGGGTATCTGTAGGTTCTTAATGTGGATAGTTTCTAGCCTTACCCACTTGTTTATATTTTTTCATCTCCACTAGGGATTCCTACATTACCCTTTTAGCACCTTGTATTCTTATATGTCCATCTATATTTATGTATATAACCTTGATGGATATTTATTTTTTTTGATCATGTCCCTTTTATTTACATTTACATATTATATGCATTTGATTTATATTTAACTTTTACCTTCCATTTATAGTGCCTCTTAACTTTTCATTTTGTGAGTTGAATTATAAGACATTGGGGAATATAACTAGGCCTTCATCATAAATCCCTAACACCATTCATATCCACACCATATTTTTCATCATAGTTATGTCTCTAGATGGTTGCATTTTCTTACATCTTGCTGTAACACAAACATTTATTTCAAGTTTTCACTCAGTGAGGCATTTGATTATATTGGTATATGTCCTTGTTTGATTTGATTTTTTTCCTGTCTTACGTTGGATGTAAATTATGATCAAATTTGTATTTTTCCCTATGTTGGATTTAAGTTTATTTATTTTTATTAAATTAGATGATATTTTAAGACATTTTTCACATTTATTTTCTTGATTATATTTCACATTTTCTCACATTAGATATCTCTTCTTTCAATTATTTTTTGTATTTTATGATTAGAATTATCTTATATTTTTAGGTGATTTATAACCTTTTCCCTATAATGTTTTACTTATCATATATATTGTCTTAAGATTTTCATCTTACTCACATTTGGTATGTTTCATATTCATTTGTACGTCTTATTGATTTACATATTTTGTTAGTTGGTTTTTCTATCTACTTATTTAAGATGTCCTTTTTATTACTAAGTTTTTATTCATTTTGACCGTGAAATTTATCATATTTGATAGAAATTAATAAAATATACATCACATAATAAAATATTCACTATAGCATGATATTAGAACCATAGTTTGTGCTAGAAATAAACAACTATAAGTACAATCAAATGTAAATAACCAAAAATGATATATATCATTGTGTGTGTCTATATATATATACATATACATACATACATGCATACATACATACATGTATATGTATATATGTACATATGTCATCATTTTATATATCAAAATATAAAACATACGCATAAATACATTAATGGTATGCCTTCAACAACCATGTGATGGTGGGTGATGTGCCGCGTTACTCAAGGATCATGAAATTAGTTTTTCTTGTAAAGATATATATGGAGTGTGTGTTCAAAATCATATTCCCCAAACATATCCTCATGCTTTAATTATATCTATATCTAGTTGGTACACTTAGGACACAATCTTCCTATGGGAAATGATATCATTAGTTAGGCCCCTTTACATTTTATCCACCTAATGCCATCCCTCCCCATAACATCCTACTTAAAATGTTGGTAAAGAAACACCTTATTCTCACTGACATGTATCTCATGTAATAGGACCAACCATCATAAACTAGATAGAATGTGGTCTAATTAAAGGTACCCCTAGGTCCACCATCTAATTTATATCATGATCTAGTATTGTGTGATCCAAAATATCATGATGCACAATATCCACCATTGGTCTCCACCTTTTGATTTTTATTACTGCATCTATAAAGTATATACCAAATTTTAAATTAGATATCGATATATATCAAAACTATAGGTAAAATTAAAATTAGTACCCAACATGCATATTTCTAACTCTATACAAGTAAAATGATAGTAAAAAACCTAATAAATGTGTCATTTTTACCTATCACATAACACTTCTCCATAGTGGTCTCCCCATCTACTCAACCTCTTAAAATAGGGATACTATATGTACTAAAATTGGCCAAGCACTAACCCACCTATCCCTCCTAATTATTAAGACCTACCTCCCTAAAGGTTATACTTATCCTTGCATGACCCATCTATCTCACCACTACTTGATTCCCTCCTCTCGCTACACATCTCATCTACTACCATCTCTTCCTAATTGGGGCACTATGTGGTCTCACTATGGGTAAATTAATTACCATATCTCATCCTATTATCCCACATGGATCTATTGAATGTCTCACCCAAATGGGTGGGGTAACAAGAGGATCCACTATGAGAACCAACCCAAACTACCTATTTAATTAGTTATAAGGGTGAGGCTTAGACCACCAAGTGCAATTCCTAGTGATCTAAATCTTCATCCATGTTACTATTATAGATGGACATGATGCCTATGTGTCTACCATAACATAGTAGGGCATTCATATGATATGATATTGGTGAATATTTTCCAAATTTGGATTTAGAATAATCTCCTAGATGAAATGATCTTATGGACACATCCTAACCTAAGGTATGTGTTCCAAATTGTGATGTGATAATATTATGGGTTGATACATTAGAAATTTCTCATATATCCAATAGGAAAATAGTATAACTAGGCCCATTACCTATTAAAAAAAATCAACATGTTATAAAAAATACATAACATGCACACATATGTTAACTCCCATGACATATAATGTGTTCTAATCCAAAAGAGAATATCACAAAGTAATAAAGTACAAGGGCACATCCTCATCTAATTTATGACACAACACACACATAGTCATAAGTAAGATGATGACCTTATACATATCTAAAATTATTGACACATATATAATCATATGATTAGCTTATTCTCATTTTAATCATCTAACTAGTAACCCATTGGGATAATTCTTGATGCACATCCATTGACATTGATGCATCAAACATAATAAAATTTACCCCAATCAAAAATACAAACATGGCATGACATACTCAAAGGTTATGGATATCTCCATGGTGTCCCCATCAACCAACCATCTGAAGGTGTTTATAATCATATCCTAATGCCACATAAACATAAAAATAATATTGGTGCTTAGTGATATTATACACATCTTCAAAATCCTACCAAAGTCCAAGCTAGTTAATCTAACTCAATTTATGACAAGAAATCACTCAAAAAAATATAGTATCTAGCTCATGTGAATTCATCTCCATATTAACCATCACCTCTAAAAAATATCAAACAATAACACTTCATCAAAATTTAATCTAAAATTATGAAATAAAATGAAAAAACTAAAAGAACTAAAATAAAAATGGTCCCTAATTTTTTAGTGTACCATCCATTTGATAAAGTCTCTACTGCATTGATGACATTCAACTTTATTATACTTGACTTTAATTTTTTTAAATGTAATATCCATACATATACTATATCAACAAGTTTTAATTTCCCACTACATCGGCCAACACCTATAGTATCAAACATTTTTATCCCATTTACATATATACCAACCATACCATATAGTACTGGATAGGAAAATGTTTTCATGATGGCATCAACTAGATCTATATTATATTGGCTATGTTTTGCTTCCAATTATATTATATTAGCCACCCTATATATTAATTTTCACCCTAATATATTTAAATTTAAATTTGTATTGACCACTTTATATAGTACCATCTAGATTAGTCATTTCTCTTACATAAATGTATTAGGCTAGTTTATGATTTCCATCTACCCAACTACATGGACTTGGTTGATACAATTTATTAGTGTTGGTGATTTATTCCATTAGCTCTAATAAATTTATTTGGCCCTAAGTTTTAATTTTTATCAACTACCTATTACCCATCACATTTTCTCTTATGTTTTCATGCTTGTTGGGAAAAATTATGCTACATAGATTTACCATGGTGTATATAGTTCCTAAATCTAGCCTATCTACTCAAAATGTGGAAAATAGAATATTAATTACACTACCTACCTACATGGCTCTAGAAATTTCACCTAGTTGACCTACTATATGTCCACCCCATCATTCTTGAGTCATCATCTCTTAGTGCACTAATTTTATATAAAGAGAGATCTGTTTATAAAAAAATCAAATATACAAATGAAATTATGTTTACCTATTTATAGTTAAAGTATCAAATTTTAAAACTTTTAGTTATTTAGTTCTATATTATGTATTTTTACCATATATTTGTTTCATATGTCCGTTTAAAAAACTGAAAGAAGTATAAGATCTTGACAAAGTAGATAATTTTCAAGTGTTAATAGTTTTTTGGTTAAAGTTTAGTTTTTTAATCTTATTTTTCATGTTCTGCCTTTGTTATTCTAGATTGGTGCCTTATTATCAACTCAAATATATGAAAATCATATATAAATTTATCAAGGTAAGTGAAGATACATACTTTTATTTATTTACTTTCATTTACTTTTAGTTCTTTTATAAATTGTTTTTAGTTATGCTCTTTTGTGTTGATATGTATCTATATCAAAACACCATCCCACATTACACTATTATGACACATGATGAGCTTTAGGTGTGGCACATTTATATACTAGATACTTTCCCCCTTTATAACTTTACTGATAATTTATATTATATTGGCCCATCAATAGATCAATCTCATTGAGTGCATGCCTAATGAGTAAATTCAAGTCCCCAATTAAACTAACATAGTCCAATCATGATATATACAAATTGATAGAAGTATTTAGAGAGGAAATAACTTGGTTTATTGATAATACTATTCATTAAATTATCACCTTGTGGTATATATAATTTGGTAAGATGTCAACACTATATGTGTGGTACTAGTTTATCCTGAAGGTTAGGGTCCTAATTGTTTCATAATTGAAACACACTTGTAGAATGGAAATGGCAAGAATTTAAATCACACTTACATGAAATGAAACTTGAAAAAAATTAAAATTGCATGGAAGGGAAAGTAGGACTAATTAGAAGCTTCACACATCATATGATTAAATGTACATAAATGGAATATGCTTATACACATATGAAAACATACAAAACATACTCAACATGAAATAATAAATACATGCATAAAAATACATATATAAATCTAATACTAATGGATGAGAAATTAATCCATTAGATCAGTGAGAGTGGGCCCTACCTTTTTTAGACTAGAGCTTGATTTCTTCCTTTGCTACAGGCCAGTTATTTCTTCAAATTATATTTATTTAATAATAGTTATGCTATGGAAAAATTAAAAAAATACATAAATTAGTTATTATAAATCTTTTAACTTTTATTTCCTATTTTTATTAACTTGCAACCCATGCCTATACTCCTTATATAGGGGAGGTAATTTCTTATTCAAAAGACTCCTAAAATCTAGTGGTTACAATTTAAAATCTATGGTTGTCTCAAAACACATTTTTAGTTGCAACAATAAAAAAAACTAAATATTTCATTTAAATAATAATAAAACCAAAATGGATAAGGAATATTAAAGTTTCTCATCCCTAAATTGAATGAACCAAATCAACTCCTTAATTTGTGGGATGTTTATAGCTGAAACTATACACCAACTTCACGGTTATAAATATGTTTACACAACTAGTGAATGTAAGTGATTTTTAGATAGTGGTTACAAGTGGTCCTAGATAATGGCTATAGGTGTTTCCTAGATATTGTAGGTTCTCTATGTCTTCAATGTTTAAATATCTAATGGTTTTGGATACATCTACTAGAATGGCTATAGGTGCTATATATTTAATGTTTATAGGCCATTATAAAATGCATATATCCTTATCCTCTTATGGTTGTAAGTTACTTATACATAACTACTAGTAAATCCATATATAAACCATTAAAATATACTATTTCATCTACAAATCATTAAACTATATCACACCAATAAGCATAGGTAACATGGATAAATGTAGGGGTAAGGCTATGAAAATGGAAAAAGTAAAAGGTTTGTATATGATAATAATATGTGATATGAGTGCCATTTATTAGACTCATCATACTCCCCAAATTAAAATATTGCACATCCTTGTGTAACCACACTAAGATCTTTAAGAAACAAACAAACAAATAAATAATTAAATAAAATTCTTAACTATACTATAATACTAGTTCATACATGTGGATTGTTATCATCTAAATATTAAATTATAATAGGTTCTTCATTTCTCCCAATGGAAAATGAGTCCTTTTCATCTACTTCCTGGATAGATTTTGAAAACTCATCCTATGGAGGAATCTAGAATACATAAACAAATATGACCTATGATAATTTAAGTTTATTATTATGTAATACCTTTTCAACTATCAACTTTATCAAGCAATGATGAGTCAATGCACATGTTTTACTTCTTTCCATTTGTATTAATATATGTACAAAAAGGTGAGGCATGTTGATTTGAATGTTGTGCCTAAAATGATTTAATAATTTTAAATTAATACTAAAAATAAGTGAATTCCTATTATCAAAAGTGATATACCTTGTTATGAAAAGTGCTACTTCATACCAAGGTTAAGTTAGTGATAGTCTATTAGTTCCTTGAGTAGTGAATACAAGTACCTCCCTTGCTTGGTAGGACATGTTTCTCTCTACTACTGGATCAAGTTTTCTTTAAGATTATATTTCTCCTATTTATATAAGATTAGTAACTTTTGTAATCAATTATTTTTTCAAAACAATATTTAGTCCCTTCACCATGGAAATGTTACTATGAAGGGTTTGGGCAAATTCTTGTGATATGATTGCATTAAATATTATTTTTTAATAAAAGACAACCAACCAACATTTATAAATATATTTAAAATATCTAGAATATTTATCAAAGCTATGTGATCAGAAGGATCACATTTTATTGAATGCCCTCCCATGATGGTGCACAAACTTCTCCTCTTCTTATAAAAACTACACTTGGTGTATGGAATGTATTCTATAATAACCCAAGTAGAATGTCTCAAATATTAGATGCTAATCAAGATGACTCCTACATGCCAAATATTCATGACACTACATCCCATGGAAATAAATAGCATTTATTGAATGCCCTTCCCCCTAAATTTATCTTGACACTTATCCTAAAGTGGAGTGAGTTTGTAGATAATGAGAGCTAGTAATAACTTGTATGGGTGTGAAATATATGTATCACACATAAAAATGTATTATAATTACAAAGATGGGTAATAACATGGATAAGGGGATAATAGGGAAGAGGTAGGAGGAACATTTATAACAACTGGATGGTGATAAAGAGGCAACTTAAAATGCTATGAAAGAGGGCTTAGGGAGTTAACCTTTAGATATTTATTTAGTCTAAAGGAATACACACAAAAGGATATGATTTCACAAGTTAATGTTAAGATAAAAGAAACAACTCTAAATGAAAAGTACAATTATCTAATTTGATAGTGGCTTACTAAAACTGATGATGCTGAGAAAAGGTGCGTTGAGGTGGCATCATAAAGCTATGCAGGTAATGTATCCAAGTGAAAATTTCAATCATCAAGCATCTAAAATGATGAGATTATATATGATAATGAAAATCTAAAGAGGGTTGTCAAAGTTAATAAAATAAAGAACTAATGAAATATGATAGAATTTCTATTATTTTGGTGGAGATGTTCAATTGAATGAAATATAAATTATGAATGGTGTAACTAGAACGTGGTTACAATGAAATAATATGTTTGTAGGATATTTTATAACTATATAAATAATGAATACATACGTAATAAAACCATATCAAGGTAACAAAACTAGTTCTCAAATTAATGGTATTGGCTATAAGACCAAAATATAATATTGGTTTGTAAAATATGATTTAACATTAGTGGCTATAGGTATAAAATGAGAACCTATAGCCATTAGGCCGAGGGACTAAAATACCACATAATCAAGGTAAAAATATGAATTTACATCCTAGAAGGAATGTAAATAATATGTAATAGGTTAAGTGGAAAGAACATGGATCATAACAACCCTAAAAAGAATACTATTTATCATTATAGTGAGGATGGTGTTGCTATAGGCACTTAGTCCTAGAGCCTTTGTAAGAAAGATGCCAATACAATAGAGGATACAAGTGGAAACAACAAATTATAAATGAATACAAAATGAAAATGCATGAAAAATTGCTTTATTGATTGTTTATTTTTTAGAAATTTCCCTTTGATTAACTAGTAAGTTGGTTTCATAATCAAGGCTCTTTATTTTGCATTTGATTAGCTAAAAAATTGGTTTTATGAGTCAAGACTATCAAAAATGCCCAAAGGTTTTCACTGTTGATGATTTATTTTTTGAAAATTTTGAAGAAATGATAACATCATAGAGGGGTTAGGAATAATATTTACCATATCTAATAAAACTCCTAAATCAATCTAAAAATTTGAGTATCTACATACATTTATCCATACACATGCAAGTGGAGTTGATGTATACTTAAGAGAAAGGAAATCATGATAAAATCAACAAGATAACCTCTATGTTATGTTTTCCAATGTCCTTAAACTTTTAAACCACTTATGTGCACTTCAACTTGGTTACCTATGTGCATAATATTATTAATAAATTTCCAATCTTTTAGTAGAAGGCTATTTGTTGAGTGAATCCATCATGTCATAACACTATTTTTTGGGTGGCCTCCATGTGATATGAAGTTACTATAAATTTTTTATTAGAGCATGTGGGTTTCCCCAAACACTAGCATGTATCACACCAGTGGGTTTGGTTTTTATGTGTATAAAATAGTAATAATTCTTATAACCAAGGTGTTATAAATCCATGAATTTTCATAGAAATCATAAATATGGGTTCATCATTCACCTATAAACTTTAGTACTAGATGTTAGTTGGAACAAATCAGCAATATTATTATTCATTTAAAGTTTTAGGTAGGATGGATACATTGTATTCCTAATAAAATATAAGATATATATTTGTGATATATTTAGGAGTCAGGTTGTGCATTAGATTCTAGATCGAGATACATAAAACATGAAATCTCAAATAATGGAAAAAGACTTATCATTAGCCTATTTAATCATAAGGAATGGATTAGAAATTACCATACAATTGATCTTTATGCAAAAAAATTGGTTGATAATGTTGTGTGTGGAAAGGTTCAACTACCCATTCAAGGAAAACTCTTGATGAGAAGTCAAGGAGACAAAAATAAATGTCATTCCAATCCTCAAATGTCATAAGTGTGTCCTGTAAAACTTAAAATATCTTCATAACATGCATTATATAAAATCAACATCATTATAAACCAAAAATTAGTGATATAATTTTTGTAAGGTCTATCAATAAATAAAAGCATGATAAAGTAAAATATAAACATCCTATGTAACAATTTCTGGTCATATATCCCTCAAGTTTGTTTGCTTACAATCTTGTGGATGATGTTTTAATTATATTATTTTATTTGAGACTTCAAATGGATGCTGATTCAGACCACATTATTTAATAGAGTATGTAATAGTATTGGTTAATGGATTGAATTTATGTTTAAAATATTTCCAAGATATCATTATTATGGAAATAATTGATGGAAAATAATAACATCCCCAATACAATATGAGGATCAAGCAATTGGGATGATCTATCTGAGAGGACAACTAATATCTTTGAGAAAATGATACAAATGGATTATTTTTTTGAGATATTTTTAACATATAAGAAATAAGTGGACGTGTCTATATTATCCATGGTTGGAATATACTAAGTAGGCTATTGGTCAATGTCCTATTTTTTTAGCCAAAGGATTTTTTTTTTCATTCATGAGGGTTGGGTGGGTAGGTAAACATTAAATATGAATGATGTATTATTTTCAAATGACCATTTTAAATTATCTATAAATTTTATGTATGCTTAGTTATAGCCACTAAATATTTTTGGCACCAATCCATTTTAATATAAAATAACTATGTAAAATAGTTTGTAGAAAGCTACTATAATGACTACAAGTAAGATACAATAGTGGCTTTAAGGACTATAATAATGGCTACAGATGGATATGTAGTGGTTGTATGGACTAAAAAAATGGATAGGTATTAAAATAATGGTTTTAGGGACTATGATGGTGGCTGTAAAGACTATAATATTGGCTACAAAGACTATAATAGTGGCTAAACAGTGGCCATAGGTTGTTATGACAATTTATGAATAGTGGTTATGTGTAACTTATATAATGGATGCAAGGACTAAAAAAATGGCTATAGAGATTATGCCAATGACTATATAGAATATAATAGTGGCTGAATAATGGTTGTAGATTATTAAAATATTTTTTGAAAAGTGGTTGTTTGTAAATTATATATTGGCTGCTTGTAACCTATACAATGGCTATGTGTGATTATATAGTTAAAAA
This sequence comes from Torreya grandis, assembly GCA_037957365.1. NCBI lineage: Eukaryota > Viridiplantae > Streptophyta > Pinopsida > Cupressales > Taxaceae > Torreya > Torreya grandis. The sequence goes on along the minus strand of JARHVA010005273.1, from coordinate 1,140,692 downwards.
ATTAGTGGGTGTCCAAAAATGAGCTATAGTATTATGATATTAAAAGTATACCCATAATTTCATTTAATCATACACATAAGAACACTCTTTAATTTATTTAAAAAATCATTTTTTTAAAAAAAGGCTAGTTTTTGTTAGCATGAATTTTTATTAGTACAACCTTACTTATGAATGGAGGGGTCAAGAATCAGTTCAACATTAGTAGTGAATGTTTTATTTTTTATTTTTTTAAAGACTTATTTGTGGTAGTCTATTTATTGTGATTGATGTGAAGTGGTCTAATACAATATTTGAATAAATATGGAACTCTATATAGTTTACTCAATATGTGAAGTGTGTTATCATTTTATTATTACAAATTGGTTAAGTCAGTTTGTTTTTAATGTTATGTGCAAATTAGAGTAAGAGAAAAAAATCAGAACCAACCATCAAATCTTAGTGGACATAACCAAGAAGATTATGAGGTCCAATTGGTTGATTGATTAATAAAGTTATTCACTAACTTGTAACTTTGTAGTTGGGCTAGGTTATTGGAATTTTTAAACAATAAAAGTTGTGATTCTTATTGTTGAAACCCAAACTTTTAATGTGGCTATTAATTTTGGGGTGGTGGTTGCCATGACTAGCCTTGATACCAAGGCCACTAGATAGGTGGTGGTTGGTAATGGTTTATTAAATGCTAAGATGGTGGTGCGGTGTAAATCCAAGCATGAAGAGTATAAGTATAACAAGAAGGAAATACAACAAGCAAAATGGAAATTAGATAATAATGGATTTTTAGGCATACATAGTTCTCTTTGCAATTGTGGCCAAGATCTCCTTTAAGTTGAAAATAAGCTTTGTTATCCTTAATTTACACTTTATATAGTTTGTGTGATATGATTTTGTACCCAAATATCTTGGCATCTGCATGCAGTATTAGATTTAGAAGAGTTAGGGAGGTAAACAACTAAGATTTTATCTACCAATTGTGTAACAATTCTATTGGGTTTGACTTATAAAAATGTGATAATTTATTTTTATTTAGTCAATGTATTATTTCATTAGATTTCACCATGAGAATCTAATTAGTGATCCAACTCAAACACACTAAGTATATTAACTATAAAATAATCATGTAATAACTACCTGTTACTAATCACAAGCATCATATGAAACAAAACATAACTAAATATAAAAATTAATTACAGATGCCCAACCATGACTGGTATGAACATACAACCATTACTATTGATACACCATAAGTAATTAATTACATCTCATCAAAATAATATTAAAATATTAATAAATAAAATATAATGTACAAGATACAAGATGCATGACTCCATAGAGTATGAGTTAGCCAAACTAGTATCTATGACAATCTCAAGTGTTGTCTCCAAAGAAGTAATGCTATGGAGAGGGAGAGAATCATTTGAGTGATTTTACATACAACCACAAAACATCGATACCATGTACATAACTCCATTATGGAATGGCCCTCCCTTCATAAATGAGTAGATAGTGATGTTGTGAAAATCCAGAGAGATAAGGTAGTACCCGTGTGTTATATGATTTATAAGAACATGTAGTGTATCATAAATAAATCAATTTTAACATGATATGACATAAATATGTAAATAATACACATGAAATGACAATGTCTAAATAACATTACTTTGGCCAAAGTTTTTTAATAGTTAATGATCTCTAGGATCAGTCAATTTTAAACACACCACTTGATCAGATTAACTTCATCTAGAATTGGTGATGCTAGTAAGCTAGTGAAGTCTGTATCACTACTTAATCAATACCATCAATGTGATATTTGGTTAACATAAATATAACCAATAGATTTATATAGATTACTTTGTACTAGCAGACATAAAAAATGCTAAATAAAGGAATAATCAAAATGCATACAATTAATCTATCAAATGTATGAATGAATCTTCACTTTATTATTTACCACATAAATAATAATAAGCATAACAAGAACATATCATAAAAATTGGGTATAATCTATACTTAGAATATATACTTCTAATGACATAAGTAAATATAAATGTAGTGTATTCCATGACAAGTACTAATATCACAGTCCACCATTCTATGTTCACACTACTCAATTTCAAAACAACTAGTCATAATAATCTCAGAGAATAAAATAACTCATAAACCAATTTATATATTGTGTGAACATAATATTTCATCTAAATAGTTATTAAAATTATAGGAGACTATATTCATATGGTTTAAGTTTCATGACCCATGAGATGTTTTGACTTATTTTTAACAGTGAATAAAGCTATAGTTATAGGTGCACAACCCAATACCCTCGTTTATGTTATATGTTCATATGAATACTTAAGTCCATATATAGATACATTTCCTATACATATTCACTTGTTCATATTAGCTACTCATATACTATGTATCACATACATTTATTCAACAATATATAAATATTATAAATGTCAATAGTCATCTAAAATTATAATCATTGACTCATATGATTTTTAACAACTATTATAATTCCCAATTGACAATTTATATTAAAATATTAATATTATTGAAATATTAATGAATTGAATGTTATAGTCAATAGAATATACATATCCACATTCTACTCTTCTTAAGTCAAATCAACCCCTAATTTTATCATGTAAACACTCACACCATTTAGAGTTATATAATCCATGGTTTGATCAGAAGATTTACATAGTCTTGCGAAACCACCTATTTACTATTTTTGTTGGGAGTCAAAATTTTTTGACTAAGTTTTCCCCAAATTAGGTGATAAGTAATACTCAACCATTGACATTCTAAATGATCTAGGCAGATCATAGAATAACTTAGAGATTTATAATGAATGAACTACTAAATTTCCCTCATAATATGATATAACAAGTACAATTTAATATAATGTCAATGCATATACAATATATATAAATCAGTGGCTCCACACACACACACACACACATCTAATACCACATGTAAATCATTGCTTACTGGTATATATATCACATCCATTTGTTGCTCGTATATTAATTTATTAGTATTAGTATCCTTATATTTGTTAACATACCTATCTCCATTTATATATCTTCCTTTATTTAGTGATTTTATACATGAAACATCTCTATCAAAATTCCATGAAGTTACTTTATACCTTTCAAGCTCTTTAGTCCAACCATATTATATCAATGAATATCACTATCTTAGTAGTATTATATAGCGATATTATAACAATGATATTATATATCAAATTTATACATTTTGTAGTGATATAATAGTGGATATGTATCAATTTATTTAATACAAGATTACAATATAATATGCAGTGATATAACTAAATATATTCACATGGGACTAATAATGAATTGCCTGATATTTACTTGTCATAAGTTATGTATCCTAGGGATATAGTTGCTGGAATGGGGGTTAAATATGGAACTAATATTATGAATATGATGAAAATCAATGCATTATGGATTGATGCTATCAATACTAGGGATATCATTGTTTGTCCTTTGTCATCTTGTTCATAAAGTATTTTGAAGTATTCATCAGATGCTGGTTTGCTTGTTACAAATGGGAGCTACACTATCACTATTAGCCATTATGTACAATACAAATATGGACTAGGGTATTTGAATTTGTATTGTACATCAACACCTTTGGTAACATCTCTCTATATTATATAATGTAAGAAAAATTATCTAAGTTTTGGAAACACTACCACTATGTTACACATGTATTACCATGTTTAAACACTGACATATTGCATATAATAGGTGCATATTACCATGTAATTAGATTTACTTGTATTATTCAAATCACCTTATACCATTTTATTATATTAAGTTTCTTCATCAAATATATATAAACCTCACTATTTTTAACTCTATCTAAAGATAATTTTAGTTGCTACATAAACTTGTACAGATTGCCATACCAAGTACTATTATCTATATAGATGCTGGGCATACTTGTATTTGGTGAGAAGTTTAACCTATATAGAAACTTTATTATCATAATAGAAAATATTAAATATTTAGAGTGAATATTACTTGATATATATGGATCATTGTGTTAAATGACTCAATGCATTTAGATAAATATATAGTCATCTATTCTTTATGCTGCACCTATCCTATTCAATTCACTATAGCTAGATTGCTATAATATAGATAATTATTGAATAAATACTTAACAAATTACTAGGTTTTTTAAGATAATTTTATATATTTGTACGACACTATAAGATATACTCTATGTTCATTATTGTTTATGATTATGCACAAATCACTATTTTTTTTACCATTCATTACTAGGATAATGTTTTCTCATGTAATCATCTACCATTACAAAGATCGCCCAACCTATATATCATAGTTTAGAATTGTAGATGTATATGTTAAGATGTCACTAACTATATGTTATAATGTTTAGTTAAATATCTACTAGTGACTATATATACCATTTTATATGCTACATATATTTAATTAGCTCACTAAATATATTCAATTAGCTTGATAAATTTAGTTCAATTTTTGCAAACATAGACATTCACACATAATTTAAATAACATCACCTACCTATTGAAAATGCTCTTTTAAATCTTATTTCACTCGGCTTTCTCTTTCTTCTCCTCTTCTCCAATTTCCCCTTCTCTTCTGTGTCTTCTCCTCTCTTATGCCACACCCTCTTTTAATCTTTTACTTATTATACTTTTCTTTGTTTTTACTAAAAAGTCTATTTTTTCACCCCTTCTATTATTCCATTTTTGTATGATATTGGATTTTTTTTTAATGATTTTCTCTTTTTATATTTATTCCCTTTTTCCTAAATATATAGTTTTTAATTCTTTTTTTTGGTATATATATATATTTCCAAATATAAAATACAATTAATTTATTCAATTTATTTCTTTTATAAGGCTTTACACATTTTTATTTTTATAATTTCTTAATAATAATATGTCTTAATAATAGATAATCTCTAGTAATCATAATGACCTACCTAGCAATACGACTAACAAAAAGTCAATAACATTATTTTATCCAAAAATGGTAAATAACATTATGTAGACTATCTATGTCTTTTCAATAATAATTGGTATTCCTAAAGTATCATAAAAATAGCTAGGTTATGTTCCAAAACATTCCAAAGATATGCTAGTTAGTCTACATACGGTGGTGCCAAACACTAGTCACACAAATTTGCATTTTATAAAACATTAATAGTCATGAACACATTAACACAACATAAATGCAATCACATAAAATTGATTCATCTAAGAATAAATCAAATCTAATACTCACAACTAATCATGCATAAACAATTATCTAAATGCAACAACATTAAAATGCACCAATGTTAACCACTCAGATTATACATATAATGAGTGCTATTTGATGTGGTGTATGCATGGGTTCTATCCATTCCTATATCATACCTCAACATCTCCATCTATGTCACCCTCTCTGATGATGCTCTCCATCCATCATTCTCTAAGGGATGAATCTCTCCTGCATCTAATTCACAACAAGAAAGTAGTTAGTCCATAACACCATGACATGTATATAATAAAATACTGCTAGAATAATAAATCAACATGGTCAAAATGTAGAGAGTATAAACTACATATAACTCATAGTAATTTCATCATGAAATCAAAGCAAAATAAAAATTTACCATAACAATGTATGACTTATAGCTTAATTAAATATTAACCAAATCAAATCACCAACTATAAATATCCATGGATAATCAAGTAAGTTTTCTTAGTGAGGAATCATGATGTAACATCCTTCCCCCTAAATATGGTCATCATCTTGATAACACTTATTCAAACATAAGTTCTGAATTAAAAATATTATTTAGTAGAAAAATATCATAGTATGGAGTATCAAATTAAGTAAATAAAAAAGGAAATCAAATGTAAAACTCTTCATAATCCTCCCAAATACAACCATCCTTAGAGTACTAGTCCCATAAGACATTGTACTATGACATCCCTTTATTACATAAATAAAGTTTGTGAGTGTCAATTACTCTGATTGGTTCTACCATGACCACCTTGGGATCTAGAACCAATAAAGCATTCCAATTCAACTCATGTGAAGGATCAACTATATAATTTTTAAGATAAGAAACATGGAAGACATTATGAAATAGAGCTAGGATTAGTGATAATGTAAGCATATACGCTATAGGTTTAACCACTTCTAACACTTTGAAGGGTCCCACATATCTCAGTGATAATTTCACTGACTTACTGAATTTAATATTCAACCAAAAACACATGAAATCATCTTAAAGGCCAAAAACAAATAGCCAGGGAGAGTTCCACAAAGCCTCCTAACCATTCTGTACACCTCTCTAACTTAGAGAGTGTTATTATTATAACTAATAAAAGTTCTTAGAGAATCTAGCAAGAATGATGTGTATAAGTCAATACCATCACTACTCCACATAGCTCTTGATAAGTATGACATGTCAATATTGCCACTACTCCATGTAGCTCCTGACAAGTATGATGATGAATTAGGAACTGAAATAATACATTTTCAATATGTATAATATTAAGGAATATACATTCCTTAGTATACATGTGTATAGACTTATGTCTAAATTTAATAAGTCCCCCTTGCCAAATCCTAGATTTGACAAGCTCCACTTGTCAGATCTAAACTAAGTAACTATCAAGTCAATGTGAGATTAACTAGGATCCACTCCCATCTCTTATTACTCACATTCCTAATTCATCACTCACACCTTAGTTCTCCATGACCTAATGATCTCCAAAATGTACACATGGTTTAATGAATCACAAATCCACACAAACATTCCATATTTATATTAGATTACCATTATCCAATCATAACTAGTATCAAATTTTACAACTTAACCCTTCTCTTTTATATTCATAGTTAAGATAAAATAAAGTTAAAATTAACATAATAAATAAACGCCAAGGATCACACTTTCCTTATAACCTTATAAAAAGGGTCAAGCAAGACAATGCCTCCCCACTTACTTGACTAGTTACACAATAAGTTATAAGCTTCAACCCCTTAGACTAAAAAGATGTTCTACACATCCTATTCCATACTCATTTTAAGTGAAAGGTATATAAATGACTTATAAAATAAACATGTTTTCATTAAGATGAGAATAATACCAATCTAATCAAGGGTGAATCATAACATAATGATTATAATCAACTTATTAATATTAATCCAAAACCACTATAAATTCTAGGTTTGTTGCTCCATGTGGTCAAGGTTGACAAGTTTAGTTTAAGTAGCACTAGAAAGTGTGACTCTAAAAAGGCATAATTCTAAAGTGGTGAACTAGTATCTCTAAAAAAAACTCTTAAATACCCTCACATGGTATGAAGAAACACCACAACCCAAGTTTCTAAAATCACTACACACTTACCAAACTTGTAAGTGTAGTATCATAACCTATTTCCACAACTAGAAGGAAAAATATCAACCACATAGATGTATCATTATATTCCATTTATAAAACTTCTCTATCAAAAAGAAGTAGAAGACACTATCCCATGATCTCCAAGGAATATTTTCAAAACCACATTATAGAAATTAGTTTTTTATTAAAGGAATATTTAATCAACATCATGAAAATATGAATCCAGCAATGGGCTTATAATAATGTCAAAGGAGGGTGAGAGAGTAACAAATAACCTTTATGCTAGATATGTAAGATGACACCTCTTTTGAATCCATATAAACATATGGGGTGCCAATTTATGAACAAGCTTCTAACACATAGGAATCCTTAACAAAGATAATTTCACTCCACTACAAGGAGAATTCCCACCACACTAGGTGGTGCCAATCCACAGATGTTTTATGATTTCCATACCCTAGAATTAACGTACATATGACATAAAAATCTATCTAAAATTTACATATTCTTAAGTGAGAAGCATCCCATGATTTTTGAACACTCACAATACAAAACAAAAGTGGCAGAGGTGAACTTATTACCAAGTAAGGATGTAAACATTATTAAGGTGTTTGATCTAAGTGATAAAAAATATTGTAGAAATATCTTGTTCATGACTCATGAACTATGCCATGCACTTTCCTACCCAAACATCTTTTCTAAAATTCCATTTTATTATCTTGATGCTCCACACATCAGATAATTCAATTGAAAAGGTTCTTAGGTAAATCAAACCTAAGATATTTAATAGAAGCTAGTTGATTTTTAGTTCAACTTGAATAAAACAAATCAATTCCTACCTAGCAAAGGAGGAAGACCTTTCTTAAGGAGTCAAAATAATAATTACACCCCTAAGAGATTAAATTATTTGATCAAAAGTAAATCCATCCACATGGGTGAACATAATTCCAAGAATCATAGATGTCTATTACTTATAATAGTCATCAAGCCATACATGAGGATCTACTAAATCTCACAACTCCAATCATGGTATAACATGATTTTGTACTAAGGCACTAAAAGTCTAAAATACACTTCACTTAACCAATACAATACTACTTGTGCTCTCGCATCCTAAGGGTTTTATTTCTTAACAAGATGTTTTTCAAGTTCATTCTGGTGTTCTTCCTCTTCATGGCCATGAACCTCCTACTCCAGGGCTGAATTTAGTTCCCTAGTTTTGCTCATGGCTATGAGAATTGGATCTAACTTTATTGCTTGCTTAATAGTAAATTAGTTAGGATCAAATGGAGGGTTATTATATATGACATTAAAAAGACCCTATCTAGACACTCTAGATTTCACCATTCTCTTTTTTGGTAAATAGAAGGATACAAAAATGCTAGTAAACTCATTAGGTCCTAGAGTTTGTTCCACAGCTCTGGTACCACATGTAACAACCCCACTATATTTGACTTATAAAAATGTGATAATTTTTTATTTAATAAATGTATTATTTCATTATATTTCACCATGAGAATTTAATTAGATATACATATAAAACACACTAAGTATCTTAACTAAAAAATAAGCATGTAACAACTACCTTCTACTGATCATTAACATCATACGAAACAAAATAGAACTGAATATAAAAAGTAATTACAAATGTCCATCCACATATGGTATGAACATAGAACCACTATTATTGATACCACATAACTAATTAATTACATCTCATCAGAATAATGTCTCAATAATATTAAATACAATACAATGTATAAGATACAAGATACATGACTCCATGGAGTATGAGTTCCCTGAACACTAGTATCTATGACAATCTCAAGTGTCATATCTAAAGAAGTACATTCATGGGGAGGGAGATCATCATCTAAGTGATTTTACACACCAACCATGGATCATTGATCCCTTGCACAATCCCCTATTAGATAATGGCCCTCCCTTCATGAATGAGTAGATAGTGACGGTGTGAGAATCCAGAGAGATAAACTAGTACTTGCATGATTTTTAAGAGCATGTAGTAAACCATAAAGAAATCCATTCTAACATGATATCACATAAAAATGTAAATCATACACATGAAATGACAATGTCTAGCTAACATTAATTTGGCTAAAGTTTTTCAATAGTTAATTCTCTCTAGGATCAGTTAATTTCAAACACACCACTTGGTCAGATTACCTTCATCTAGAATTGGTGATGCTAGTCAGCTAGTGAAGTCTATCTCTCTACTTACTCAGTACCAACAATGTGAGATTTTTTTAACATAAATTTAAATAATATATTAATATATATTACTTCCTACTAGTAGGCATAAGACATGCTAAACATAAAAATAATCAAAATGCATACAATTAGTCCATCAAATATATGTATGAATCTTCACTATATTATTTACCGTATTAATAATAATATGCATAGTAAGAATAGATCATACCAACCGATTATAATCTAACTTAGACTAAATAATTTTAATTTACATATGTAAATATAAACACAATGTATTCCATGATAAGTATTAATATCACAGTCCACCATTCTATGCTCGCATTACTCAATTTCAAAATAGCTAGTCATAATAATCCTAGAGAATAAAATAACTCATAAAACAAGCTATATCTCATGTGAAAATAATCTTTCACCTAAAAAATTATTAAAATTATAGAATATTCTATTCATATGGTTTAAAGTTTCATGACCCATGTGATGCTTTGACTTATTTTTAGCAATCAATAAAACTCTAGTTATAGGTGCATAGCCCAATACCCCAATTTATTTTATATATTCATATGAATACTTAAGTCCATATAATGTTTATATCAATGTATTATATATATATATATATATATATATATATATATATATATATATATATATATATATATATATATATATATATATAGTTTATATAAATATAGTTTAAGTCCATAAATATAGTTTATATCAATGTGGTTTAAGTCCATATATATAGTTTATATTCTAAAAAATAATATATTTCTAATGAAATTATTGAGTTTTCTATTCATACTCAATAGTAAAAATAACATTCATTTATAGAAAACATCTAAATTACATTTCATGGGAAGAAGATTCATAAAAATATAGCCTCTTATCATCATGGTTTTCCCAACATTCTCTTCTTCAGTTCTAAAATCTAGAGGTAGGGGTTTGGGAGTGGTATTCCTAAGTGGAGTCTAGGGACAGTGCCCTTGGAATGATACCTATATTGGTATAGTTTTAGGTTGAGGGGTATAACTCCTAAAGATAGGAATAATTATCCTCTTTTATGGTCCTTAAATACTCCACCAAAAAATAAATTTGATCCATTTTTTTCCATCTCTAACCTTCTTATCTAAGGTGAGGAGGGTAGAATCCCTGGTAGACATGATGATAGGTAGAGTGGGAGGAGGATGATCCTCCATCCATAAGACAAAAAGGAAAACATCAGAGGGAGGCTAAATCTAGACTCAACATCTTGACTTTTGACCTATAGATTGTGGGACAACTTGAGAGGGAAGTAACAGTAGGAGATGTTGTTGGAGCCATATCCCTAGGCATTTTTCTACATCAATACCTTCCCAGAGGAGGAAGATGGGATCCTAAGACTTTATGTATACATTTTGTTCTAGCATTGTATATGTTGATTATTTTTTAGATGCCTTCAGGCATATTGGGCCTCTATGAAGGTGTTTATATTAGATACCCTTGTTTTATAAACTCAATAGTTATAATGATATATATATATATATATATACATACATATATATATATATACACATACATATATATATATATATATACATACATATATATATATATATATACATATATATATATATATATATATATGTATGTATGTATGTATGTATGTATATATATATATATATATATATATATATATATATATATATATATATATATGTATGTATGTGTATATATATATATATATATATATATATATATATATATATATATATATATATATATATATATATATATATATATATATATATATGATTTTGGTTTGCCTCTTAGTGAATTATCATTTATGTGACATGAATTTAATTTTCATATTTTAGTTTTTGGTTCATGTAATCTAAATGAATAGGCATGTGATGGTGTATATGTATATTTATTTCTTTGTTTTTGATATGATACTATGATAAATTCTTATGTATATTTGGAAACATTGATCTGTAAAATACACTGATAAACTCAAAGTGAATTTTAAAGTATGAATACTAAAATTTCTCAAAACTTAACAAATTCTCAAAAAACTCAAAAGAACTTACAAAATGTTTTGGCAAAAATGTTCTCGGTTGTTGAGTTGGAATGGAATTGTCAAAAGACTTGTTACTTCCATTTGCCAATTAAAACCATTTTTTTAATAACATTGTGTTATAATTGTCAAAATTTGAATTACTTGCATGAGTTCATTTACCAATTAAACCAAATCAATAAACTGAAACAAAATCATGCATCAAAAATGACAATTACCAAAACATGAAACATGATAATGGAGTTCAGCTCAATAATTGATGCCTACATCTCCAGGTTCTCCAAAGGAGTGGATCGTTTACATTAAGAGAACTTCAAATACTTGGAAACAATAAACAACTTTCCTATAAGCTGATATCTCAATGCAAGAATTCACCTTCACCGTGACTGAAGTCATGTCCGACACCTTCAAATTTTACAAGTCTTCATAACACCTACAAAGTTGCTTCAAAAGTCTTAAAAATCTCTTCTATGGGTTGAAATATAGTCCTCCAATATGCAAATTGGATAAAACAGAGTATTAAGACTGTGTATTATGGCTGGAAGATGGATAAAAATCTATTAAATAAGATTTTCAATGCTTTTACAAAGTCTTGGCCTCTTAAAAATAGAAACACAATCCAAAATTCCTTAACTTAAAATAGAATTTCATCCCTTTTATAACACTTCAACCTCCATAGCTGAAGTGGTCAAGGCCTATCCCTTTTGGGTGGTAGGTCAGGGGTTTAAAACCACTGGCCTTTTCTTTTAGGTGCTTAGCATGAGTTTTGAAATTTTCTCCCTCCTTTTTTGGTGCTTTGACTTATTTTTTTGTCCCACATGGGCTGCGTGGAAGGTGGTCGCATTCTTTAAATAGCTTAAGTGCCTTCTTGGAATGTGTCAACATCCCCTTTTGTGGGAGACTTAGGCACTTAGCTAAGCCTATACTTAGGTTGCCATTGGAGAATGTGCCAAACATGCACCATTGGACTTAGTCTTTCATTTGAACTCGCCACATGCTTGGACTCGCCACCTTTCTTAATGAGCTTATCTCACTCTTGACTCCACGTGGCATGTTGATGACATGGCATGTCATCGAACCATTTTTGTAAACCTATCACTTTGCCAAGTGTCGACTTCTGATAAGTCCAAATGTCAAAACAACCTTGAAACATGTGCCACATGTTGTAAGAGACATTTTTTGACCAATCTTCAAATGGCCATAATAGGAGCTCCCAAATTCATATTTACATTCTAAAAAATGAATAAAAAAGATCTCAAAGATATCTACAGTGTGCCACCACTAAAACTCTAACTTGAAATCATTATTAGAACTCAATTTCTGATCACACCTCCCTAATGGAGGGCTTTTGGTGTCTAAAAGTCCAATATCCCCTGAAACTACAAACTGGTCTACTACATCCATGAAAACAAAACCCAATCATAGCAAGAGGTATAAATAATTGCATAACAATGATTCACAATAAAACTATAAAAATGCCTAATCTAAAGGCATGAGTATGTGAATCTACAACTACACAACATATCAAATTGCTTGCCCAAATGTCACATCCTATAAAGTGGTGAATTGCCAAAAATTAAAACAACTCCCAATGTAACTGAAAGACAAGTTTATAGTGCCAATAATATACAATAAATGTTGTGGACATGTTATAATACAATTCCCTAGTATGGGACTTATATGCTAAGCAAATGCAAACAACCAAAAGTGTATGCTGCCTAACATCTAAACATGCCCATAGGGTCTTAACAATGCATCTATACATCCATGTGCCAAAAATAGATACATTCAAAATAGGAGTCAAATAAGTGTTGTAAGGAATTAACTCAACCTACAACATGCATTTTGCTATTATCTCCAATTGATCAAATGAGTTCAAGTCTTATCCATTATTAGACCACCCATACAGTATATTCTGGAGATGAAAATCTTAGAGTTATCAAAAAGTGAGAATTGAAAAACTTCATATGATAAACCTATCTTGAAGTGTTCCCACCAACTCTAATCTACATCTATGAAATCTTGTTCATTTCCTTATGTGAATTCTTAACCATGCTTTGCAAAAATAGTGTAGTGATAATCCACTTAACCAAATCTTTCTTCCTAGTGAAATTGATTGTCTCTGTGGATTCATTAGCATCATTATGGATTGATTTAACTTCATTGAAATTATTAATAGGTTGATAAATCATCTTAGTTTTACCATTTATAGAAGGATAAGATGATTGAAGTTTAGAATAATGATCAATCTAATGTCCACTCATATGGCAATGAGTGCAAACAACCTTCTTAGGTGAGGTCTCCCTTTTACCTCTTCTCACTTTGCCATGATGAGAATGGTTCTTAACACCTGCAATATGCTTAAGCAAAGCATGTCTCTTCCAAAAAAATGCAACACTATGGTTATGCATCCCACAAAAAGTACATGGAAATGATTGTATTATCTTCTGAATGTTAAATCCAAATTTCTTAAACCTAAAAAGTGGATCAGAAGATTTAGTGCTAACTCTAGTGTAGGAACTAGGAGGTGGAATCTCAATACCTCTTCTACCTTCCTTATTACACTATACATGCTCTAATAGTGGCCTCAGTTCTTTGCTATTAGAAGCTTGTCTTCCTTTAGCCATGGAGGAAGTTTCTCCAATTTCCACCTGCTCACTAGTGTAACCTAAACTTGCATGAAGAGATCTATGCTCTACTTGTATTGGGTTAGTAATTCCTTAGCTATCTCTACCAAGTCCTCCATTATAACCCATTTAAAACAAAAATTTAGATCCTATGCCCTTGGTGTAGTTCTTGAAATCACCAAAAAAAATATTAGTAGAATCTAAATTTGAAATGGTAGAAGAAGATGAAGATTCTTGTGGTGAAAAACTTACAGTGCACTCAGTCATAGTCTTTGCATCTAAATTTGAAGGCTTTAACTTTTCACACTCACCACATATCAATCTAATCAAGAGGTCATCCTTGGATTTGAGCTCTAATTTCAAACTTGAAATCTCCTCATCCAAGGAGTACATTTGAGCTCTTAAAAAAGCATTCTCATCCTGAATCTGAGTGTTGATGGCTTCAAGCTCTTCCATCTTAGCTTTATGTGACAACTTGCCCATGGTTTCCTATAAACACACTGATTCCACAACTGCACACTATAATCTAATCAAGTGATATGGAAAACCAATAAATGAAAGCAACTGTCAAAACTCAATCAGAAGCTAACCCAACTTTCTAATTATTTTGATACCAACTTGATCCGTAAACTACACTGATAAATTCAAAGTGAAATTTAAAGTATGAATACTGAAATTTATCAAAACTTAACAAATTCTCAAAAAACTCAAAAGAACATACAAAATGTTTTGGCAAAAATGTTCTTGGTTGTTGAGTTGGAATGGAATTGTCAAAAGACTTGTTACTTCCATTTGGCAATTAAAACTAGTTTTTTAATAATGTTGTGTTATAATTGTCAAAATTTGAATTACTTGCATGATTTCATTTACTAATTAAACCAAATTAGAAAACTGAAAAAAAATCATGCATCAAAAATGATAATTACCAAAAAATGAAACGTGATAATGGAGTTTGGCTCAACAATTGATGCCTACATCTCCGGGTTCTCCAAAGGAGTGGACTGTTTCCATTAAGGGCACTTCAAATACCTAGAAATAATAAACAACTTTCCTACAAGCTGATATCTCAATGCAAGAATTCATCTTCACCATGATTGAAGTCAAGCCCGACACTTTTGAATTTTGTGATTCTTCATAACACCTACAAAGTTGATTTAAAAGTCCTAAAAATCTCCTCTATGGGTTGAAATATACTCCTCCAATATGAAAATTAGATAAAACAGAGTATTAAGACTGTGTATTATGGATGGAAGATGGATAAAAATCCATTACATAAGCTTTCCAAAGCTTTTACAAAGTCTCAGCCTCTTAAAAATAAAAACACAGTCTAGAATTCCTTAACTTCAAATAGAATTTCATCCCTTTTATAACACTTCAACCTTCGTAGCTAAAGTTGTCAAGGCCTATCCCTTTTGGGTGGTAGGTCAGGGGTTCAAAACCATCAACCCTTTCTTTTAGGTGCTTAGCATGAGTTTGTAAATTTCTCCCTCCTTTTTTGGTTCTTTGACTTATTATTTTTTCCCAAATGGGCTGCGTGGAAGGTGGTTACATTCTTTAAATAGCTTAAGCACCTTCTTGGAATGTGTCAATGTCCCCTTTTGTGGGAGAATTAGGCACTTAGCTAAGCCTATACTTAGGCTGCCATTGGAGAATGTGCCAAACATGCACCGTTGGACTTGGCCTTTCCTTCAAACTCGCCACATGCTTAAACTCACCACCTTGCTCAACGAGCTTATCTCACGCTTGACTCCATGTGGCATGTTGATGACATGGCATGTCATCAAACCATTTTTGCAAACCTATCATTTTTCCATGTGTCAACCTTTGATAGGTCCAAATGTTGAAACAACCTTGAAAGACGTGCCACATGTCACAAGAGACATTTTTCAACCAATCTTCAAATGGCCATAATAGGAGCTCCCAAACTCAGATTTACGTTCTAAAAAATGCATCAAAGAGCTCTCAAAGAGCTCTATAGGGTGCCACCACTGAAATTCTGACTTGAAACCATTATCAAAACTCAATTTCTAATCAAACATAATGTATGCAAATGATGTAATGTGATGGATGAATCTATGTAACTATAACTATGCTAACATTTGTTTTGTAGATGATTACTTGGTTGTTTTATTTACACAACATATGAGCTTCAATTTGAAATAAATAATGATAGGGGAAATTAATTAAATTGAGTTGATAAGGAATGAAAACCATAAATCAAAATTTGTAGGAAAAAGGATTATGACCTAATACTTTTTGCTATACTTATAAAACACTAACATTATTGGCTTCATATAGAGATAACTATTTGTGATAGAGCTGGTAAATGGAAAAAGGTCACCCTCTTTAAACATAGACCTATATGCAATAATTTTGAAGAGATTTATCTTTAGACATTTTTTCATTTGACATTATATTTACATTGGACTTTTATTTATTTTTATTACCTCCCAAATTTAATTGCATATGACTAAGAAGACACATAAGCTCACCACCAAAGTCTAGATGTAGGTGAGTAAATGACATATCTCCCCAAAAATAATCCCATTTGTATGGAATTAGAAATGCATCATGTCCATAAATCAATCCTAGATTAAATGAGATAGAAAACACCTACACTTCCAATTAGGGAACATAGAATTGTTAAGCAGGAGCATGACTAATGTGAGGATTAGCTAGAACTGATTAGGGTATCACTTATCAAAACACATCATGTGAGGTAGTTTTATAAATCCTAAAATCTAACATAATCACACAACAACCCTAAAAAAATTTCATGATTTAATATTTCACTAATTTAATAACAATAAAAGTAAATCTAATCTAGTGCATACCAAAGTTTGTGGCACAAAGTGGGGGTTAGAAATAAATCAAATAAACAACTAAACTAAACATGTATTATAAGACATATAATCACATCAATGTATGCATAATCCTAAATATATGACAAAGAATAATACAAATTCACTATCTATCTACTTTTAAAAAGGTGAAATACAATTAGGAATACTTATCTTTGAAGATGAACCTGCTAAGCCTCAATCTTCCCCTTGGCCAAGGTGATTCACAAGAGATTATCATGGTATGTAAGGATAACTAAGATAAATTAGATATAGGCTATACAACCTATCCAAGCATCCAAAATACTTATCCACAAGATGAGATCAGAGCTCCAAATAATTATGGAACCCTAAAGCTTTATTTCCCAAGTAGAATGGTCAATAGGCAGATGTTTGTTCACACTTATTCACTTAATTTAACTCTCTTATGAGATTATGGTAAATGACCTTGTATATTTATTAGTATCTTACTTGAAAATAATTTGGAAATTTTAGCTGTGTTAGGTTGACCTAGCATGTTTTTAGGTCTAACTCACTAGGTTTGTGTTCAGTCAGCCAAGAGGGCAACAAAATAAAAGAGAGAAAAAGTCCCTAAACTGTGTTAGGTCGACCTAGTAAACCTATCATAATCAACAAATCAAAAGGATGATAAGGAAATAAATGAAGGATAAAAAATAGCAAGTGATAGGAATAGGTAAAACTAAGAAGAATAAGCTTGTGTTCAATGGTTTCAGGAGGCTAGTGTGTAGATGGAAAGTGGCAAAATGATCAACGATCTTACAAAACACCAATGGTCTACCCACCCCTTTCTCAATGCACCCCTTAAGGCATGCACTCATAGAGATTAAGACTTGAGAGGTTTCTATAAGCCATGAAGTATCAGTAATCAATAAAAATTTGAAAATATTATTTGTACACATATGCCCCAGCCGAATTTCATCACATGTTATGTAAGTGTAACACAAGATGGTGATTTAGAAGAAAACATGATAACACTCAACACTAATGCTAAGTATGGTGTAGTAAGTATAAAATAATATAAATTAAATAACTATATTTAAAAACACATACCTTTAACTTACCTTAGTGTTTTAGGTAAAAAAGTAGACTACAAGAAATGTGAAGGTGTCCAATATAGAGTACACTAGGTGAACCTATCAAAGTTAGTGCAAAAAAGAGCAAAAAATAATTTTTTTTGGAAGATAAACATATGATAGTGTAAAATAATCTCTATATCATCATGATTCTTATGCATTTTATTTTTTATAAAATGGATGAGTAGAAACAAAGATAGAGGCAAAACAAGGAATCTGCGTAAAAATAAATGAAAAAATTGAGTTGCTAAAAAAGTGTTGTTAAATAAGTAAAAAGTTAATTCATTTGGAATTTTGAATTTTTAAAGAGAGGAAAGAGATATCTGAGACCAAACAAGGCTAGGTTGGTGAGGGAATGTCATTCTAGATGAGAAGGACACCCAAAGGTGACAATAGGTGCACTACAAGTATGCAACTATGGAGCTTTATATATGTTGTATCAAACTCATGGTATATATATGATATATCATTTTGGATTATTGATGTTGGTTGTGTATGTTGTCTTTATGATGGTTGTGTTTGTGGATGTATTTAGATATATTTATTTCTAGCACATGTGTTTAACTTCATTGTATATACTATAAGAAATATATATGGTGTGGTTTCTTTTCTAGAATTATGGAGTACACATGCATGGTGAAAAAGAAATAGGTGAAAATGGATTGAAAAAATATAGTCCATAAAAAATGCACTACACACTAGTTCAAGTTTGGAAATGTGTAATAAAAAAATGACTAAGTATAAAGATCCAATAAAATGGCAAACAAGATGGTAAAAGGGGATTTGTTTTTAAACCAATCTAAAAGATTTTTGAACCCAATTAAAACTAGTGAAATCATACTAAATATCACATTAGGAAGTATGAAAAATAATGTAAAAAAATGGAAGGTATGTAAAAGGTCACAAAATGGCAATAAAAACAAATCAAAATTAAGTCAATCAATTATACTATATCATGATGGGAAGTATAAAAAAAAAATTGCAAAAAATTAGTTTTAAAATTTTCAAATGAATCGATAACACCATTATTGGTAATATTATGGTTTTTATTCTTGAACTAGAAGAATTAATGCCTTAGGTATAAAAAGAATCACTAGTGGAAGGATTAAGGATAGTGGATCTTAAGACAGGACCAATACATGTAGAACCTACCATGTTAATTGAGATACTAGGCATGAAGGTGGAAGAAGTTAAAGAAGAAGATGTCATTATATAAGGAGTCAAGATTGAAGGAAGAGGTTGAAAATCAAATAAATCAATTGAGAAAGTGTGAGTAGGAGAGTGAGGTTATTCAACTTGATGGCTAATAATGAGGTTATAAATGGTGGAAGGATCCTTCCCTCCATGTTGAGGGATTATGTGATAAAAAAGACCATTTCAGGAGTATAATCTAACTCAAGCTTATCCTCTAAGAGAATAGGAGGGTTTTTATAAAAATGGGTATGAGGAGGGGTCCCATAGTTCATTATGTAGTCTGCAATATAAACATTGCTATCATTCATGAATGGAGCCCTACTTTGTCTATGTGGGACCTTATTAGGATTGGTGAATTCCATCATGTCTACTGATTGAATTTTAGTGTTGTCAAAAAAAAATTCCATTATGAAATAAAGAGAAAAAATATGAGAAAGCAAATAATCAAAAAGTGATTGAAATAATACTAGGTTGACCTGGTCAACCTAGTGCAAAAATAGGGGTTGTAAAACTATATAGGGTCTACAGGGTCAACCTAGTTTAGTGAACAGTGACTAGTAGAAAGAGGTAAAGATGTTGTAAATAATACTAGGTCAAATAGGTTGACCTAACATAGTGTATAG
Organism: Torreya grandis; assembly: GCA_037957365.1. NCBI lineage: Eukaryota > Viridiplantae > Streptophyta > Pinopsida > Cupressales > Taxaceae > Torreya > Torreya grandis. The sequence goes on along the minus strand of JARHVA010005273.1, from coordinate 1,120,610 downwards.
GGGCTAAAAATATATAGGGTTAACCTAGTATAGCAGAGAGGGAAGAAAAGAAAGCTAATAACAAGCTATGAATTAAAACAATATAATTGTAAGTAATGTAAAAAATAAGTAAGTATTGAAAGGGAAAGAGATAGTCGATTGATTTGATGTTGGCTAATTAAATTGATGCACACAAAATAAAATCTTTCACTAATGCTGGATAATGTAAGATTTTTCTCACACAATTGATTAAAGAGAAAGCAAACAACTTGAAAGTAATGATAGCTACTTGGTCAACCTAGAACATTGATTAGATTATTAAGAATGATTTTAAATGTAAAGGAGAGATTGGATATAAACAAGGTACTAGATAGTAACCTAAGGATAGTTTCATGTAATTTTATTATGAGAGGGACTATAGTGGCAATGATACAAGATTGGTATTATGGCATACCACCTCATTTCACACACTATATAAATAAGGGTAATAGTTGCTTAGCCAAAATATACTATTAACCATGATTTATACCTGACCAGAACATCAAGTTAGCTTCCCCTTGGTGATGAAATATAATAGGTAGACCTAGGTAGTCAAAATTTTAAATGCTTGTTGATGTTTATGTGGTTTGGTTGTGTGTGCAAAAGAATAGAAATAGTGTAACTAAGTGATTGAAAATCCCCTAATTAGACTATGTGAACTATTATAAGCATGCAAACAACTTAAAATAAAGATGTGATTAACATATATGGCTAATTACAACTTTGAAACAAGGTATAGTTGAGAAACTATATGAATAATCATATAGAATAGGGTCGATAGGGTCAAAACTATACTATGAAAGTAAAGTCTAAAAGTGAACTAGGTTAGTTAGGTTAACCTAGTTATTTTAGAAAACATGGAACATAGAACTAGGTCCACAGGGTTGACCTAGATGACTATGTAGAGATAGTTTTGAAGACTAAAATCTTGAAACAAAAGTAAAAAAAAAGAAAGATATAGAGGAACAAAAATTGACCTTGGTGGATCAGAAATGAAAAGGAGAATATTGTTGATTAAAGACCTTGGAAAAAAATGGAAAAAACCTAAAAACTAAGTCGAGCTGGTCGATTAATCTATACAAGAACCTAATAGAAAGTAATGAAAGTGCACTAGGTTGAACTAGTCAGCGTAGTAAGCTGAAAAAGAAGTTTGAAAACCTAAAAAATTGTACTAGTTTAAGCTGATGAATATAGTTGTCTAAATAAAAGTTTATAATTTCTAAAAAATTATATTGGGTTGAGTTGGTTAATCCAAATACCTATTCTTGCAAACCTATGCACATAGATAAATAACTAGATTAATATAACATAGTAAGGATATGATAAAAATAATGATGAATAGTAATGAAATAAATATTGCAAGGGTTTGATTCATGTCAGGTTCACCAAGATGTATGCAATCAAAAATACATCATGTTCATAAATTAATCATAGATCAGATGGGATAGAGCTCACCTACACTTTTGATTGGAGAGAATACAATTGTTAAGTGGGAGCATGACCAATGTGAGGTTTATCTAGAATAGATTAGTGGATCACTTATCACAACACACCGTGTGAGGTAGGGTTCTAAATCCTAAAGTATAACACAATCGTACAACAACCCTAAATGAGTCTTATGGTTTAATACTTCACTAATCTAATAACAAGAAAAGTAAATCTAATATAGTGAGCACGAAAGCTCATTGTACAAAGTGGGGGTTAGAAAAAAAAAACAAAAAAAATTATATAAAAAACATGTATTAGAAGACATATTAATGTTAATGTATACATAATCCTAAATACATGGAAGAGAAGAATACAAATTTATTATCTACATACTCTTACAAAGGAGGAATAAAATTAGGAATACTTACCTTTGAATATGAACCCACTAAGCATCAATATCCCCTTTGGCCAAGGTGATTCATAAGAGATTATCATGGTATGTAAGGATAACTAAGATAAATAATCTCTAGGTTACACATCCTATCCAAACATCCAAAAGACTTATCCACAAGATGAGATCGAAGCTCCAAATAAAGTATTGAACCCTAGAGATTTATTCCCCTAGTAGAATGGTCAATAGGTAGATGTTCATTCTCACTTATTTAATTAATTAAAATATCTTATAAAATGGTGGTAAATGACCTTATATATATTATTATCTTACCCAAAAATCATTTAGACACGTCGACTATGCTAGGTTGACCCAATTAACCTAACACATTTTTGGGTCTAACTCACAAGGTTTGTGCTAGGTCGACTAAGAGGCGAATAAAACAAAAAAGAGAAAAGGTCCCTAAACTGTGCTAGGTCAACCTGGTCAACCTAGTACAATAAATATGTCAAAAGGCTGCTAAGGTAAGAAATGAAGGATAAAACATAGCAAGTGATAGGAATAGGTAGAAATAAGAAGAATAAGCTTGGGTTCAATGGTTTCAAGAGGCTAGTGTGTATATGGAAAGTGTAAAAAGAAATAATAATTTTATGAAGCACCAATGGTTTGTCCACCCCTTTTTTGGTGCACCCCTTAAGTCATGCACTTAGAGAGATTGAGACTCAATAGGTTCATATAAGATACAAAGTGTTAGTAATCAATAAAAGTTTGAAATTATTATGTGTATACACTATACACCCAGTAAGATGTGAGGGATCAACATTGAGGATTATGAAAAATGTTAGATATGAAACTTGACTTTTGTGTTTGCATAAACACTTTAATTTTCATGAGATCATATAATTTTCTATATGCAAGGCCTTTATCCTAAACTCTTGGCTCCATGTAATTAGTACGGTGCAAGCATTTATCACCAAAGACTAAGATAGGTGAGTAAATTTACCCTATTTTTAGGAATGTTAATTTTATGTTTTCATAAGGCACTATAAGGGAGAAATTATCAGGGATAAACCTCTTAAATAAAATGTAAGTTAGCATTTTTATAAGTTATAGAAGAATATGTAATGGGAAGAGATGTACTCTATTCATAAGTATTAAGGAAGAGACCAATGTAAAATGATAATTTTTATAATGAATTATATGGGGTGATAGAGTAATATGAGAATAGGATGATGTGATATGCCACATTTTGAAATTTTATATACTATGTGAGCTAACAATCAAATAATTATTGAACACATCTAATATGTAGGCAAATATGCAACCTATGAAAATGCAATGAAAGTGAGAACAACATGATATGAAAGTACTAAATATTGAAATTTTTTTGATGTAAAGAGTTAATAGACTCATATAAATCCTTACCCTCTAGAGTCCATAACTAATAGGATCCATTGTTAAAGTCTTCTATCACTAGGTATGGGCCTAACCAATTAGGTCTAAAATTTTAACCTTCTCCTTTCTTCTTATTAGTTTGAGTGTCAAGCCTAAGAATAAGGTCTCCTACATGGATAGGGTGTTCATGAATGTTTTTATTGTACTATCTAGCCATGAAATCAATGTAAACAATGTGATTATTTTTAGTGGTAATCTAATGTTCATCTAAGAGCTCTAATTTGGCTAGTTATGCCTCTCTATATTATTCTTGATAAAGAATCCCTAGAGGTAAACACAAAGGTTGGATATTTGTAATTATAAAGGTATAATGGATTAAGATCCAAAAACTAGTGAATATAGGGTTTCCCTGATGGGAGTCTTGATAGTTGTCATGTAAGCCTATTGTAGATACTAGAAAACTGCACACTTATAGTTTTTGATGACTAAATGATTTATGACACCATAAAGACCCCCTAAACATTCTTAACCCTTAACCAACCCATATTAACCTAACAAAATCACTATTATCCTATTCACATAATACTATGTTAAAGTACTATTCAAAAGTACTATTCACTATGGGACCCACTATCACATGACATGTGTCATGGCAAGTGACATGGAAAGTGAATTGGCATGGGACATGGAAAGTGACATGAAATGTTATTTGAGAGGTGATATGGCAAGTGACATGGATTAAAAGTGAAGTGGCTTGATGTGGGACATCATACCCCACTTGGGATAGTTTCCCAATGTGCTTAATGACCTCATTTAAGCATCACAAGGGTCCCCCCTTGAAATATGGTGAATTTCCCCTTAAGGGGCCATAATTAAACATGTATTTTATTTTCACACATTAAAGTGGCCTTTAGAATAATATACCCACCTCTTTAGTGCTCTAGAAAAGATAAAGGGCATTACATCCACCCATTTTTTACTTCTTAACATAAATGGGAGACCCATGATCAAGGTGGGAATCCCACCAACCTAATATTTTGACTCATTCATTCACACACATGGAAAATGGTGTCATATTTTATGGGAAATTTTTTAATTTCTTGGATGAATAAAAGAAAGGGTGGTGAAAAGCATTTATGCCCATGTGCACGGTTCCCATTCAAAATTGGAATCATGTGTAAGGTGAAAGACACACCAACCAAAATGGGAGATACATGATCAAGGTGGGAATCCCAAAACCATAATATTTTGACTCATTCATGCACCCACATGTAAAATGGAACCACATTTTGTGGGGTATCTCTTTAAGTGCTTAGATGAAGATTAGAAAGGGTGGTGAAAAGACTTTTGGCCTCATTTAGATCTATGTGTATGATTCCCATTAAAAATTGGACTCATGTGAAAGGTGGGAGACACACAAAACCAAATGGGAGACCCATGATAAAGGTGGGAATCTAACCACCCTCATCTTTTGACTCATTCATGCATCACATGGAAAATGATACCATACTTCTATTTTCCCTCTTTTGGCATGGTTTTTGACAACAAATTCTATAAATACCCCCTATTTCCTTCACCCAAGATTATGTGGGAAGTTATTATTTGGTTATTAAAATCTTGTTTTAGTTTTTTTAAGGAGGTCATCATTTTGGAGGTCATCCACATCTTGGAAGAAAAGAACTCAAAGCAATGAAGCTCTGTTGAAATTGCTTCAGGATTCCTTCATCACATCATAAACAACATCAAACACATCAATAAGCATCAAGGTCATCCTACCTATCCAAAGAGGAATTATCAATTTTTTTTGATTCAACATGCATGAATTCAACATTTATTATTCTACACACCCTTCTTGACTAGTTTCTTCTTTTCACACTTAAGAAAAAATGAAAATTAGAAAGAAACATTTTAGCACACCTATTGGGACCCTTGAGTTTTCTTGGGTCCTTGTATGTTTTAGGACATTTAAAATTTCATTAGTGAAATTAATTTAGATGAATTCTTAGAAAATTAATCTTCTTTCTTTAAAAAAAAAGGAAAAAAAGTTTTGGTTGCATTTTTTAGAAAATTAAATTTTATTACATTTCTAAAAAGAAAGAATAGAGAATTCATCCTAGGATTACGATTGCATTTTCATGTTGCATTTATGTGAATTTTATTTGTTCTTGTATTCATTAAAATAAATTATTTTGGTCTAAATTGAGTGCATCCATTGACTGCTTCCTTGATTTTAGCTCACCTAGTTTAATTAAAAGCATTATGAATTAATCATAGTTCACAAATGTTACACAAACCAAACCTCTTGCATAGAAAAACATCAAAATAAACTTGAGACAAGGCCCAAATAGTATTTCATCACCTAGTAGATCACCTCACCCTTTCCCAGTTGTCTTACTTGGATTTAATGAATGAGGGGATAACCAACACAGTTCCTTAGCTGAGTATAAACTCTAGAATTGGTACATATTGGCTAAACACCCACACTGGTTGCAAGATTGTGATGTGGGGGGAGCAAGCCCCAAGTACGAAGACACGTACTTATAAAAATATATAATTATATTGAATGCCTAGAAAAGGACCTAAAAATAAACATAAACTACCTTGTTTAGGACATATTCAAGCCAATTTCCTCTTCACACTTTTTTAAGGCATAAGCCAAAAGAGAGATTAAAAAGAATCCTAGGATTTAATGTAATATTAGTGAATGCGTTGTTTTCCTTGAGTATTTTTATTAATATTTGTTTGAGTTATGAGAACGTATCATCCTTTTCTTATCTTCTCATATGGTTCTCACTCGTCGATAGTAAAAAGACCTCAATGGAACAAAACCCACCATAAAATCAACCATCACCAACTTCGACGTCTTCATCTATGGAACACATTTATAAACCCATAAACTCCCCTCACTCTCTGGGAAGTCCTACTTAGGTATTCATAGGAGATATGGATTTTTCTACTTTCTTAAACTACAATCATGTAGCATTACAACACTACTTAAGAACCGTGTCTTACCAAATCTTAGTTTTGACCCCACCCAAAGATTTACCTTATGGCATGCCTCTCCACATCATGGGGAATACCTCCAATACCATGGGAACTATTCAAACTTTAGTTTCCCAAACATTATCATCAACCAACAACTCCCTCAAAACCAACCCACCAAACCAAACTATCACTACCCTTATACCTCTTACTAATCACTCCCCCACAATAGGATTGCCTACCTCTAACACTACCCATCTTCCTTTAGTTAACTCCAATCCATCAAACACTAATCCACTTCCAAACCTTATGGTTTCCATACCCTCCATGTTACCACCAATCAACACAAGAGTCACCACCCTTCCATCGGCCACTAACCCTATCACCACTCCAACCCAACACACAACTTTTATATATCTTCATAACCCATAAGGGAATATACCTACTAACCAACCGCCTCCCCTCTACCCAATAATTAACATACACATACCAATATATATCTTCCACCCAACCTCTAAGGACCACACACAAATATGTGGAGTCATCTCAACCATATACTAGCTATTCACACATTGCCCAACATTAATAAAACATACCATATAACTACACATCCCAATAACCTCAATCAGACTTCATGAAGTTGATCATGGAAAAGATGACTACCCTTGAGTCATCCATCTCTAGATCCCATAATCTCTTATCCTATGTGTTGGGTGAATATTTTGTCGTCAACTAACTGATGACAAAATGGGGATATCAGCCACAACATAAGGGAGATTTACACCACGAGGAGTGTGGCTTTACCCGATCTAGAAAAGGTAAATCTCTCCTCTCATCAAGGGGAGGTTCCCTATCAATATTTACATGCCGGATATATAATTAAGTAGAAAATAACACATGGGGGTGGTATGACATCATCTACTTCTCTTTTTTCAGAAGTAATGTATGAAGAACAAAAGAGGAAAATCCTTGGTCTAAAGCTAACAACACTCCTCTTCTTTCAGGAATGGTGTCAAACAAAAGAGCAAGAGATCCCCTGAAGTAACAAAGTCCATAATATCGCTCATGCAAGCGCAAAGTCTTCCGTAGCTTCTCCATAGATCCAGAACAAGTACAACCGTAGAGTAAAGTGAAGCACAAAGTCTTCACCTGAAACTACAAAAGATAAAATAATCTCAAAGGTAAAAGTAGCACAAAGTCTATTTTCTACCCTCAAGAAGTGCCCTCAGATAAAAATAACACACCCACTTGCTTATTAAATCAGATAAACTAGATGTTACCAGGAAAAAGACATAAGAACTATTTCCTAAATAACACAGACAATCTCAACACAAAGTCTGAAATAACTTGCTTCTCATTCATTCAACAGAATATGATTTACAAATTTGAGCACAAAGTCTCAAAAGTTGCTTCAATTTCAGCAGAGTGTTTGCTATTAAATTTTCCAAGCTCAATTACAAATGAGGTCCCCACTATATATAGGGAGAAAAATCCTCAATAACAGAAAATAATAAAATATAAAATATCTTGGTCAAAGATGACTCATCTTTGACTTTTAGATATTTTCCAAAATATTTACAAGTAATTACATATTACAAAATTGCATGCATTCTGTACAAAACAGAAATGCATAAGGATAGAAGAAGAGAGAAGGGGGAGAGAGTGTCAATTTTTGCTGCCGAACTTCTTCAGATGAGCATCATACATGGTGATCGATGCCTGAATTCCTATGCTATCTGGTGCAACTGTGTTCTTGGAGATGACCCTTGCTCTGATCAGTGCATCTTTCAATGCTGTGATGGCTTTAGAGTGGCCAGTTAACCTAGATTTCAAATTCTTCCAAAGTTAACTGAGCATCCAGAATGCTGTCCATCAAAGTCATTAAGAAAGATGCTTCTTTAAAATCTTTCCAGATTATCCCTTTGAAATTATGGATCATTTCTTCTAGATTTTGAAGATCAGTGACTCCTTGATCTCAACATAGGAGTCCTTACTGGAGATGGCACCAACAGACATCAGAGTGCTCTTCTTGGGATTTTTCAATTCCTTTCCATTTGCCGAGATCTTTCTCCAAACTCTCAATCTTTATTTTTAGTCTTCTCCTTGGTCTTGGACTGCTTCAGGGAAACTTCAGTGACCTGGAAGAACTTCTGCTGAAAAGACGCCGATGAAGAGGGACCCTTCATAGAAACTGCAGTAGGAACCATGATTGTGCAATCAGAGGAAGAAAGTAGTGATCTAGGAGAACTACACGTTCGCTGGTCAGGATCAGGGAGATGCGTTTGAAAGGGATGAGATGCGAGCAGGTTGAAAAGAGGAAGAAAAAGGGTAGCGGGTGCGGAAAATGAAAAGAATGAAGATTTCTCTAGAGCTGGAGAAATGTGAGTTCCAGATGCAAGGGCGGGAGAACAGAGATGGCGAACATGGCCAACGACGGTAGACAACACCGCTGATGTTGGCAATCATGCCAACCACGGTAGAAGAAAATAGCTGACATCGACAAAACTGCCGACCACGAAAAAAATCGGCTGACGATGGCAGAAGCAGCAGTCGGCGACAAACTTACCGCCCACTACATAGGCGGTGAAAAGGGGATGCAGAACATAGGGAAGGGCAGCAAAAATTTCCCCCCTTGTAGGGAAAAGTGTAGGGGCAGCAAATTTAGCCACCTTTGCACAAAAAATGAAGAAAAATGTAGAGGCGGCAAAATTGGCTGCCCTTGCATAGGGGGAAATGGAAGAAAAGACCAACTCTGGAAGGAGTCCAGGGGAGGGAAAAATTGGCCAAAACGAGATGGTAACCACTTCTCATTCTGGGGCCAAGATGAGAGTGAATTCAAAAACCATTTCAAAAAATGAACTAAGGGAGACGAAAAGATGAAACGGACAAGCTCCGTAGGAGAGCTCTAAAAATAAGCACAACTGATTTTGGGAACAACAGCTGGCTCCTGTTGGGGAACTGCCTTCTATTGCAAAAAGTAATTGAAGGGAGTAGAATCCAGAATCTCCAATGCCTTAGAAGCGTGCCATTGGGCCACGGAGTCAAGCTACTCAAAAAGAAAGGCTCCAAAAATGAAAACAAAACGAATAAAACAAAGCTAAAGACTATACATATATACAAGTGAATTTATTTGGCACTTCAAGAAATGAAGCACCTCAGATGCTGCCCCTTTAGAGGCAGTGGCGATGACGCTCTATCTTGATAAACTAGTAAGAGGCCATTTTCCCCCCAGAATCGATGATGTGTAAATGGAAACCTCCACCAAAAAACTAACTTCCTATGCCATCCCTTTAGTTTTCTCCTCTTGCCCCACAACTAGATTTGTCTTTTGACCCGAAAACTATGAATATTTGTTTTCTGGGTGAAGAGTTCTTTTTTCTGATCATGATGTGCAGTAGTATGGTCATCTACCATAATTGGTTGCTCTTCTAGTTCTATCCAGCACCTGATTTGATTGTCCTCATTTGACACCCACCACCGATTGGCACTATCAGGTCCACTTGTCATTATTTCAGTTGAACCAATTTCCTGGTTGGCATTCTCAAGGGCTTTAACAGGTTCTTCATGAACCTCTTTTGTGGTCAGAAGATAATTACCCCTGCCAGATGACTCAAACAAAATCTGAGCCGTAGGAGATGACATTTGGGTGACCATGTACTTTGCCTCTCTCTCAGGGAGCAATCTTTGCATCACGCCTTTCACAGGGATCTTTGCCAGGGATAAGTCCATGCTCAATTCTCCTCCAACATCCTTGCAAAAGTTCCACCCAAGCAGAATGCCATATGAGGCTGGGACGTTAGCTACTAGCACTGTCATCTTAATCCTCTTATCAGGGAATGCTACAAATGCAAATTGGGCATCTTTGATTTGCCCCAATAGTGGTACTTGTTTGTTCTCCATGGAGAAACATCTCCCAAAATTTTTAGTCAATGTGAGACCAAGAGATTCTGCCACTCTAACAGGCATAACATTGTCAGATGCACCAGAATCGATGATGCAGTTGCTCAGCTTGTGACCGTTTATTAACAGAGAAACATAGAAAGGTTCTATTTTCTCTATTTTCTCAGGAGCAACTGGAGGAGTCACGACAAGATTGTTCTGGGTGGATATATCTTTTGGGGGATCATGAGTTACCCTCAAAATTTCTTGTCCTGTAGGGACGGCTGTACCTTTCACATATTTCACCAATCTGTCCAACTGTTCAGGATGGGCTTGTAGAAAGTCAAATTTAGACATTTGAATTTTAGTCTTTTTGACATGCTCAATTATATCAAATGTCGGTATTAGACTAGGCACAGAGGATGGGAGTTCACTCTTTTGGTTTTTGGGATGGGAAGGGCTGGTTTGCAAAGTTGAAGTAAAGGGGGCAAAGGTGCTTGGGGTACGTACCTTTTCAATAGTCAATGGGTCCTTTGGTTGGAAGGGCAGAGCGGTTCCCCACTTGGCAATTGAAACTATTGGCCGAGGTTGCTCCTTTATCTTCTCTTTATCAGCTTGTCGGGCTGACTGTTTCTAGGACCGGGTGAATACAGCATATGATCCTTCAGTTGCATTCCCCTCACTTTTGGGTTCCTCTTGATAATTCAGGTAGCCAATGACAGAGTCACTAGATAATTCTTCTTCTTGCTCTCCAAAGAGATTAGCATCATATTGTTGGTCCAAATCAGGTTGGAAAGGGGGAGCATTTTCTGTTTCCAGATATCCAATCACTGTGTTGGTTGGAGGGGCTTCAAAGGTGAGGTTCCTCTATGGGGGAGGAAGAGGATTTGGCTACCCTTGATTCCTAGCAGCATTGCCTTGGTACACTTGATTCTGAAATGTCCTCCTTGGCATATCTTGATTAGGAGAAGTAGACATAACTTGGGCCATCTATCTTCTGAGAGCTAGCATTTCATTTGATAACTTTTGTACCATAGGATTTGTAGTAGCTGTAGAAGGGCTTTCAGCAAATGAAGGGAATTTATTTTTACTTGGGTCTTTTCTGATCTTACCTACCAGGATAAGATCATCTTCAATCTCAGTAGCCAAATCTTGAGCCAAGGCTAGGTCCATAGGGCTAGCTCATCTTAATAGGAAACTTACCTCGGGAAGCTGCGAGTTGATGAAGAAACACTTGAGATTTTCTGGCGTGGGCTGAGCCACGGTTGGAATTTGATTCCTTAACTTGTTGAATTTGGCTATGAAATCCATCATGGGCTCCTGGGATTCTTTCTTCATCTGTGTTAGCTGAGCTAACAAATCATGTGCATCTTCAGCAGGTTTAAATCTAGCTTCAAATATGGACTTTAGTGTATTCCAGTCAGTTACTGACCCAGCCTGCAGGTGATAAAACCAATCCACGACAGCTCCTTGTAAAGTCTCCACAAAAATTCTCACCGCTACATCTTCAAATTCGACACCAATAATGCCACATGCTATGGAGAAAGCAACAATATGCTCGTCGGGATGAATCTTTCCATCACCAAAAAACTTAGGAAATTTTTTCCTAGAACTATGAGGTAGTTCATGCAGAGGTGGGGTTAAATTAAGAGGGCCGAAGGAATTACCCCACGAGCCTTGAGCCATTATGATAAGAGGATGAAAAGGTGGGATAACAAACCTTGGTGGAGTGTTTATAGGTAGGCGGCGATTAACAGCAGGAAAAGGAGTTCTACCTTGTGTTGGTGACCTGACAAGGCTAAAAGGAAAACTCCTAGACTGTTGAAGAGAAGCTGGTGTAGGAAACAGATCAAAATTACTCTGTTGTGCCAATTCAAATACAGGGTCAACAACACCCTTAGATCTCTGACTTTTGGTATAGCGTGGAGTTTCTAAATTTTCAAAACAAAAATGGGACCGAAACTACTTCAAGTTGAAGCTTGAGGCTTCAAAATGCGTGTTCTTCCCAGTAGCTCTGGTTTTGCAGACCAGATAATATAATGGAGGTAGCTGGTAAGGCTATAATGATAATGGGTAAGACATGAAACGGAGTTGCCAGATTATGTAATGGATAAGGGTAGGGACTGCTTCAATCTGAAACTTGAAGTTTTAGACTGCACATTCGGTCCCCAGCGGAGTCGCCAAAAACTGTTGGGTGAATATTTTGTCGTCAACTAACTGATGACAAAATGGGGATATCAGCCACAACATAAGGGAGATTTACACCATGAGGAGTGTGGCTTTACCAGATCTAGACAAGGTAAATCTCTCCTCTCATCAAGGGGAGGTTCCCTATCAATATTTACGTGCTGGATATATAATTAAGCAGAAAATAACACATGGGGGTGGTATGACATCATCTACTTCTCTTTTTTTAGAAGTAATGTATGAAGAACAAAAGAGGAAAATCCTTGGTCTAAAGCTAACAACACTCCTCTTCTTTCAGGAATGGTGTCAAACAAAAGAGCAAGAGATCACCTGAAGTGACAAAGTCCATAATATCACTCACACAAGCGCAAAGTCTTCCATAGCTTCTCCACAGATCCGAAACAAGTACAACCGTAGAGTAAAGTGAAGCACAAAGTCTTCACCTGAAACTACAAAAGATAAAAGAATCTCAAAGGTAAAAGTAGCACAAAGTCTATTTTCTACCCTCAAGAAGTGCCCTCAGATAAAAATAACACACCCACTTGCTTATTAAATCAGATAAACAAGATGTTACCAGGAAAAAGACATAAGAACTATTTCCTAAATAACACAGACAATCTCAACACAAAGTCTGAAATAACCTGCTTCTCATTCATTCAACATAATATGATTTACAAATTTGAGCACAAAGTCTCAAAAGTTTCTTCAATTTCATCAGAGTGTTTGCTATTAAATTTTCCAAGCTCAATTACAAATGAGGTCCCCACTATATATAGGGAGAAAAATCCTCAATAACAAAAAATAATAAAATATAAAATATCTTGGTCAAAGATGACTCATCTTTGACTTCTAGATATTTTCCAAAATATTTACAAGTAATTACATATTACAAAATTGCATGCATTCTGTACAAAACAGAAATGCATAAGGATAGAAGAAGAGAGAAGGGGGAGAGAGTGTCAATTTTTGCTGCCGAACTTCTTCAGATGAGCATCGTACATGGTGATCGATGCCTGAATTCCTATGCTATCTGGTGCAACTGTGTTCTTGGAGATGACCCTTGCTCTGATCAGTGCATCTTTCAATGCTGTGATGGCTTTAGAGTGGCCAGTTAACCTAGATTTCAAATTCTTCCAAAGTTAACTGAGCATCCAGAATGCTGTCCATCAAAGTCATTAAGAAAGATGCTTCTTTAAAATCTTTCCAGATTATCCCTTTGAAATTATGGATCATTTCTTCTAGATTTTGAAGATCAGTGACTCCTTGATCTCAACATAGGAGTCCTTACTGGAGATGGCACCAACAGACATCAGAGTGCTCTTCTTGGGATTTTTCAATTCCTTTCCATTTGCCGAGATCTTTCTCCAAACTCTCAATCTTTATTTTTAGTCTTCTCCTTGGTCTTGGACTGCTTCAGGGAAACTTCAGTGACCTGGAAGAACTTCTACTAAAAAGATGCCGACGAAGAGGGACCCTTCACAGAAACTACAGCAGGAACCATGATTGTGCAATCAAAGGAAGAAAGTAGTGATTTGGGAGAACTACATGTTCACTGGTCATGATCAGGGAGATGCATTTGAAAGGGATGAGACGCGAGCAGGTTGAAAAGAGGAAGAAAAAGGGGAGTGGGTGTGGAAAATGAAAAGAATGAAGATTTCTCTAGAGCTGGAGAAATGTGAGTTCCAGATGCAAGGGCAGGAGAACAGAGACGGTGAACACGGCCGATGACGGCAGACAACACCACCGACATTGGCAATCATGCCAACCATGGCAGAAGAAAATAGCTGACATCGGCAAAACTACCGACCACGGCAGAAATCTGCCGACGATGGCAGAAGCAGCAGTTGGTGGCAAACTTACTACCCACTGCATAGGCAGTGAAAAGGGGACGCAGAACACAGGGAAGGGCGGCAAAAATTGCCACCCTTGCAGGGAAAAGTGTAGGGGCGGTAAATTTAGCCACCTTTGCACAAAAAATGAAGAAAAATGTAGAGGCAGCAAAATTGGCTGCCCTTGCACAGGGGGAAATGGAAGAAAAGACCAACTCCAGAAGGAGTCTAGGGGAGGGAAAAATTGGACGAAACGAGATGGTAACCACTTCTCGTTCTAGGGCCAAGATGAGAGCGAATTCGAAAACCATTTCGAAGAATGAACAAAGGGAGATGAAAAGATGAAACGGACAAGCTCCGTAGGAGAGCTCTAAAAATAAGCACAACTGATTTTGGGAACAACACTATGATCAAATTTGCAATGAGCCTATTCACCCTTTGGTCTCCATCAGACCTTATCTAGCTAAGTGGGAACTTCCAAAATTTACCAAATTTAATAGTAAGTAAGACCCTCAACAAAATTTAAGAGCATTTAGGCATTCATGCTACTTGATTACCCATGATAAAACTCTTCTCCTCCATACCTTTACTATGTCACTATCCATACCAACATTGTATTAGTATAGTGACATACCCAAACATTCCACCCTCTCTTTCACCCAATTTTCCAAAAACTTCTTGAATCACTTTTTGATCAATATATCCAAGAAAGTTTATATTACCGACCTCTACTCCATTTGAAAATTTGAAGATGAATCTATTACCAATTTTGTGGCTCATTAGAGGATCTTAATCAACCAACTTTCCTTTTCATTTCCTCAACTTGAACTTATAGATCTCTTTTCTTAGGCATGTATAAAACATGTTTCATCCACATTATGTGTCCAAAGCTTTTGGACCTTTGATGAAGCTTTTACCATGGCTCACAAACTAGAGAATAGAACCATTGATAAAGGAAGGTTAAAGTTGAAGAGCAAGAACTCAACTTAAAAACCCAATGAGTGTTTTTCTTCCAAACCAAACAACCAAACCAATCCCAACACTAAAACCAAAGCAATGACCAATGCCATTGTCCTCAAAGCTACACCACTACAATATACCAACCAAAAGAACCCAAGGATCCAAACCTCTAACTCCTCTAATTATTCAAACCAAAACCAAAGGAACCAAACTTGGAATAATCATAAGTAGTTAAATCCACTTGGGGAGCCCTATCCTTATATTTTGGAAAAGCTACTAAAAGCCAATATCATCCAACTTCCATCTATTAAACCACCCCAATAGTTTGATGCTTCTCACCCCATACTAGGTTGGTATAATGAGAGTGACCATTGCACCTTTCACTGAGTCATAAGACATGAAATCAATAGTTGTAACACCTTGAAATACCTTGTCAAATCCCTCATTGACAAGGGGGAGCTTACATTGGATAATCACAATGCACCACTGAACCAGGCCCTTGACATATTCCACAAGCCTTTTCCTAATAATTCTCCTTTTACCCCTTATCATAATAATAAACTAGAACCATCCCATGGGGCACATACTATTAATGTGGTTACTGATGAACCCATTATCAAATAAAATATTATCTCAACTGCCTCTTTCCCCATTTCCCTAATGGAAGGGGAGAAACTACCTTATATTCCTTTGGACACCCAAACAAAGGAAGCCACCATATCCATACCTCCATTGGAGGATACCATACCTACCTCCCCTATCATAGAACCATCCATTCACTCTTTGTAATCTAGTTCATAATAGAAAATAACTTCATCCACCCAACCTCTGATTTTAGAACCTTCGATTGAAAAACAAGACAAAGGTAAAGGAACTATTCCTTCTCCTCCACCTAAGGGATTAACCATTAAAAATAAGACCCAAGTAACCAAACCCCATTCAAAATTGAAAACCAAAACAAAAAAAGAGGTAAAACCACCAAAAGGCCTAAAACCCCAAATTTTACCTCCCTCAAACTTGCCCTCCATTTTGGGTCCTCGTCCCTCTACCTTGAGCACAAAGCCTATTATTTTGATCAAAAACCCACAACCTTTGTTAGTTACACCTTCATAGTTACTTTCTAAGACGCCCCTCCTTACTACACCAATGATTCTTAAGTTACCTATCTTTCCATCCTCTACCTCCATCTCATCAACATCTTGCCTAAACTAAAACCATCAAAGCATACCACCTTACCTAAGACACCTATCACCAAACCCACGTCCAAACAACCTTTTAGATGAGTCCTATTCAACCATTCTAAAAAGTTTATTTCAAACCTCCTCCTTAGCCTTACCACCCATAAAACCTTTTGACCCCTCACATCATAAATCATTATGGTTCAATGACAATTTCATTTGCCTAAATCATAGGACACCTCACCATGACATAGAGAAATATAAATCTATCCAAACTCTTATCCATAAACTTTATGATGAGGATGATCTATGAATAGATGAACCTCCGATGCCACCCTTATCAACCCAAATAAAAACCATACCTATCCAACACCTACCCACTCCTCCACCTTCACCTAAGAATAAAGGTGAGTCAGACAACTCTACTACCTCAATCTATCATATTATTTATACAATCAATTTAGTCACAAGATCATAAAAAAAGGATAAAGGGAAGGCCAAGGTGTCCATTCATTAGACTTATCCCTCCCCAAACTCCCAAACCAACAATACCCAATCATCTCCATTGTTAAATAAACCCAAGGTGTCTATATTAGGTTCTTCCCCATCTAACCCTTCATACCCTAACATATATACAATATACATCTAGAAAACTATCCTTAAGAAGTTTCACAAAACTCAAGAAAAAATGAGATTGTATGAGATAGTCTATACCTCTCCCCATCAATGCCAAACACTGATAGAAGCCTTCCAATCCATCGAGGTCTAACATAATGATCCTCAAAATCTAGCTACCTTTGTTGGTGCCCTTCAAACTTCCAACCTTATCACCTTAAAAAATTCAAAAATGCCTTCTATTCATATGGAGGATCCTGATCCCCTCTCTTCATTATGGTATACATTAATAAAACCTACATCAAAAAGGCGATGATTGATGGAGGAACCAGCATAAATATTATCTCCTCCTATGCCTATGATGAGATCGACTTACCCATGAACATCATGTATAAAAGCACAATGGTCCTTTATTCTTTTTATGATACTATGGCTACTACCTTGGGCACAATTTCCCTCCATATCTATGTAGGGACCCATACTATACATGAACTTATTTTATGTTGTAGAAAGATAATTCCAATACAATTGTTTTACTCGAACACCCTTTGATTCATGACATGAGATATGGCCCTTCCACCTTACATCAATGTGTCAAATTTGATCACAAAGGGAAATTTGTGACTATCCAAGATGACCCTAATCCTTTCACGTATTGAAATATGACATATTAGCCTAATGATGTCCTTCATCCACCTCAGACCATTTGCTAATGACATAACCTCATCAACCAAACCCATGGAAATTACACACCAAATATTGATGAAGCTTCTATTAGCTCATCTATCCCTTCTTCCCATATTCATATAGATAACCCCATGGCAACCACATTCCAACATCTTTCCCTTGGGGAATATAGACTCTTTACCCTGGATACCTTCTCTACTCCCCAAATATATGGGAATCTCAGACATGACCCTTTATATGACCTAAACATTGGAACTATCATCTCTTTTGACCTCCTTAACCATCAAACAAATTTCATTTATATGGGAATGTATCAACCACTTCTATCCCCTACCACTACTTAATTTGTCTAACCATTTACCTCTAAATTTTCCTATCTTAGCAAAGCAGAGTTCGCTAAGTTGTATCTTCATAGATGTGCTTGGAAAGGATTTTGCCTTGGTCACTATGAACAAGGGCCTCATGAGTTACCCCATATTAAAACTTTACAGCCTCATGAGTCATTTAGCCTTGGGTATGAAACACTTAAATAACCCATCAATTCACCCAAACCCATTGCCAATATGGAGGAAGATATCCCATCCTCACTAACCCAACCACTTTCCCCACCTAAAGATCCTAACATCATCCCCCCTAATTTTTTTCTAGTCAATAACATTTGTTTTGGCCCTCTTATCTACCAAAAGGGTGGCCAAACTAAAGTCATTCCACTCATACACCTTGAAATGGTATAGAATGATTCTCTTACCATCAACACCATCTAACATCAAGATGATGATTCTATTCTTACCTACCTCAACATGGGGGATTCTTCTATCCAAAAATCCCTTTTTCCTGAGGCCTCGATAATGTCAACTAAATCCACCATAGATATCAACTTAGGCACTCTAGACAACCCCCACTTTGTCAAATTGGGCCAGTCACTAAATTTTGAGGAACCTCAAGACCTTTCCTCTTTCCTCCAAGACCACAACATAGAATTCACTTGGTCTTATAGTGATATGCCTAGGATTGACCCCACTGTTTCTACCCATAACATAGTCACTCATCATGATGCCAAGCCTATTAAACATAAAATTTGATGCATTCATCCTCACATAGCCCTTTTCATCAAAGAAGATATTTGGCATATCCTATCTATAAACTTCATTCAACCCATTGACTACCCCCAATGGGTCTCAAATATCATACCTATCACCAAAGTCACTGGGGGTCTACACATTTATATGGAATTTCATGACCTTAACCTCACCTACCCCAAATATGACTTTTCTCTACCTAGCACTAAATTCCTTTTTGATCTTATATCCAACCATGAGATGTTATCTCTCATAGATGGGTTTTCAAGTTATAATCAGATCTTGATTATTATTGAATATCAACACAAAACCACCTTTACCAACCCTTGGAAAACTTTTCTATAGAGTAATGCCTTTCAAGTTAAATAACATTGGGGCAACTTACCAACATGCCATGACTTATATCTTTCATGATATATTTCATAATATTTTAGAATACTATGTGGATGACCTTATCAGGAAATCCAAACTCTAAAAAGATCACTTGACCATTCTTACAATTATATTTGAATACCTCATCCATTATCATGTTTACCTTAATCCCAATAAATGTATTTTTGGGGTCCTTTCAAGAAATCTTCTTGGATTTATTATCTCTCTTCATGGAATCAAAGTAGACCATGATAAATTAAGAGTAATTTTGGACATGTCTCCTCTAACCAGCCTTAAGCAACTTTGTAGCTTATAGGGAAAACTTTAATCCATTTTCCATTTAATTTTCTAACTTTCAGACCGATGCCAACATTTCCATCACCTTATGAATAAGGATGTCTCTTTCAAATGGAACAATGATTGTTAACTAGCCTTTGATTCACTCAAATAATACCTTTTATCACCACCTATCCTCACCCCTCCTAAGGATGACCACCCCTTTTACCTATATATATTTACCACCAACCGTTCCCTAGGGCCAATGTTCGCTCACCAAGATTAACAACACAAAGAGAAAGTTGTATACTATATTATCCATATCTTTGTAGAATACAAAACTTAGTATACACATATTGAGAAACTCTACTTAGCATTGACCTTTGTGGCCACCAAAATTTTCCACTACCTTCTTAACCATAAAACCTATGTCATAACTAATACTGATCTGCTCAATTACATGCACTCTAAACCATACCAAAATTAGTGTATGGCTAAGTGGATCATACTCCTAGCTAAATTAAAACCTAAATTCCTCTAAGAAAATTCAATTAAAGGGTAGGTCATTTCTAAACAATTGGCCAAAGCTCCTTTACCAAACAACCAACCACCTCCTCTTGCCTTTCGAGATAAGTCTATCATGACTCTTTTTTAAGAAGATGGCATAACCTACCAAATGACCATGTTCTTTGATGGCTCAAAGTGCCAATAAGGAGAGGGTACCAAAGTTATTCTCATTCCTCTCAATGGTGAACCCCTTCTTCTCTCCTTCAAACTTGACTTTGAATGCACCAATAATATGGTTGAGTATAGATCCCTAGTGATAGGTCTTTGAACTATTCTAACCTTGGAAATTAAGACAATCCATGTCTTTGGTGATTCCCAACTTGTGGTCAACTAGGTTAATGGATCCTATCAATGTAAGAATGATGTCTTGATAAAATATAAACTTTTAGTTGACAAATTATTAACATCATTCAAACATTATCTGGTTTAATATGTTCCCTGATCTACCAATAAATTCATAGATATAATGGCCTACCTTGCTTGCTAGATCACTTCTCAAATTTCCAGTTCCAAAATATTTTTCACCATTCATCATTTTACCACACTCTCTTATATCTAATCTAACCTACTTACCATTTATAATTTGGAGGAATCCCCTTCCAACATTTAGTATGACCAAACTTTCAATTACCTCAACCTAGGCATCATTCCTCCCAACCTCTCTAGGAACACCCACAAAAATTTGTTTAGAGTACATCTTGTTACACCATATTAGGGGGAATCCTTTATAAACGTGGTTTTGATGGTCTCTTTCTTCGTTGCCTATGTATCCATGAAGCTCCCCACACCATCAAGGAAACACATGATGGGATCTATGGGGACACTTTAGTGGTCTAGCGATCATTAAACGTATCCTTCACCTCAGTTAATATTTACCCACCCTCAACCAAGACTATTTTGGTTATGCAAAAAAGTGTTTTAAATATCAAAAACATGTTAATTTTCATCACACACTAGCTAATGGCCTCCAAATATCTAAGTAATTTTGGACTTTCTCACAATGGGGGCTTGATCTCATTGGATAAATCAACCCCCATTCTTCATAGCAACATATCTCCATCATTGCAGCCACTGAATACTTCACCAAGTGAGTGGAAGCTATTCCTCTTATCTTGACCAAAGTGGAGAATATTATCAAATTTATCAACCATCATATCATTTGTTGCTTTGGCATTTTTCATAACATCATCATCGATAATGGAAAATCATTAAAAAATAAGTAAGTTCAATGTTTATGTGATGCATTTGACATTAATTTAATCTTTTCCTCACCTTATTGACCATAAGTAAATGGACAAGTAGAATCCTCTAATAAAATCCTTAACAAAATAATAACCAAAGTTGTCATTGCTTCAGGTCAAGATTGGCACTTGCACATCCCATTTGCCTTATGGGACTATCGTACTAGAATTTAAACCTCTATGGGTGCTACTCCCTTCTCTCTAGTCTTTGGAGTAGAGGTAGTCTTGCCTCTTGGAATCCAAATTCCCTCTCTTTGCATATCTTTGCAAGATCTTATTTTTGAAGAAGATTATTATCAACACCATTTAGCTCAGATTGAGCTACTTGATGAGAATTTTTTGGTAGTCCTTACCCACCTCTATACCTATCAAGCTCATATCAAATGCACTTATAACAAGGATCTCAAACAATAAGACTTCAATATCAGAGACCTCATTCCAAAATAAGACCAACACATGACCAACATGGAGAAGAGTAAATGAGGCAAGTTTGATTTCAATTGGATTAGACCCTACATCATTACCCATATGTATGAATTAGGATCTTATAATTTGTCCTCTCTCGAAGGCAAACCAAAAATTTATCCTCTTAACACTTCACATTTGCATCTATTTTTTTGTTAAAGAAGGATCAAGCTCACTCCTTTTGTCTAACTTAAGCTTATCCATTGATTATAAGATTTTAACCTTCACCCATATTTCTCCTCTCCTTTTGAGGATAATTTATTACAAAATAGAACCATGTTATTAACCATCATAATCATAGCCTAATCCTAAATGTGGTTACCACAACTCTACCAATAGCATGGTTCTCATGGATACTTTTCATATCTAACAAGATGGAATCCCATGGTCATTGTGTCTCAAAAACCACACCTTTTTATATCATTAACCTTCTTATGTTAAAATTTTGCCTTCATAAAGGTAAACCTCTGAACCTAATTAGACTTGTCCATGTATAAAAACATTGCATCTAGAAATAATTTGGATACCAAAATACTACTTGGGTCAATATCTTAAGCATTGAAAATTATTCCCTTGAAGGAAAACTGACCAAAAATAAAATAAAAATTTCCAAATATAAGGTAGACTACTCCCTTGAAGGACAACTATCAAGAACATTAAACAAATCTAATAAGATTAGACCACTCCCTTAAAGGATGGTTAAGTTAACTTTGTCAAGAGTAGAGAAATATATTGGAAGCTTCCCACATCTATCAACTTCCCATATATAATAATAAAGCCAAAGACCCACTATCACAATAAAATCTAAAGCCGCAATCAACTCTCAAGTAACATAATAAGTTAGAAGCCACAATCAGCTTTCACATGTAGACTTCCTGCATTGATCAGTCTACATATAGCATACGATATGGACTTGTCTATTACCATTCTTAGGCCACTTATAAAAGGGACAAACTAATTCATATGAGGTTGTCATACATATCACCCATTACCCTTCACACTACCTATCACCCATCTTCCCTTTAGACTATCTATAAATCAAGGGATTTAGAGCTTACTTGACACCCTATGATCAAAAAACCTTTTTTATCAACTCATGACCACTCATGTACAATGTTTGAAGGGCCTATATTCATTAATCCAATCCCACTTTAGGTCTGCTTTTAGTCCTTGTCAAAAATAAAACATCATGACCTATTCTTATTTTAATGTGCTTGGTTAATGTTTTCATCATGAATTTTACCATCCAATGTTGTAACAATGATAATAAATCTTTTTACATTAATCAAGATTAAAACAACCATAACCATACCAATCATAATCATAACCATAACCATAACATTCATAAGTATCTACATGACCTTAAGCATGATAAAATTCAACTAGTGACATCCAACAAATTTTGTACATGTTTATAGTAAACTATGCAATATTTTATCTAGGGTGAAATGAGTCACATGGCACATACAAAATTATCAAACTATCCACACTGCCCCTACATATATTATCTTCCTACCTAAACACTAGGATAATTGTTTGGTGACTCTAGATTTATGCTCAACCATCCTTCTACTTGATTTCTCCCTAAACTAACATTTCTTATCTCAGCAATTTCTAAAGGGTGTACTCTATTTTCCTCTTCTACATTCATCCCCACAAGACAAGAATCATATTTTGATCTAGGTATTTCACCCTACTCACCTATCATATCCATTTCATCCCTCTACTCTATTTTTTCTACTTTCATAGGTACCACCGATTATTGCCTCAGTATAAATCCCCTTGGATAGTGAGAGTTCTCTTCATAAATAGGCCGATGGTCATGTTCTCCAACCGTACATCTTGCACAGTGAAATTCTCACCTTCTTTAATACTATATAGGTAAGAGTTAAAGCTCAAGCTTAGGTTGTGGGTTCCTTTCCTCTTGTTATTGATCTAATAGTACATCACTTATCACCATTACATGTTGCAGTATTTGGTAGATCTGTACATTCACCATATTGATTATTTTGGGTCACAGGGGTTGTTGATTATCTCCACCACTATTCCCATTATTCTCCATCTTTAACCTTGTGTAGTTCTCTACACTCTCTATAACATGAAAAACTAAATAAATCAAAGATAGACATTCATCCTTATCATGATTCTTTAAATAGAATAACTGATCATTCTTCCTTATTGACATGATTCTCTATTCCATCGATGGGGAAGGTTATATAATGTCATTGATTCCCTTGACTAGTCCTCCAACTTGAAACGTTCATATCTACTTACCTTTTCATATAGACACATCACCCTCAATCTGATTGGTCATCTTGATAAAGTCATTATGCACCATCATGATATCTTTTTATTTCCCTTATTATTTGATCTACATCTAATGTCTTTCCTTGCTTTGTCATATTGTGATCCTTGTGGGCTTAGTAGTCAATTACATAATTATCACCTTTATCCTATTGATGTAAATTGAATTCCAACCATGGGCTGCTATAATGATCATTACTTTTAAATTGCCACTATTGCTAGTGGTGGTAACTCCCAAATGCTTGCCATTGCAGAAGCTCCACCATCTGATCCAACTATATAACCAATATCTTGGATCACATAGCTCCTTAGTACCAAGGCCTCTTCTAAGTGGAATCCCAAGTCATCAATTCTAAGGAACTAGGATAGAATATGTAGACATGGCCACCTTTTGTCTAATCCAGCCATGTGGCTCTTGCGTTAGACATGGCCTATCCTCTATCGTTCATCACACGACCAATTTTATACCTCATAGAATCTACTTAGCTATCAAGGAAAATATTTGAAAGCCATTCATATTATACCACCCATAAAACTTAGCTCATAATAGTGATAAATCTTGGCTAAAGTGACTATACAAACCTTTATAATATCCCACTTCCTAAAACTTAGCTCGTAGCGATAGATGCTATCTCTAGGCTTCTACCCTCACATAATTTTAGAAGGTGTAACCTCCTCATGAAAGCACCTCTTCTTTGGATTAGCTCCATTTAAGGTTGTTTATGGTGCTTAGCATCATGTCCCCTTTTTATTTATCCTACCTTACCCATTTGCGTCTCTCTTCCTACTAAATATGGGATCATTATGGTAACTATTCACCAATCTACACCATATGTTTTCACCATCACCTTCACCAATACCTAAAACTATTATTTTGAAAAACCTTCTTTGTTACCCCAAACCAACCCATGTGGTCCACCAAATTTGGGTAGCAAATTTGAAACCACTCACCCGAACCTTGTTGAGATACATTGGCTTGATGCCCATTGACTATGTAGGTGTTTCTTGACTTCTAAGGGTAGTTCAGCCACTAACAACTAATTACCCTCCCCTTTTTCTTCTCATTAAATTTTGTTACTAAAAATTCCCTCTTGCTTAGGGTGTCCTATATATGGTAAGATTTGGATTCTTCTTAGCATCCTTGTATTTTAACATCATCTAATATTTCTTATTCATTTTCTCCCCATTATTGGGAGAACTACATTAGCCTGAGGTCTTTTTGGACTATGTAGGTAGCACTCATTTACTAAGATCAGATTGGACACATCCTTTACTTTATTTTACCTTCTTTCCTAATATTTTTTCATCCACCCCTCTACCTATCTCCTCACCACCTCCCTCCCTTTAGCTTGTCAATATTTTTTAACCACTTTTCTAGCTTGTCAATCTCTTTTAACACAAGGATGGATAGCATTCTTTATTGGCCCCTCTTATCTCCCATAAATCCACCACCTACTCTACTTCATTTTCCTCCCCAACAAATTTCCTTATGCATACTTCAAAGATCACTTACCCACCCACTTTTTGCATTTTTGGCCTCTCTTTCCAATTTTTAACAACCTTTTCCCCTATCTCCTTTGTCTTATTTTTCCATTCTCATCAATTCCCCTTGTCCTTGGTAGTTTGTCACACCCTCTTCATTACTCTTGTTTCCTCACCATTTCCAAATCATATTATGCATCTTGTAATCTTTTTGTTTCTTCTATTGCTACAATTTTTCTTTGTGTGTACCACCATTCTCTATCATTTCACCACTCTTCCCACCTTTCCCATTTTCCATTCTTCTTGTTTGCTTTATTTTCACCCTTTCATCCCTTTTGTCTTCTTTTTTTCCTCCATAACTAGTTTCTACCTAGTTATTTATCTTTTAAGAAGCCTTCCATAATTTCCCCTTTTCTTCTTATCAGTTCTTTCCTTTTTCATTTTGCATTCCCCTTTTCCTCTTTCTATCTCAGTATTCACTTATATTTTGCATTTATGTGAGTATCTGTGCTTTATATCTCTACTTAAATTCTCCCTTTTTCTTCTTAACATCCTTGATCTTCATCCTTTATCTTAATCTCATTCCATTTCATTGTTTTCCATCATCCTCTCCATTTTCTCTATTTCATTTCATTTTTATTGTCTTAAGGACATTCCTTGTTCATCTTGACCTTATTATTTTTTGTCTTATATGTCCATGACTAGCTCCTTCCTTCCTTATCCACCTTTATCTTTATATGTGACCTCATTTTTTTCTTCATATATCTCTTCATCCATCTCTTGGTCCACCTTCACCTCATCCCTTGTTAGATATCATTTATTTTCTCCCATTCAACCTCCACCTCTTTGCAGTGTGGTTACTAGTTGAACCACTTTTATGTGCATCTCCTTGTCTTCTTCCTCATGTCCCCCATGCCATTGATTTAATGCATGAAATATGGTTAGGTTTTTTACTTTGAGTGCATCCATTTCTTCCTTTAATGCCTTTGAATATTGAGCTTGTATTCTATTTTTTATCCCTCTCTAGCTACTCCCTTCACCCTACCTATCACCTTTTTCCCTTTTAAACCCTATACCCATTTTGAGCTTATATGATTAAAAAATATATCATGCTATGGAAATTAATGTCTTCCATTATATTTTGGTTTACTACAATATATATACCAATCATATGACTCTATAACACAATCAACCATGCCTACAAGCTCATACAAGCCAAAAGTGAGCATGAGCACCACCAGCTATTAGGATGCAGATTCCTTCCCCATCTCCTCTGGTCTTGCCTATTTTTAACCCCTTTTACTCTAACCTTCAAAGATTTTAGAATCAAAACTAAAACCACCTTCAAATGGAATATTTGGGGTATCTTCATGTAGATGCTATCTATACCCTCTCACATGACCTACCTCCCAACCAATAATTTCCCTTGATTCTCCATACCTAGCCTACATCTTCCTATGCACTATAATAGCCCTAATATTTAATCATATTCCACATAGTAACCTTTTATAGGAGTCACCTCTTCCACCAAAATATTTTCCTCTTTGGTTTCTTTTAGTCCTATTTCTCCCACCTTCCTTTTTAACTCCCCAATCTATCTATCTTTATACATTCTTCTTCTATTTTCCCTCTCAGTCTTCCATTTATACCATTTATTTTACTTCCTATTTCAACCTAATCCCTCATTTAATTAATATTATTATTATTATTCACCTCACTCTATATTCCAAAACCCCTTAGAGTCTTTCTCTGAATTCCCCCAAAACTCAATGCTTACTTATTTTGGGGCCCCACTAGCTCAAGAGTTAAGGGATAAAATCTTTGCCACTTCTTGTTTACCCACTCTACTACATTGCTTCCATGAATAATTGAATAATACCTTTCTATAGCCTTTTAATGATATTATTGTGGAGTGTGTATAATGTTAGCTTATTTGGAGGGTGATAAACAAACCCATTAGGTCACCATGGCAATTCAAGTAGTGCCAAATTTTCTAAAGCCTGGTAAAATATATTTCTCTCTTTTTTAAAATGGTGGAAAAAATTTCATGCTTGAACCTACTTATCCATGGATATAGATTCCATTTGAAAATTTGAATCAATCATTTAATTGTATCCCAGGTAATCTCATCCACCATTTCCACCAAACCAATCAGACAACTATTTTATAGCCATCTTTTCTACCCTTTAGCACTTATCTTTCTCCAACATCCTTCAACCAGACATAACTATGTGATATGTAAAATTGGGGAAACCAAGAAAACTAACACTCCCCACCTAAAAATAACTACATTAGGCTTGAAGTTCATATTGGACATTATGTCTATGAAACTATGTAGGTAACGTCCACTTGCCTAGTACATATGGAGTCCAATTGATCACCCCATTCCAACCAACCAACCCACTTGCCCACATCCACCTTGATGTTGGCCATTTTTGACTTGACTTATTTACATGTTTTGTTATGACCTTAGCTTAGATACCTATGAATAACATTGACCTTGTCTAGATGACTTGATAGGATTAATTTGATCAACTATGACTAATGTTGTGGACAGATTACGCTATCATATATCTATATAAAACTTGGCCTTCTTTTTATCAACATTGGTAGCTTTAATATTTGTGAAATATTGAATATCATGCTTCGTCACATTTTATGAAACCATTGGCATCTCACATGCCCAACTACCTTGTGGCACCACCTAGTGTCTCCCCACTAAGTGCTTATCAAACTTGCACCTGATTCGACCTTTCCTCATCAAATATTAGTTTGAGGGTGAACACCTCCTCCCATACTTGAAGCACCCTAACCTTTAACCAAGTGATCCATTTTTGTTAGATCTTGTTAATTTAAAGTTGCATAACAAAAAGGGGTAAATGTAGACACTAGAAAACTACATACTTATAGTTTTCGATGACTAAATGCCTTACAACCCCTTAAACCTTAACCAACCCCTCTTAACCTAAACAAAGCACTATTATCATATTCACATAATACTATTTGAAAGTACTATTCAAAGGTAATATTCACTATCACTATTCATTATGGGACCCACTATCACATGGCATGTGATATGGCAAGTGACATGGAAGGTGATTTAAGAGGTGATATGGAAAGTGACATGGCTTATAAGTTAGTTGGCTTGATGTGGGACATCATACCCCACCTGGGACCCTTTCCTAAGGTGCTTAATGACCTCATTTAAGCATCACAAGAATTCCCCCTTGAAATATGGAAAATTTACTCTTAAGGTGCCATCATTCAACATGTATTTTATCTTCACATGTGAAAGTTGCCTTCAAAATAGGATAACCACCTCTTTAGTGCTTTAGAAAAGACAAAGAGCACTATATCGACGCATTTTTGAATTTTTAATCAAAATGAGAGACCCATGATCAAGGTGGGAATCCCACCATCCTCTTATTTTGACTCATTCATACACTCACATGGAGAATGACACCACATTTTCTGGGGCATCTCTTTAAGTGCTTGGATGAAGACAAGAAAGGGTGGTGGAAAGTCTTTTAGCCTCATTTATGCCCATGTGCATGATTCCCATTCAAAATTGGACTCATGTGCAATGTGCGAGACCCATGATCAAGGTGGGAATCCCACCACCCTCATCTTTTGACTCATTCATGCATCCACATGGAAAATGGCACCACATTTTGTGGAGCATCTCTTTAAGTACTTGGATGAAGATTAAAAAGGGTGGTGAAAAGTCTTTTGGCCTCATTTAGACCCATGTACATGATTCTCATTAAAAATTGGACTCATGTGCAAGGTGAGAGACACACCAACCCAAATAGGAGACTCATGATCAAGGTGAGAATCCCACCACCCTCATATTTTGAATCATTTAGTCACCACATGGGAAATGGTGCTATACTTCTACTATTCCATCTTTTGGCATGGTTCTTGACAATAAATGTTATAAATATCCCCCCTTTCCTTCACCCAAGGTTGAATGGGAAGTTAGTATTTAGTTATTAAAATATTGTTGTAGATATTTAAAAGAGGTCATCATTTTGGAGGTCATCCACATCTTGGAGGAAAATAATTTAAAGCAACAAAGCTCTATAAAAATTGTCATAGGATTCCTTCATCACATCATCAACACCATCAATCACATCAACAATACTCAAGGTCATCCTCCCTTAACAAATAGGAGTTCTCACAAAGTCTAGATTTGACACATGTAAATTTAATGGGTATTATTATACACACCCTTCTTGACTATTTTATTATTTTCGCACTTAAGAAAAAAAAATAGATAGAAACACTTATAATTGTAAATAGAGTTTTAGATGTTGGTATCACTTATAATCTCTAATAATTTTGACCAAAACTAACTTTAGGACATTTTTAGTAGCCTTGGCTTGACCATTAGTTTGTAGATTATATAGGTAGGTTAAATGACATGATATATAAAATTTATTACATAGATCATTAATTGTAGGGTTATTGATAGGGGTCCCATTAGTAGTAATGATGACTTAAGGTACTTCATGTTTCACTCAAATTTCACTATTACTCAGAAGAAGGAAGTAAAACTAAAAATATGGGTTTTAGAAGAAATATCGATAAAAGTGCATGCATTAGATTAGAAGATTGTAAAGATATCCTTTTTGGCTTTGGAAGAAGACCTAAAAATAAGAAATCATGGGAAGGTGGATTCGATGGATAGTTAAGGTGGATTGTTTGATGTAAAAACTGATCATAATTCTGATAGAGTGACGGTGCTTAGAGTGGTGATGATAAGTTGGGCTTACTGGATTGCTAAAGCACCTAATGATGATTGATCTATAGAAGAGATTCTAGATATTAGAGCTCTTGTTAATAATTGTAGATGGATTTTACTTTGTAACTCTCTTCTTTTTATAGGCAAAAGCAAGAGCTTGAAGTGGGAGTGTAACTAAGGATTATAATTATAACTCATCCATATAATTCCTCATGAAAGGATTTAGATGAATTATATTTAGAAAATTTGAGAGATAGTTTTCATGGTGATTACATGTTAAGGTTTCAATCAATGGAGCTTGACTATCGATGGTTAGGCTAACTATTGATAGTTAGCCTGTTTATCAGTTATCGAGGCAAAAAGGCCAAAATAGGTAAAAAGGGCTAGTTTAAACTAGTTATGTAAAAATAAATAGAAATGGGTTTAGGTAAGTTTAAAAGTTTTGAGGGATTATGACATTTAGAATCATGCATGTGGATTTCTCATGTCTACATTTGCACCTTTTTATTATGTGGATTGAATCAACAAGCTACAAAACAAAAACAAAACTAGGTATGGTAAAGGTCAAGTTTGCCTCAATAATGAGAGGAGGTGCTCCCCCTAAAATTAAGAAGTGATAAGGCAAAATGAAATTAGGTCAAGGTTTGATAAGTGGGAGTTGGTAGCTAGTGAGTGAGATGCAGAACCTACACATAAAAGTGACTATGTGTGATAGTTTTAGATCACATGAAGACTAAAGTATCCAATGTTAATGAAAATAAGGTTGGTGTGAAGAAGACAAGTGACCAATGTATTGCATGACTCCTGTAGGCATGGTAGTTGGATACACCTATTAGTATTTGAGGTAGATTTGAGTGTTTTAGTGGGTATCCAAGGTAAGAACTGATCCTAAGAAAATAGCAAATGGGTCAATGTGTGACAAACATCCAAGGTAAGAAATGCTCCAAAAAAGACACAAATGATTTGGTTGTTGAACTAGGTGGTGCAAATATAGTGAACATGACAAGGCTAGTTGGTAAAGTCAAAATGACCCACATAAATCCATTACAAAACATGCAAATAGGTTGGTAAAAATGATTGACATCGAGGTAGATATGGGAAAATGGGTGGGTTGGGGTGTGGTTGAGCTGACTCCATATGCACTAGGCAAGTAGACATTGCCTATATAGTTTAGGGGATGCAGGATCCCACAAATTTAGGCCAAATGTAATTCTTTCTTAGAAAGGTAGTGATGAGGTAGTGATTAGGTGAGTGCTTTAAAAAGTGGGGTAAATAGATTATTTGAGCTTTATACTAAATGTGACTAAGTATGATATTCTTGATTACAATGGCCAACATTTAGGTAGATTTGGTCTAATGGGTTGGTTAGAGAAGGGTACTCTTAGAAAGGTCAAGTTTTGATATGTTAAGTGGATATGAGGTGATCTCATAAGAGGGTAACCCCTATGTGGGTGTTAGTGAAAAATGAAATAAAAAATGTGTGACCTTGATCATTGATGGTCACCCTGACCATCGATGGTCAAGGGGAAACCCTAAAATTTAAAACATTAAAAGTGAAAGTGAAAATTCATTTACCTTTTGACATTTTACCTTCATTCTTTTTGTTTTGGAAATTTTGTATTGTGGCATTTTTCACTAAGTGTTGATCGAGTTAATTAAAAGGTGGGGAGTGGTGAATGATTAAGCTAATTTAGTGTTGACTGAGATGGAGGGTAGATGAGGGCATATTCAAGTAGAGGGACATAAGCTCTAACCATGTTAGTGATCATGAAATGAGGTAGGAGGTGCCCTAAAATTGATAGGATAGTGTAATTGGTTATGTTAAAGGTACACTATAGAGAATGTGGATGATGTGGTTAGTGTTTAAAACTAGTATTTTGTGTAGTAAAATAATGCCCTAGTTTTAGTTTTTTGATTAATTATGCAAATGTGTTGGTGAATTAGTAGTTGGAAGGTGTGTTGAGTTGGGAAAGGGTTAGAGATTATGTATAGACAGGGTAGTGTGGGAATAAACTATGATTGGTAGGGTTTTGAGAGGTTTAGGGTTTGAGGTTTACACCATCAGTGGTCACACATAGTGACCATCGATGGTTGAACCTAACCATTGATGATCGACCCTGAGGGTAAAAGTGGCTCTTAGAACTCTTGACAGTTCAAGGAACCATCGGCAATCAATCTTTTAGTTGAAGAAAGTTTGTATGTGTGTTTAAAATGTTTAAATGTATAGTGTTTAAATGTTGATGAAGACACTATTAAAATAATAAAGGTGTTTTCTAAAGGTCATAGGGTTAAGATATTATGAATTTTGAAAGGTTTTGAAGAAATGTGTCTAGTGACATAAAAAGGTGGAATGTCAGTTTAATAGGATGAGATGTGAAAAGGGGGTTGGTGGGTAGAGGGAGTTGGATGGTCTTGGCATATGATAGGCATGGAAAAATAATGTGTTAGGGTTGAGGTGGAAATAGTTGAGGGAAAGTTGTAAATAGGGCAACTATTTGTGATATTAGTTTGAATAAAAATATAATTTTGTTGTGAGTGTGAGAGGTAATATGGTGAAGGGGACATGTTAGATGGGTATGAAGATCAAAAAATGTAGGTGTAAATTGGTACTTAACTTTATGTAGAAAACTAAACACACATACCAATATGATTAATTTTATAGGCCTATGACCATATTCAAATTAGAGACTAAATTCCCACAATCTTCATAGAGGTTTTTGATGTGATGACTGTTGATGAGTGGAGACACATGTAGGTTATGGGATTAGGCATGATGTGTCAGTATCAACATGTACCATGAGACAACGATATGGTTGTTGTGCTCATTAAGAGATGGGATCTCATGAAAAATGCCTTATGTTTGCCTATCATGGAGATCACCATCCTACTAGAGGATGTGACTAGGATAACCAAGTATTCCATCTGAAGAGATCCAATTTAGCACACAGAGAGTGATGAGTTAAATTACCACATGGACCTCATATATGGTGTAGATTGAGTTCATGCATAGTTCCATGTAAGTGGATTTAGATATTGTCTATTGTATTAGAGGGATCTTAGGGATAGATGCTTGATGATGATGGATTTGATGAGTTTTGTCCTACCAAACTTCATGGGTGGTTGATTTCCATACTTACTTATTTTTGTGTTAGTGGAGATGCTTCTAGGGAGGACTATTTTTGGGTGGGCACAAGTCTTGCTTATGTATATTTATAGAGAGTTAAGGGCCGTCTGAGCACATAGGGACTATGAGATTAGTATGGTAAGTGTGTTACATTATTGGGATTTTGAGCACATTTGGGTATTGAGACCCTTAGGACTACTAGAGGATACTCATGTACTAACTAATTATGTTGTCAACTTCATATAGTGGAGGAGAGTAAGTGGTGGAGCCAAGGATATTGAGTGGTTTTAGGATGATTTGGAGGGTCTGGTGCTAGGGGATGTTGCATGGTGACCATATGTTGGGTGGCCATAGTGGGCAGATTCAAGTACCACACCATAGGGCTATAGAGATATAGGTGGGTGTATGGGAGGAGAGAGATGGAGACAGAGTTGATCTCTTTCAACCAAGTATGGAGATAGTTTAGCTTGGTGTAGGGGATTTTACTTGACACACTGAGGTATCAGAGAGAGGAGGTTGAGTTCCTATTACCTGAGCCCGAACCACATGACATAGTGCATGACTTCAAGGAGTTACCAATGGGAGGCCAAGTTGGTGATGTAGGTATTAATGATGGTTACATATCTTGGTACCATGGTAGGTATGCTATAGTGGATTTTGGATGGGGGGATGGTGGTCATCAGGCCATGGATGTTCATTTAGTGGTGACATAGGTGAAGGGTGATACACAGGTAACAATAATGTTAGCAATAACTTGGGCATAGATAGCTTCCTTATAGTGATAGGTGGCAATTTTATAGGGCCATATCATGACACTAAAGGGGAAAGTGGGGGAAGTGATGGTTGATAGGGACTAGGCATGGACCCAGGTCATAGATATATGGGGGTAAGTTGCCACTTTGTAGGGCTAGATTGGCTCCTTATAGGGATAGATTAGGGTTGGGATGGTAGGTGCAATAGTAGGAGGGCCATCAAATTTAGTGATAGGGGCATGGTATCTAGTGACTATGTAAGAGCTTAGATATTATGAGGTAATAGTGCTTGATCAGTTATCCCATGCTATGAGATTTATAGAGTATAGATCCAGTTTGGGTGGTAGGGCTACACTAGCTACTCTAGGGTAGTGAGCTGCTATAGTTGGGAAAACAAGGGTCCTAGGGAGACCACCATCAAGTATAGGTACATGAACGAATGGGGCCAGTGGTAGTGGTGTAGGTGTTTTGAGTGCTATAGGGTCTTACTTGATATATGATATGTATATGATATTTTATTCCAGCCTATGTGTTGATGATGCAAGATGTACATTTTGAGAGAGATACATGTATATTATTGTATACCCATGGTGATGTTTATTGATGATTATAGATTCATGATTTTAGATATATGATCCAAGTTTATTTTTTTATTTGTTGATGGCTTTAATGGTTATGAGGATTATTGATGAATGTTCAGATTGATTATGGTTATGCTCCTCATAGTGTGGACTTACCTAGCTAGTTATGTAGTGAGATAGCATTTGTTCACTTATGATTATAATGATGTTGATGATATTTGTGATGATGTCTATGTTAATGATTTAATGTGTATATGTTTCCTTATGTAGGTTTAGACATGTGGTGAAGATCATTTATTACTTCATTATTTATAGATGTCATGATGTTGATATGATATTGATGGATATGCTAATGTCTTTTTGGTATTGTGGATGTGTTGATGCTATATGAAAAATATCTCTTTATTTAGAACTTAAGTGAAAATTTACATGAAACAAGTGAATAACAAACTAGATGTATAGGAGACTAAGCAAAATCATGAGGGGCACACCCATGAATAAGGAACATACTGCCTTTTTATTGGTAAGGACTAACACAAAACCCAAAGTTGGATTTTAGCTTATTGAAGGTAAGCCTTTCAAGTACTTCACATTAGCGTGATTAATGTTGATAATGAGGTATCTTGATTAGGATGTGTCAAGTAAGCTCATAGTCCCATGTATATGTAATATGTGGAGGGAGAATGGGTTAAACTAGAACTATTTAGTAATACTAGTATGCTTTTTCTATATGCTTCCCAAAGAGGTAGTATAGATGAATCTATGTTTATATATAATGTGTAGACCAATTAATGTGGGAAGTCTACTAATGAGAGCTGATTGTAGTTTTTCCAAGAGTATTACTGATATGAGAGATGATTGTGGTTTTCAAAATTTTGTTGCTTTTTCTTAGCTTTTGTTTTTGTTTTTGATTTTTTTTTTTGCTTTTGATTTTTGTTGGGGGGTCAGGGAAGTTGATCGATGCGGGAAACTTCCAAGAAGTTTCTATCTTTGACTAATGCTTTACTCAGCCATCCTTCAAAGGAGTGGTCTAAGTTTATATGTTTAATTCAAATGACTTTGATAGTTGTCCTTCAAGGGAGTAGTCCACATTATGTTTGGCAATTTTAATTTATTTTAATAGATGTCCTTTAAGGGAATGGTCTATGAATGATAAGAATGACCCATGATTTGTTTTTTATATTTGATATTGCTTTTGTTGTGATTTTATTTTGTTTGACATAGACTTGCTCATACACACTCAATATA
Source organism: Torreya grandis (assembly GCA_037957365.1). NCBI lineage: Eukaryota > Viridiplantae > Streptophyta > Pinopsida > Cupressales > Taxaceae > Torreya > Torreya grandis. The sequence continues at coordinate 1,084,826 of JARHVA010005273.1, read as the reverse complement.
TTAACTTTATGAAGGCAAAACTAAGCTGACACAAAGGTTTAGTAGGTGGAAGAGAGGTATAGGTGATAATGACCATATGAATTGATCTCAAAGAGATGGGAAGTACTATGAGAATAATATTGTAGATAGAGCCATGGTATCCACAATTTAAGATTAGGCTATAATTGTGATGGATAATCACATGATTTAGTTTTAGTTGGTTGCCCCTAAAGAGAAAAATGAATGTGGTTGCAAGGGATGAGTTTAAGCTAGATAAATGATGATTGTGATCCTTATTTAACAATAGAAGGAACATAGATATGAGGCATTGAGAGGCTCAAGTTCTAGTTTGGTTATGAAAGAGGATAAATGATAAGCTCCTAATCCATACTTTGCTAGTTTTCTAACACCAATCAGAGAGATGGGAGATGAAGCGATGAATAAATTGAAGTTTCCCTTGCAAGATGTGGAGTTGTTTAATATTAGTTAGAGGTAGCATCTCAAGGATGGATTTGATTTTGGCTGGATCAACTTTAATTCCTCAAAGGGAAATAATGAAGCCAATATGTTTGCCTAAAAATACCCCAAAAATACATTTCTTGGGATTAAGGTGGACATGATAATGGATAAGTCACTCAAAAATAATCTTGAGAATGGCTAAATGGTATTTTTGAATTTTGGACTTCCCAAGAAGGTCATCCACATAGTATTCGATGATTATATGGATAAGGTCATGGAAAATATAGGTCATGGAATGTTGGTAGGTTGCATCAGTGTTATTAAGATTGAAGGACATGACTCTATACTAGAAAGTGGGGTGATAAAGGTAGTTTTGTGTTGATCTTTAGGGGTATTCAAAATTTTATTATAACTTAAGAATCCATCTATGAGTAACAACATCTCGTGGCCTACTGTAGGATCAACAAGTTGCTCAATTATAGGTAGAGGAAAGTCATCCTTTAGGTAGATCAATTTGAGGTTAGGAAAGTCCACATACATACATATTTTCCCTATGGCTTTAGTGATAGGTACAATGTTTGAAACCCATTAGGGATAATCAATGGGTTGAATAAAGTTGACAAAAAGGAGGTGTTAAAACTCTTATTTAACAAGTAGGGCTATGTGAGGGTGCATTCAATGAAGTTTATATTTTATATGTTTAGCATCATGATTGGTTAAAATGTTATGGGTGGTGATGTCTATGTCAATATCAAGCATATCAACATATGACCATGCAAATGCAATATTATAGTCTTGGGAGAAGGTAGAGAAGTCATGTAGTTCCTTAGAGGTGAGAGTTTGGCCAGGTTTGATGATTTGGGGGTTGTTTGGAGTGCCTATGTCAACATCTATGGTAGATTAATTCAACATGGCTGAGGTTTTTAGAGGTAAATATTTGTGGATGGATGAATCTGGTTCACCTAGGTAGGTGAGAATAACATCATCATCTTGACACTGAACAATGTTAATGGTAGGAGATTCTTCTCCCATGAGTTTAGGATGGGTCAAAGGGATGGATATGGATTCCCATTAACTTTAAAAATTTATGGGGTTAAGGGTAATCATGTTGATGAAAAAAATTTGGGTGGGATGATGTCCTCATCCTCACCCATAGGTGGAGGGGGTGCTAGTGAGGAAGGGGTCTCTTCTTCAATAATGGTAGGGGTAGTTTGTTTGGAATTCTTCTTATTGTGTAAAATGAAGTTGAGGGCATGCTTCCCATGAGGTTTTTGGGTCTCAATTGAGGTCTATGTGTGTGGGATATGCTCATATCATCCTAAACTAAATCCCTTCTAAGCACACCAATGAAGGTATAACTTGGAAAAGTCTAGGTTATCCAACTATGAGAAGTTAGAGGTGAATGGTTGAGGTAGAGAGGGAGTGATGTTAGTGTTAAGTGGATTGTCAATTACCCCATAAATAAAGTGGGTTTGACATATCAGAGGCCCCAAAGAAGTAATGTCTCCAATATTGGGGTCATATCCCAATTGGTGGTTAAGTTTCCCATATTCTTGGGGAGTAAGGAGGGCATTGAGGGTGAGGAGATGGTATTATCCAAGGGTGAGGCATTGGAAGGTAGGTTTCAAAGGATCACTGATGGGTATCTATTTTGTGAGGATAGACAAGCTAATAGAGGCCTTAGTGAAAGGAGAAGAAGTAACGACTTTGACTTCTATAGGTGAGGGTTTGATGGTGGTTGTTTGTAGTTCTTTGGATGGAGGTAGAAGAACATCATTATGTAAATAGGTCATATTACACACTACAAAAGGGCTAGGGTCAGCTTGTATGGTAATAACTTGACCTTCATGTTCAAACTTGATGTAATGGTGGACTTTAGAAGGTACATATCTCATGGCATGAATCCAAGGTCTCATAAGTAAAAAATTATACTAGAATTCACCTTTGACTACATAGAATAGTTTGGGGAGTGTGCAAGGTCCTAGCCAAATGTGGAGGATGATAGTTCTCAAGGTAGTGGTTATCTTGTTATTAAAAGATTGAAGGATGACTAAAGTTTTGGACATGACATTGTCTTATAGCTTAATTTGTTCATAGGCATGGGAAGAGATGATGTTGATATTGGCTCACCCATCAATCATAACCTATTTGATGTGGGTTGTAATAAAAAGAGGGGGATCTGGGTCTTTAAGGTGGATAGAAGGTATCTCTGAGTCTTTGAATGTAACAAGGGTGGAGAGTTAGAGATCACCAATGAAGGCCTCTATGGGTTGGGAATCCCCTGGTCTGACTTTAATGGCCTACATAGCCTTGATCATGGCCTAATGATGATGGGGTGAGGTGGAAATGAGCTCATAGAGGCTCATTTTAGTAGGGGTTTGGTGGAGTTGTTTAAGGATGACCCTCTTAATGTATTTAGAGGGGTTAATCTTTGATGTGCCTAAGATACTAACTTTTAGCTTAGCTAAAAGCATGGAGGTTTGGGTTTGGTTGGGTATAGGGTGATTTGGTGGGTGTGTCCATGGAATGGACATTTTGGCATTCCTTTTGTCCTTTTATTATGATTATGTGAGCACATTAATGGTATGGATAGAGGGGAAAGGTGTGATGGGGGGTTGGGTAGATTCTTTGTCATTCTAAGGTGAGAGTGGGGGATTAATAATGTGTGGGTGACTGGTTGTTGGGTGTAATGGTGGAGGAATGGATGGAAGGTCACCTACCAAAAGATCATCCTCATCATAAAGTTGGTGGAAAATGGCTTGGAGAGCTTTACTATTCTCTGTGACATGCTTAGGTGTCCTATGATAGGAGAAAATTTGATGGTCATTGTACCAAGTTCTCTTCAAACCAAAAGGATTGAAAGGTTTGATGGGAAGTAATGTGAGGTAGGAGGTCTATACTAACTTTTGAATAATGGTTGTATAGGATTTTTCTAGAGGTAAGGAAGGTTTTAGGCTCATGGTTTTAGTTGGTACGATGGGTGTGTGGGTGGTAATAGGTTGGGTGAGAGATGACTTGGGTAAGGTGGTTTAGGTAGATGGTTTTGGCCTAGGCACATTGGTAGTTAAGGTGGCCGAATTTGGTTGTTTGACTAGCTATGATGTAGGAAGGACCAATGTATTAATTAACAAATGTGTTGGCATAATCAATGATAGTGAGAGATATATGTTGAAAGGGGGTTTCTTTTTTAGCAAAGTGAAAGGGTGGGGCCTTAGGATAGAGGGAAAGGTAGAGGGAGGTAGAGGCTTAGGGATGCGTTCTTTCAATGATTTCATCCTTTTAACTGGTGTGGGTCAAGATCTGGGTATAGGCTTGGGTAAAGTTAAGTCTACTTTCAAAGATGGGTGAACCCTACTCTGAATAGGGAAGTCACCAAGAGTTCTGAAAGGTTTTTTTGGTGAGGTGGTGGATTTCTTGGTTAACTGAGAAGGTGAGGGGTTATTGAAGGTTTGGATTAGTTTAAGAGGTGATGGAGAAATGATGGATTAGCTAATTAGAGGTGTGTTAGATGGTTTAGGTTTGTTGATGGAGGGAAGCCCTAAATATTTCCATAAAGTGGCTTCATCCATGTATGGTTTTAATATGAATTCCAATTTATATACTGATGTGGAAAAAGGTTTGTGTACTGGTCCTAATCCATGGGTAGTGGATGTAATAGATAGATTTGTAGGTTGGGTAGGATGCTTAGCAGGTTGGTTGATCTCTTGAGGTGAGGGAAGCAAGGTTGAGATAAATGGCTCATCCATAAGAGGCATGGGTAAGAATGTTCCTCCTTTAAGGACAATATCCATAGGAGTAGTAGTTTGTTGGGAAGTTGGTGGAGGTGGTGAATTAGGAATGTTGATTTGCCCAGATGTGCTAGTTAAGGAAGTATGTGATGATTCCAAAACTTCTATGAGGGTAGCTCGCGAGAAATGAATTTCTTTGGTTTGACTATATTTATGAGGCTAAGGTGAATCTATGACCTCAATATTTGAAGTGGGGGAGGAATGGGTAGATTGGAGATCAGTCCCCATGGGTAAGTGTATTATGAATCATGTTAACCATGTGGGCATTATGAGAGCACTCAGCTTATGTGTCTTTAGCTTTGATAGGGCATGGTTTGGAAAAAGTTTCCTAAAGATGTCAAGAGCTTGAATTTGAGGGGCATTGGGATTATCCAATAGGAGTTACCCTTTGTCGATAAGACTCTAAACAATATTATTTAAAGTATTACATCTACTGACATTATACCTAATTACTTGATGAAAAGCACATAGATCATTCTCATTATACCATGTATGTGATGGATGAGAAAAATTATTGGGGTTGTTTTATAGGTGGAATTTGTATAAGGTTATCTCTTAGTAGCTTCTCTAGAAATGAGGTGTAAGATTCTCCAAGTGGAGTGAATTATTTTTAGTTGTTTTGGTTTGGGTTTCTTGCATTTGGATTGGAGGTAATGGGAGAATTTTTTGGGTTGACATTGGGTGGAGGGGAATTTTTAAGGATGATGGCATTCATGGTTCCCCTAGTCTTGGTTCTGGTATTGGCTTGGTTTCCTAGTTTTGAAGAAGAGGTCTCATTAGCCTTGAAGGTAGAGTTATTTTTTCATAACTTTAATTTACCTCATCTATGGCCTAGTTTTCTAGCTTACATGCCATGGTAAAAGCCTCATCAAAGGTCCTAAAGCTTTGGACATGTAGTCTAGAAGATATATGTCTAGCACAAGCTCGAGTGAATTTTTTTATAAGTTTAGGTTAAGGCAAGGAAAATTAGAGTTGAGTAATCAAGCTTCTCTAATGGGTGACAAAATTGGCAATGGACTCTTCATCAAATTGTTTGATAGAATATAGGTTTATGATAGAGACATTCTTGGACATGTTAATGGAAAAGTGATCTAAGAAGACTTGTGCTAGTTGGGTGAAAGAAAAGATGGAATATTTGGTAAGGGCATTATACCAGTCAAGTGTTAGATTGGATAAAGACATGGGGAAGGTTCAGAGGAGAAGGGCATCATCATAAGTAATCATGTAACATGCATGCCTAAATGCCCTAAGGTGCTACTGGGGGTCCTCCTTGCTTTGAAATTTGGTAAATTTTAGAAGCTCCAATTGAGGAGGGTAAGGTTTGATAGGAACAAAAAGATGAATAGGTTCATTACAAATCTGATCATAAGACAAGATGTTATGAGATCCTAAAATAAATAACTGAAGGTTGGTTATTTTATCCATGAGCATTTTCATTAGGTCAGTTTGAGGTGGTGCACTAAAAGGATAGTAAGGATGATATTGGGGTTGAGGTTGGGCAACATTTTGGTAATTACTTGGTGATGTATAGGCTTCCACATATTAGAATGTGGATGCTAGAGGTTGAGCAAGGTAGGTGGATGATGGTTGTTAGGTAGTGGGTATATACAGTTGTGGGTTAGTAATGTATCTTGGGTTGGGTGTAATGGGTAAATATTGTTAAGTCCTTATGGATTAGGTGTGGATGATAATTGGGTTGGTTGCAAGATGGGGGTACTGACCTTTATGCTAATGGGTGGTGAGGTGGAAGGGATATGTACCCTTAAGCTTGATAAAAAGTTATTAATTGATGGGATAGGTTTGATAGAGGGGAGGTTGGAGATGCCATTGGTGGGTTCCTCAACTATAAGTGGGACATGATGGGTTAACATTTGGGTTGTCCCTAAGGTAGAGGAGTCATTAGTAGGGGTGGAAGGTGTAAGGGTAATAGTTGGATGGATAGGTTGTTTATCAACCATAGCATCAAAGGGGTTAGTAGATGAAGATACCTAGGTGGTCAAAGGTTGGGTGGTGACTATGGAAATAGGGACACCCTCCATAAGGTGGGATGGCATGGTATAAGGAGCATCTTGAGGTAGAGTTGAAATTGGGATATGGTGAGAAGAGGTTTTAAGATAGTGTTAAAGGGCCACTGAATTATTATCTAAAAAGGTTGTAAAATTCATGTCTCTTTGGGGAAATACTTGAGGGAAATTAGGGCTTACTAATGGATGAGGTCAATCTTCTACCTCAAAGATGTAATCTATAGATGAGGAGGTAGAAGTGGTCAATTTAGGCGATGAGTTTTATTTTGCTAGGTCTCTTCACTGCTGACGAGTGAGAACCATATAAGGAAAGGGGAGAGAAAATAGGAAAAATCTCACCTCTCAAACAAGAAGAAGATAAGAAAATGATCAAGGAAATAAAGAAACACACTATGAAGTACGTCAAGCCTAGAGGTTAGTTTTAATCTTGATTTTGGCTTATGGCTTAGTTTATGAGAATGTGTGATAGAAGTTGGCTTGTAGATCAAGTGCTATAGAAACAGTCTATGGTTGGTTTTAGGTTGTATAGGTGATCAAAATAATATGTATTGGAATCAATATGTTTCTTGGTATTGGGGCCTATCCCCCTCACTTCACAGTCTCATAGCGATAAGGGTGTCAGGTGATTAGCTAATATATATTGATATCCAAAGTTTATACTCAATCAGAGAGCTGAGTTGGTTCTCCTCTTGGTAATGAGCTCTAAGTAGGATTGTTGGGAATGGGAAAGGTGACTACTAGGTGATGAAATCCCAGTTGAGCATTGTCTCAGATTATTTTGATGTTTGATTAATGAAAGTGGTTTGCCTAATGTGTGTAATAAAAGTGGTACTCCAATAAGATTACTGTGCTTTAATTCAAAGTGAACTATTGTAAAAAGTAAGAAATGGATACAATTAATTTTAAGCCCAAAAGAAATTTTAGTTTCAATTACAAGCATAGAGAGAGATAATAGAATACAAATTCAAAGAAAATGTGAGTAAGGACTCTAGGTCCCACTGGGCATGCCAAAATATTTCACTCAAATTTTCTTATTATTTAGAAGAATATAGTAAAACTAGAAATATAGTTGTGGTGAAATATAGATAAAAGTGCATGCATTGGATTAGATGATTGTGAAGATATCCTCTTTGGCTTGGGATGAAGACTTGAAAATAAGAAAGCATGGGAAGGTGGATTGGATGGATAGTTGAGGTGGATTGCTTAATGTATAATCCGGTCATAATTTTGATAGAGTGATGGTGCTTGAAGTGGTGATGGCAAGTTGGACTTACCAAATTGTTTAAGTACCTAATGATGATTGACCTACAAAAGAGGTTCTAGATAATAGAGCTCTTGATAATAATTATAGATGGATTTTCCCTTGTAGCTCTCCTCTTGTTATAGGAAAAATAAAGAGGTTGATGCTGGAGTGTAACTAGGGCTCCTAATTATAAATCATACATGAAATTTATCATGAAAGGATTTGGATGACTTATATTTAGAAAATATGAGTGATATTTTGCATGTTTATTGAATTTTAAGGTTTTAGTCGGCAGAGCCTAACCATTGACAGTTAAGCTAACCAGTGATGGTCGATAAAAAATGCCAAAATAGGTAAAAAGGGCTAGTTTAAGCTAGTGAGGTCAAAATGGATAGAAATGGGTTTAAGTAAGGTTAAAATGTCTGAGGGGTTATGACATTCAAAATCATGCATGTGGATTTACAGTGTTGACACTTTGAATTTATAGATGATTTTATTTAGATTAAACTTTACGATGACTATTTCAATGAAAATTATCAATGGAATTATTTATTACCACTTGCTGAAATATTTAATTTCCATTATAATAAAGTGATTACCATCTAAATAAATAGGGGAAAGTTTACTTATTAAGTCCAATCCCTAAGTGGAAAAGGGCCATGGGGTGATGATGGGCTGTAATGCCTTGGTAGGAACATATATCTCATGTAAAAAATGTTGATATTTCTCACATTTACATACAAATTTACCATCATGGTGTATACATTTGAAAACATCCCCTCCACTAGTTTTTAATGTTGCATCTCCCTGGACCAGTTCTTGGCCTTAGCTATTCACCTAGTTATCTCACTTTTAAAACACATTTTACACTTGTTAAAGTATCTAGGCACCATTTGAAAAACATTTTAGAAACATCATTCTTAGACCCATTTTAAACCCTTTTTCACTTAGGAATCAACCATCGATAGTTATCCTAACCATAAATGGTTAGGTATCTAAACCTAAAACATAAAAACATCTAGATATAAACCAAGCATGCATGGGAAAAATAGAAACTTTACCATGTACACCTTATGTATTTTCTTCCCTTCTAATTGGCATCTTTATCCTCACCCAAATTAGTAATTTTCTCTCTGTAGTAGTTTTGTGCTATAAATTGAAGACTCTTAGAGGAAATGAGGATCCAAAAATTTGTATCTAGGCTCTCTTATTTTCTTTGTGCAGGTATCCAAGACCTTGAAACTTTGTTCGTGTGACTATTAAAAGTTGGAGATACTAGTTATGCTACCCAATTTACTTTAGATTGATATCATCATCCATTTGGCATTTTACAGGTATCTCTTATTATTTTTATTAGTTTCCCTTCTTTATTAATTTCTCTATCTTGATCAAGCCACCTACACTTTATCTCTTACCTTTAGAACCCCTTTCTAATCTCCTACCCATATGCCATTTTATCCCTAACTCCATATCCTCCAAACTTTCCATAAGTAACCATCACTAGTTGCTGTAACCATCACTAATCACAACAACCATTGCCGATTGCCCAACCATCATTGGTCAGACCCAACTATCATCAGTCAATATGACCACCATCAATTACTATAAAAATTAATAGATTGTTATTTTCAAATATTTTCCACCAAACCATACCCTTTTTCTATTTCTAACCTATTTGTAGAGCCTATTCAAATTTTTTGAATTAGATCTTGACCTATTTGACGGTATGGTACTGACCCACTAGATGACATTTAGTCACCTTATTTAATATTTTAATTATACGTAGTCCCTCCTCATCAAAAAGGAGCTCTCACTTCATTTGGTCATCAATAATCACAATGTTTACCATGTACACACCCCTCATTTATTATTTCTCTCCTTTTTCCTAAAAGTAAAAAAAATAGAGTAAGAAATAGTAAGAAACATTTTGGCATGCCCGATGGGACCCCTTCTAGGTTCATAGTTCTCTTTAGGCATATATTTGCATTAGTGAAAATTCATGTTCTTGCATTTTTGTTATTTCTAAATTTCAAAAGATAGAAATTTTATCTATTTTCCTTCCTAAAAATATAAAAAAGAAAGTTTTCATCTTAGGGATAGGTTACATTTTTCATTTTGCATTAGCTGCATTTTTAGCTATTTCTTATTTGCATAAAAAGAAATAAATTTTTGTTTTTGGGTTAAAATTGAGTGCATTCATTGTTTTGATTTCTTAATGATTATCTCACCTAGATTATTTAAATTCATTATGAATTAATCATAGCACACATATGTTACACTACCAAACCACTTGCATAAAATAAACATCAAAACTTACTTGAGACAAGGTCCACTGGGATTTCATCACCTTTTGGATCACCTTATCCTACCTGATGATCTCTTGGATTTCATCACCAAGGGAATGACCCACTCTATTCTCTAGTAGAGTCTAAACTCTAGAAAAATGGTATCTATTAGCTAATCGGCCTAGCTCAGCTTTAGGTTTGTGAAGTGTGGGTAGTAATCCCCCAGTACCAAGCCATGTACCCATTCTATTGTAGATTATTTGACCACAAAAACTTAAACCAAAACCATCCTTAGATATATCTTCTAGTACCCAACATACAATCCAATTTTCCCTTTCACACTCTTTAAGGCATAAGCTAAAAATGATTTAAAAAAAATCCTAGGATTAATTGTGCATTTAGTCTATGATTTGCTTGTTGGGATTTTCTTTGTTTGGTCATTGCTTGAGGTGAGAGGTTCATTATCCATTTTTAGTTTCTCATATGGTCTTAACTAGGCAACAAGTGAGAAATCAAAACAACCAACCACCATTTTCTTCTTCATCCTCATCCATGGATTATACCTTGGATGTTGATAAATCACCCCATGCTTTACTGCAACATTTTTCCCCACCTACAGTGCCTCCCTTGATTCCTTAAGGTGATCTAGATTTTTCCACCTTTTTGGACAAAAATCAGGTTGCTTTACAACACTATCTTAATACCTTAGCCTACCGTACTTTGATGGCTTTGGTTCTTCCCATGAATCCACCCTATGGTATGCCACACCACCTCATGGTTGGTGTTACATCATCCCAACCTTCTATTAGACAAAATTAATCTTCTACCATTGGTTTATCTACCACCACCACCACCTAGACACCTATTACCCCAACCAATACCTCTAATGTTGACTCAACTTTACCCCTTGTGACTTCTACCCATTTAGCCAGTATGGTGTCTTCCACACTCATTTATACCATTCCCACAACCTCAACCAATGTACCAACCTCTACCCCATTAAAAAACTTGATACTCTCCATACCACAAACACATCCCACTTGGTACAGACACTTTAGCATTCCCAACCCAAACCATGTCCCCATTAACCAACCTAAACATACATCTAAACCAACCATTATCAATTCCTCAACAAATCCTCATAGCATCCTATCAATATATTCCCAACCCATTTGGATATATTTCACCTTCCACCTAACCATTAATGCCTATTAGTCTTGCTAGGGAACTATCCTAACCTCAATTTACCACATACCAATATGTGCTTGGCTCTGTACCTCCTATCGCATACCAATTCAAAACTGTAACTCAGCCTCAATAGAACTTACCATCAAATTATGTGGCTACCCAACCCTAACCTGACCTAGTAAGGATGCTCATGGACAAGATGACCCAACTCAAGTCATCTATCTCTAGGTTCTATGACCTTTTATCCTATGACCAAATTCATAATGAACCTATCAACCCTTTTATCCTAATTCATGCTTATCCTCCTTAATGGGAGCTCTACAAATTATCTAAGTTTTAAGGTAAAGAGGATCCTCAATAAAATTTGAGGGTATTTCACCATTCTTGTTACTTGATCACATATGATGATGCCCTCCTTCTCTGAACCTTCCCTATGGATTTATCAGGGCCCACCTTGGATTGGTATAATGCCCTTCTTAGGAATTCAATATTTTTGTTCTCCCAACTCATCCAAATTTTATTAGAACATTTTTTTGTCAATATATCCAAGAAGGACTCCATAATCAACCTCTATTCCATCAAGAAGTTTGATGATGAATCAATTGTTAACTTCATTGCACGATGGTGAGGTCTCATTAATCAACTATCCTTTTCACTAACCCAAATAGAAATAATTGAGATTTTATCTAGGGGTTTCACAAAACACATTTCTCCCACCCTTTAAGTGTAAACATTTAGAACCTTTGATGAAGCATTCCCAATGGCATGTAAAATTGAGAACCAAGCCATAGATGAGGGTAAATTGAAATTGTGAAATAAGAATTCTAGATTCAAATCCAATGATCCCTCTTCAACCAAGATAACCAACCAATCCAATTCTAAAGCCAAAGTTTCAACAAAATTTATGGTGCTAAAATATGCCCCACCTCTATTTATTAATCCACCTTGTCAAACCACTCCTTTTAACCCTACTTATTCACCAAATTGAAACCAAAATTTTACCCTAGCCAAGTAATTCACACCTATAGAGAATATTATGAATATGTACTAGAAAAAGTACTCAAATCTAACCTTATTCAACTTCCACCAATCAAGCCACCCTAAAAATTTGACCCCTCTCACCCCATGCCTAGGTGGTACAAGAAAAATGACCATTGTGCTTTCTATTAGGTCATTAGACATTACATAAATTGGTGTAACACTTTTAAAAGTCTTGTCTAAAACTTAATCGATAATAGTGAATTATTATTTGATAATGCTAACACACCTCCAAACCATTCTCTCAATATTTTCCATAAACCATTTCCTAACCATCCTCCACCTACCCAAGCCTATGAAAATCAATTTAAACCATCTTCATCTCATGAGGCATACAAAATAAATGTCATCATAAATGAGGCCATGGGAGATGACCCTAACATTTATATTGCTCCTTCACCAACCTCACCTATGGAAGAAGCAAATTCACCTCTTATCCCTTCAGAGACCTAAATAGAAGGATCTATAGCCACTACATCTTTTCTTGATCAAACTATGCCCATGCCCACTTGTCCTTTCATAGGTAGAACTCCGTTCTTCTCCCTCACAAAATGAAATGGTAGAACTCCCTTCTTATCCTTTGGATACCCTAGCAAAGGAAGGATTTGGCACCATACCTACACCCCCGATCAAACAACCATCTTCTCCCTTAATCACCCCATAAAAAACCATCATTATGGAACCTTATAACTCAAGTAAAGATGAAGGAACCATTCCATCTTCTTCAACCAAGGGCTTAACATTTGAAATGATTGATCAAGGACCCAAACCCACCTAAAAGCCCTTTTCTTAGTTAGTGCAAAGTCTAAAATTTGCCTTGTAACCTAACCTAGATAGAGCAACCTTTTAGTACCATTTGGGGCTCCCATACCAAAATATAACTAAATTCTTGACCTCATTGGCATCCAATCTCTAAATTATTATCATCCCATCTTCAAACTATTCTTTCTCTCAAGACATTAGAGAAAAATATTATTGGGTGAATATTTTGTTGACCAGCTAACTGGTGAGCAAAATAGGTCTTATCACCACAATAGTAGGGAGATTGATCAGCTAGATGTGCAGGTTTACTACATCAAAAGGGGATAAATCTCTCCTCTCATCAAGGGGAGGTTCCTTATTAAGTATACGGAGCTATATATATATATATATATATATATATATATATATATATATATATATATACAAGCAAAAAATAACTCAATGGTAGGACAAACCATCCATATCTCTTTTTCCAGAGATGATGCTAACAAATAGAGGAGAAATCATGGGAAACACTGAAGGTACTTCTCTTCTTTCAGAAGTATTCTTGCAGGAAACAATAGGAGTCCTTTCAAAGAATAAGTAACCGGTAACCAAAGTACAAAGTAACCAAAAATATAAGATGCAGCACAAAGTCTCCACCTTAACTACCCAAGAGAGAGATGCGAAGAACAATGGGGGCACAAAGTCATCCCAAGGTCCTTTACACAGGAAAAAGAAAATAAAAACACACTAAAATTACTTGTGGGGGCACAAAGTCATCCCAAAGTTGGTCTTTAGGACACCTTCCTTACCACTTCCACTAGTTCTGCTTGTTAGATTAGATAAACAAGAACGCTTCTAGGAAATAGACATATAAACAATTTCCTAAATAACACAGGCTATTTCCAGCATAAAGTCTGAAAAGGTCACTTGTTTTCTTATTCAAATGAAGAAAAATAATTAACAATCTAAGCTCAAAGTCTCAGTAAATGACTTTCAATTTGGGCAGAGTTTTTGCTTCTATAGCAGGAAAAGATCCTCTATAACAATCAGAGAGATTACAATATATAGAGGTCGAGAGAGGTTTGGCACGTTTATCCCATGGAATAGCTCATGCTGTGCATGCCATGATTTTAATGCACTTTTAGTTTTTTATTTTAACTTGACTGTCACCCCCTAGAACTGGACGATCCTCTTAGTTTCCTCTCTTGATTGCACCATTGTTCACTTTGCCTTTATTCTTGAATAAGTCATGTCTTTTAAAGGCTCGAGAAATCTGTATCCACATTTCTAGGTTCAAGAGGTCTGTCAGATCTAAACACTGTGTTGATACTCCAGATATTTCATATTATTTCCTCTACTTTGGAGTGATTAGGGCTCTCTCACTTAAGTCTACAAAAATCAACAAACACTTCATTGCCACCAATTTGGCATCCTCAGGTATATCATCATTTGAAAGCTAATAGCTAATTGATTGCCCCTAATTTGATGGTTATGGGTCTATCATCCTTCTTGGCAACTCCTTTTTTGGCTGTTGAATCAGGACCTTAAATTGCCTCTCTATTCTTTGGTCACTTTCCACTAAAAAATTGACACATGGCAGCATCCACTTTGAAATAGGCAAGGACACGCAGCAGCTTTTGCTACTCTTAGAGGCCTTAGAAACATTTTTTATGAGTCTGACAGAAGATGACATGTGTTACAATCTCCATTGTACTTTAGCAGCCTTTGAAAACACTCGAGACTTATTTTAGATTCATGTAGATGATAACACGTGGTGGTCTCTATTTTTCTCTAAAAAATGCTTAGGAGAAGCTTATAAACTTGTTTGAAACTCAGATGCAGACATGTGTCGCTCTCTACGGAGTTATAAATGAATAGGTGGTAGCTTCCACTTGTCTTTGGAGAGTTAGGTAGATGATGACACATGGTGTGTTCTGCTTTCTTCAGTAGCTCACTGGGGGTCCACCAAAGTCTTTATGAAAACAAGAAGCAAGAGGGAGAAATTATGGAGACTGACACTTGTCGGCTTCTGCCAAACTTTGCAAGGCACACATGGCATGTTCCACAACTTCTTGAGACTTAGACAAAAACCCACATAAAAAAGAAATACCTGCACATTGAACTTTGGAGCTATTGAAACTTCATATGGAGACACTTGGAGGCTTTCGACAAGCTTTAGCAAGGATAGGTGGTATCTTCCATTGCAATTAGAAACAAAGTGCAATGGGGCTCGACATATGACATGTGGCGGCTTCCGCTTGACTCATTCTTTTCGGGGTGCTCCTTTGAACCATTTTTATTGAACTGACTAATTGAACCAACTTTGGTTTAATGGTTCATTCCTTCCTTGAAGCTTAGTCTTTTGGAAAGCCGAAGAACTTACCAAAGTGGTTGAGTGTCCTGTTGACATCTCTGAATGGTTCAATTTGGCTGAAGCGCTTAACTCTTTTAACCCTGTCAATGATGTTGAACCTTGAACCCATTGAACTGGTTGACCAAAGTGGTTCAAGGTTCAATAGTTTAATCTTCACTTAGAAGCTTGCCGATGAGCCCCTTTTTGTTTGAACCAAGGTGTTGAACCAATCCTGAAAATGCCCAAGTGTTAGAAACTCACCCCTTTTGATTGAACTCATCTAAAGAAGCCATTGAAATAGTTGAACCTGTTAATTTCAAGCATGTTGAGTCTGTAGATTTCTAGAAAATATTGAAAAGTGAGGAACTTGAAAGCTCAGAAGAAATTTTGAAAAGGGAAGAGGTAAATTTGGTTTTGCAGGACCAAAATGGCTCATACGTTATCCCAAAAAGAGTGACATTTTTTTTGGGGGGGACAACAGCTGGCTCCTATTAGGGAACTTCCTTCAGATGAGAACTTGGAATAGCTGAGGGAAGTAGAAACCAAAATCTCCAGTGCCTTGACGTGTGCAATTGGGCTACGGAGTTGTGCTACCCAAAAAGAAGGGTGAAAAAATGAACAACAATGAAAAGCACAAAAAGAAACAAAAACTAAACAAAAATACATATGTACAAAAAACTTCATCTGATACTTCAAGAGGTAAAGTGCTTTAGATGCAGCCCATTGTGTGGTAGAGAAAAGGGTGTGCCATCTTGATATTTCAATAGGAAGCTGTTTTCACCTTTGAGCTCATGGATAGTAAAAGGGCCTCTCCACAGGGAATCAAATTTTTGATGCATTCCCTTTGGTTTTCTTCTCTTGTCCCACAACAAGACTTGATCTCCAATCTAGAAATCTCAGTTCTTTACTTTCTGGTCAAAGAGTTTCTTCACCAGGTTTTGATAGACTATGATTTGGTCCACCACTACAGTTCTCTACTCTTCTAGCTAAGTCAGGCACATGATTCTCTTATCAAGGGCACTTTCATACATTTGATCTTCAATTGCCTTGACCAATTTTAATGCTAGCAATTCTAAGGTGATTGGTATCTCAGCATTGATACCATAAAGAAGTTGGAAAGGAGACATACCAATTGCCCTTTTGGGTGTAATTATGTCTACCCACAAATCATCAACCAATACTTTATGCCATGTTCTTTGGTTGTCATCAACCAGCTTCTTGATGATAGTCACCAGGTTCTTATTATTTGATTCAGCTTGTCCATTCCCTTATGGAAAGTAATCAGATGAGTGGGAGAGTGTAATTCCATAGTAGAAATAAAATTGAGTGATCTCCTGGGAAGTAAAACAAGCTGCATTATTAGTGACAATCTTAGTTGGGAACCTAAACCTAGAAATGATGTTCTCTTTTAGGAAATTAGACACTACTTCTGAAGCAGCATGTTTGGTTGGAATTGCTTCCACCCACTTGGTGAAGTAGTCTATGGCTATGAGGACATAATCATGTCTAGCACTTGAAGATGGGTTTAAAACACCAATAAGACTGAGGCCCCATTGCTGAAATGGTTCTTTTATGACTACTAGCTTGAGAGGCAGGGCAACTAACTTGGGTCTTCCAACAAACTACTGGCATAGTTCACATTTCTTTACCCACTTATACTCATCTTGAAAAAGAGTAGGCCAGTAATATCTAGCCCAAAGGATCTTATGGATAGTCACAGGAGGAAAAAAATGTCCTCCATAGGCTCGATTATGGAAGGATCTCAAAAATTGGCTTTGCTGCTCCTTGTCCACGTAGTGAAGGAACACTCCATCAAGGCCCCTCTTATACAGGCCATTATTCCAAAGGACAAAATTTTTTGCTTTCAACTTGATAGTCCTTCTCTCTTTATAAGATAGGTGAGTAGGACATTTACCATAAGGAAATGAGCAATACCCGAATACCACTCATCAGTGGTAGAGACAAAGAGGACTGTTGGCACTTCTACTTCTTTTGATTTTTGATGCTCTGTTCCTTTTAGCTTATTATCAACAATTAATTAGCATAAGCCTTTTCCTTGAACTAGCTTTTTTGGTTTGATGAGTAGATCAAACCCCTGAATCTTTATAACCCAATTGCCTCTTTTTGTCCCAAACTCCCACTGAGTTAGTATGGATTTGACTATTGTGTCAGGAACCAAGGCATTAGTACGTGAATTCAAGATGTAGAAGTGGAAATGCTTTACCACCTTCACCACTACATAAGCATGCTTTTCCATATTTGAGTACTTTAGCTCATGAGCTTTGAGAGGATAGCTCATGAAGGAAATGGGAGACTCCATACCTTATTTATTTTGTTAAACCAAAATCACTGAAAGCATGTGTTCTGAAGCATAATTGTACATGGTGAACTCTTTGTTATAGTCTAGACAAACCAAAATTGGGGCATGGGCAATGGCAGTCTTGATATCTTTAAATGCTAACTTGCCTTCACTAGTCCAACCGAAGGTGGGCTTTCCCTTCATCATGTTTACAATATGTCTAGTCTTCTCAGCAAACTTGGTGATGAACCTTCGTAAGAAATTCACCTTTCTAAAGAAAGAGTGAACATCAGTCTTACTTGTAGGCAAGGTAAGCTCTTGGATAGATTTGACTCTATCTAAGTCAATTTTTATGCCTCCTTTGGACACAATGTGTCTGAGAAGTTTTCCCTCTATTACTCCAAAAAGTGACTTCTTGGGGTTCAAGGAAATGCCATTCTGATGGCAACATTCCAACACTTGTTGTAAGTGGCACACATGATCTGGTCGATGCTTAGAGAAAATATTCAAGTCATCAAGATAAAGTATAATGAACTTACCCATCTCATCCTTTAAAGTGAGGTCCATTGCTCTTTAAAAGGTGGCACCAGCATTTATCAAGCCAAAAGGCATTCTCTTATAGGTGAAGGTGCCCCAAGGTGTGGTGAACATAGTTTTATGCTGGTCTGCTTCACCAACTTCAATCTGATTGTATCCTAAAAAACTATCTAGCATTGATAACATCTCTAAACCAATCACTGTCTGAAGCACTTGATCCATGATTAGCAAAGGATAGTTATCCTTCAAGGATGATTGATTCAAATTCCTAAAATCTACACAAAGGTGAATTTTTCCATTCTTCTTCCTCACAGGCACTACGTTTGCAATCCATGTGGAATGATGGATTGGAAAAATGATCTTGGCATTTAACATATTTTGTATCTTAGAAAGAATAGTACCTGATATCTTTAGATTATACTGTCTGGGTTTTTGCTTGTAAGGCATTGAGTTAGCCTTCAGAGTAATGTCATGCCAAATTTCATCAGGCCTGAGTGACTTCAGGTCATCATAGTAGTATGCTAAAATGTCCATGTACTGTCTGAGCAGAGAAGTGAACTTGAATCTTTCCTCAAGAGTGCAACACTTCCTAATGTTAACCATCTTAAGATCTTCCTTGGTACCCAGATTTACTTGATCAAACCCCTGAGAGGAGCTTGCCTCCATTTGCTACTATTTGATGAATCTGTCATTCTTATCAAATAGTTTCTCAAAGGAGACTAGGCCTTTGGGAATCTTAATATCTTTAAGATACATGAACTCTCCATCTATGCTTGAACTTGATTCAGGGGTCAGTTTGGGCTCTTGAGGTTCACTACCTTCAAAATACAACCGTTCAAAACTATCCTTTTGCTCCAAGAAAGCAATGATTTGGTTGTCATTGTTAAACACCTACCAATGACTAGCATTATAAGGTACACTTGGTCAAGAGACTAGTTCAATAGTGTACCTATCTCCTTTGAAGTCTGAGTGGGGAACCAGAAGAGTGCCTAAGATAGCCAAAGCATCAGCTCTATCATTGAATTCCCTAGGGACTACGGAGATGCTAAAAGCATCAAAGTTTTCAATTTGGTCCCAGACTAGATTGTGGTAATGGTACAATCTCTCATTTTTTGTCTGATATAGGTTTCTTACCTGACAAACCACCAGTTTAACATCTCCTTTAGCATGAAGAAGCTTGATACCTTTATCTTAACTGGCCTTTAATCCAAGCAATAGGGACTCATACTTAGCTGTGTTATTAGTGTTGCTAAATTGCAACTTGTAAGATGAAGGAAAAATATCTCCTTGAGGAGATATTAACACAACCCCGGCTCTTGAACTGGTAGAGGAATAGCTGCCATCGAATTCAAGGATCCATACCTCATTAGACACTAATTTTCCTTTGGATTCTTCCTCATTTAGAGGTGGAGACTTTTCCATAGTTCCATCTGAACTAACCTTCAAGTTGTCACCTTTGAGAGATTCAATAGGGGTTTCATGAACTTATTTAGTGGATAGAAAGTAGTTACCCATGCTTGAAGATTCAAACAAAATTTGAGCTTCAGGTGCTGATGATTGGGTGACCACATACTTTGTTTCCTTTTCAAGAAGCAATCTTTTCATGATTCCTTTGACTGAGATTCTTGCCTCAGATAAGTCCATGTTTAATTTGCCACCAACATCTTCGCCAAAATTATGGCCAAGAAGGATGCCATAAGATGCTGGGATGTCATCCACTAAGACAATCATCTTGATTCTTTTGTCTGGGAACACTGCAAATGCAAATTGGGCATCCTTAATTTGCCCTAGCAATGGTACTTGATTATTTTCCATGGAGAAACATCTACCAAATGTCCTGGTTAGTGTAAGGCCAAGAGATTCAGCCACTTTGATAGGTATGACATTGTCCAAAGCTCTAGAATCAATGATACAATTGTTCTGCTGATATCCATTTATTAATAGGGATACATAGAAAGGCTCTATTTTCTCAAGAGCAGCAGGAGGAATAATGACAAGATTGTTTGGGATAGACATGTTCCTTGGGGGATCATGAGTTGCTTTCTTAGCTTCTTGTCTTGCTGGGATGTTTTGGTTCTTCACACATTGAACCAATTTATCCAACTAATCAGGGTTGGACTATAGGAATTCAAATTTAGACATTTGAACTTTGGCTTTCTTTATATGATCAATAATGTCAAGCATATGAAATGAGCTAGGAATAGAGGATGGGAGCTCATCCTTTTGATTCTTGGTAGGGGAAAATTGGACTGTAGATTTAAAGTAGGTGTAAGGGTATTTGGTGTACTTACCTTTCTTACAGTCATTAGATCTTTTGGCTAGAAGGGCAGAGTACTTCCAAACTTAGAAATTGAGATTGCCGATTGAGGTCACTCCTCTATCTTCTCTTTATTAGCTTCTTAAACTGATTGATTCTTAGACCGAGTGAACACAACATATGATCCCTCTGTTACATTACCTTTACTTTTGGGTTTGTCATGATAGTTCAAAAAACCAATGTTGGAGTCTCTAGCTAATTCTTCTTCTTCCTCATTGAAGAGATTAACATCATCTTCAGGGTTTCACTCAGGTTGGAATGAGAAACCTGAGTCAGCTTCAAGATATCCAACCACTGAGTTGGTTGGAGGTGCTTCAATGGCAAGGTTCCTCTGTGGGGGAGGAAGATGATTCAGCTGCCCTTAACCCCTGGCAGCATTACCTTGGTATGTCTGATTCTAGAATGTTCTCCTTGGGATATCTCTATATGCAAGAGTGGATGACATCCCTTGGGCCATTTGTCTTCTGAGAACCAACAATTTAGTTTCCAGCTTTTGCACCATGGGATTAGTAGTGGCTGTAGATGAGTAATCAGAAGATGAAGAAGATTTACCTCTATTTGGATCTCTTCTTATCTTCCCAACTAGGATAAGGTCATCTTATACCTCAGTAACCAAGTCTTGAGCTTTAGAAAGGTCTATCTAGCCAGTGCATCTTAGTAGAAAACTCACTTCAGGTAGTTTTCAGTTAATGAAGAAGCACTTGAGGTTTTCAAGGGTTGATTGAGTGATTACAGGGATCTTGTTCCTCAATTTATCAAATTTGGCTATGAAATGCCTCATCAGTTCATGAGGTTCCTTCTTCATCTATGTGACCTGGGCTAGAAGGGCATGCACATCTTCTACAGGTTTGAATTTGGCTTCAAACTTGGCTTTGAGTGTGTCCCGCTCAGTCACTGATCTAGCCTGTAGATGGTAGAACCAATCTGTAGTAGTACCTTGCAATGTTTCCATGAACAATCTAACTGCCACGTCCTCAAATTCCATGCCTATCACACTACATGCTATGCTGAAGGCTACAATGTGTTCATTAGGGTGAAACTTTACATCACCAAAGAATTTGGGGAAATTCTTCCTTGAACTACGTGGAAGCTCATGCAGGGGTGGAGTAAGATTAAGTTGGCCAAAAGAGTTACCCCAAGGGCCTTGAATTGCTATAAGTGGATTATTAAAAGTAGGGATAACAAATCTGGGTGGTGTATGTATAGGCAAAGTTCTACTAATAGCAGAAAAAGTAGCTCTACCTTATGCTAGTGACCTGGTATTGGTAGGAGGAAGACTCCTAGTTCGTTGGAGGTGAGGTTGTGGAGGAAACAACTCAAAATTTCTCTACTACACCAACTCAAAAATAGGGTCAACAACACCTTGGGATTTTTGGCTTTTGGTATAGCGTGAAGTTGCCAAATTTTAGAACAAAAATAGGAAAGAACCAGCCCTGCTTCAGCTTGAAACTTGAGGGTTCAAACTGTGCGCTCTTTCCCCAATGGAGTCACCAAAAGTTTTTGGGTGAATATTTTGTTGACCAGCTAATTGGTGACCAAAATAGGTCCTATCACCATAGCAGTAGGGAGATTGATCAGCTAGATGTGTAGGTTTACTACATCAAAAGGGGATAAATCTCTCCTCTCATCAAGGGGGGGTTTCCTATTAAGTATACAAATATATATATATATATATATATATATATATAAATATATATATAAATATATATATATATATATATATATATATATATATATATATATATATATATATATATATATATATATATATATATATATAAGTAGAAAATAAGACACAAGGGTAGGACAAACCATCCATCTCTCTTTTTTAGAGATGATGCTAACAAACAAAGGAGAAATCTTGAGAAACACTAAAGGCACTTCTCTTCTTTTAGAAGTATTCTTATAGGAAACAACATAAGTCCTTTCAAGGAACAAGTAACCAGTAACCAAAGTATAAAGTAACCAGCATTATAAGATGCAACACAAAGTCTCCACATTAACTGCCCAAGAGAGAGATACGAAGAACAATGGGGGCATAAATTCATCCCAAGGTCCTTTACATAGGAAAAAGAAAATAAAAACACACTGGAAGTACTTATGGGGGCACAAAGTCATCCCACAATTGGTCTTCAGGACACCTTCCTAACCACTTCCACTAGTTCTGCTTGTTAGATCAGATAAAGAAGAACGCTTCTAGGAAACAAACATACAAACAATTTCCTAAATAACACAGGCTATTTCCAGCACAAAGTCTAAAAATGTCACTTGCTTTCTTATTCAAATGAAGAAAAATGATTAACAATCTAAGCTCAAAGTCTCAGTAAATGCCTTTCAATTTGGGAAGAGTTTTTGCTTCTATAGCAAGAAAAGATCCTCTATAACAATCAGAGAGATTAAAATATATAGAGGTCAAGAGAGGTTTAGCACATTTATCCCATGGAACAACTCATGCTATGCATGCCCTGCTTTGAATTCACCTTTAGTTCTATATTTTAACTCGACTATCATCCCCTAGAACTGGATGATCCTCTTAGTTTCCTCTCTTAATTGTACCACTGTTCACTTTGCCTTTATTCTTGAACAAGTCATGTCTTTTAAAGGCTTGATAAATTTGCATCCATGTTTCTAGGTTTAAGAGGTCTATTGGATCTAAACACTGTGTTGATACTCTAGATCTTTCATATTATTTCCTTTGGTTCACAATGATTAGGGCTCTTACACTTAAGTCTACAAAAATCAACAAACACTTCATTGCCACCAATTTAGTGTCCTCGATTTTGCCATCATTTGAAAGCCAATGGCTAATTGATTGCCCCTAATTTGATGGTTGTGGGTCTGTCATCCTTCTTGGAAACTCCTTTTCTAGCTATTGAATCAAGTTCTTAAATTGCCTCTCTATTCTTTGGTTGCTTTCCACTAAAAAATTAACACGTGGTAGCATCCACTTTGAAATAGGTAAGGACACGCGGTAGCTTCTGCTACTCTTAGAGGCTTTAGAAACATTTTTTATGAGTCCGGTGGAAGATGACATGTGTCACAGTCTCCACTGCACTTTAGTGGCCTTTAAAAACACTCGAGAATTATTTTATATTCACGCAGATGATAACACATGGTGGTCTCCATTGTGCTCTGAAAAATGCTTAGGAGAAGCTTATAAACTTGTTCAAAACTCAAACGTAGACACGTGTCACTCTCCGTAGAGTTATAAATGAATAGATGGTAGCTTCTGCTTGTCTTTGAAGAGTTAGGCGGATGATGATACATGGCGCATTCCACTTTCTTCAATAGCTCACTGGGGGTCCACCATAGTCTTTATGAAAATAAGAAGCAGGAGGGAGAAATTACAGAGATTGACACTTGTCAGCTTCTGCCAAACTTTGCAAGGGACACGTGTCATGTTCCGTGGCTTCTTGAGACTTAGATAAAAACATTCATAAAAAAAAAAACCTACGCATTGAACTTCAAAACTATTGAAACTTTGAAGCTTCAAATGGAGACACTTAGAGGCTTCTGACAAGCTTCAGTAGGGATAGGTGGTGTCTTCCATTGTGATTAGAAACAAAGTCCAATGGGGCTTGATAGATGACATGTGGCAGCTTTTGCTTCACTCATTCTTTTCAGAGTGCTCCTTTAAACCATTTTGATTGAGCTGACCAATTGAACCAACTTTGGTTCAATGGTTCATTCCTTCCTTGAAGCTGTCTTTTGGAAAGTCGATGAACTTACCAAAGCAGTTGAGTGTCCTACTGACATCACTGAATGGTTCAATCTGGCTGAAGCACTTAACTCTTTTAACCCTATCAATGATGTTGAACCTTAAACCCATTGAACTATTAAACCAAAGTGGTTCAAGGTTTAATAGTTCAATCCTCGCTTAGAAGCTTGTTGATGAGCCCCTTTTGGTTGAACCAAGGCTTTGAACCAATCCTAAAAATGCCCAAGTGTTGGAAACTCGCTCCTTTTGATTGAACTCATCTGAAGAAGCCATTGAAATAGTTGAACCTACTAATTTCAAGTGTGTTGAGTCCGTATATTTTTGGAAAATCTTGAAAAGTGAGGAACTTGAAAGCTTAGAAGAAATTTTGAAAATGGAAGAGGCAAATTTGGTCTTGCAGGACCAAAATGGCTCATATGTTGTCCCAAAAAGAGTGACATTTTTTTTGGGGGGGACAACAAATATCACCCACCTTCACTTAGATCATCTCATAATTTTCTAGCTAAACTAACCAAGAATCTAGGTATCCTTCCCACACCTAACATTACCCATCTACCCATCAAATTGGACCTAACCCCCTCTAGTATACCTAAAAAACCACCAACCAAGATGGACTGAAGGGTGAATTTACCTAAACCTCATCCATAGGCTCAACTTATACTATTTCATTCTCATTTTATCATCTATTTTGAGACCCCATCCATCCATTATCCTAGTCACTTATTTCACTTCAATTAAACCAATTCCCTTTTCTATGCCTACCCATCCACCACCCATACTACTGATTTCTTCATCATTATTAGCTAGTTTATCCTCCTCCACATTTCCACATATTATCAACCCCTCATCCTCTACTTTGAAACCATCCACTGGTAACCTAATCATAAATAAGCCAACTCAACCCAAACCATCTACCAAAGTTTCCCAACCATTTACCTCTACAAGGTTAAGACCATGCCTAAGAGGGTTCCTATTTCCTTGATGAGCATTTCCACACCCTCAACACATCTAAATGAATCTTAATCTATTATTTTATAGAGGCCATTGAAAACATCGTCCATTGAACTTTATATAGGCTATTATTTTATAGAGGGTGACTTCATATATAAAATTATACTTGGATGCCCTTGGATCTGAGCTATGAGTTGCATACCCTCCACTTTACACCATTGTTTCAAATTCAAACATGAAGGACAAGTTATAACCATCAAGGTTGATCCCAATCCTTTTACATCATGAAACATGACCTATAATCCTGATGATGTCTTCCTTCCACATTCATCTCATGTGTATGTAACCAACCCTAGTACCACAACTGTACCACCAACTACAACTTGTAGTACCTCAACTATCAACAATGATGAAGCCTTAACCAGTGCATCTATCCCTTCTTTCTAAATTCCCATTGTGGATTCCTTGGCACAAACTTTCCAATGTCTCTCCCTTAGAGAATATTAACTTTTAGATTTAAATGACTTTCCCACTCTACAAGAATATGAGAGCCTTCAAAATAACCCTTCTTATGACCCCAACATAGGTACCATTTTCCCCTTTGGACTTCCCAACAATATAACATTTTTTGTCTATGGTGGACTTGATCGACCACTTCTTACTCCTATCCCCACTCCATATATTCAACCTTTCACTTATAATTTCTCCTATCTAAGTAATCCATCCTTTACCAAAACCTATCTTCATCACTATGCTTTGAAAGGATTTGGTATGGGCCTTTACAAACAAGGACCTAATGAATTATCTATTATCAAAACTCAACAACCTCGTCAGTTCTTTAGGCTCAAATTCAAACCACCAGAAGAGCCCACCTCACCAGAACCTATTACTACCCTCATGAAACTAATTCCATCCTCACCTCATTTATTTTCCTAATTTGAAGACTCTAATATCATCCCATCTAATTTTTTTTTATCAATACCATTAGCTTAAGCCCAATGACTTATCAACAAGGTGGAAAAACTAAAACCTTTCCTCTTATCCATCCTAAATTGATCAACCTTGATTCACCCACCATTCATACTATTCAATGTTGAGATGATGATTCCATCCTTACCTACATTAGTATAGGAGATTATTCTATCCATAAATATCTCTCTCTTGAAAACCAAACCATACTCAACAAATCAACTATTGATGTTAACTTGGGGACCTAGGAGGACCCTCATATCATTAAAATTGGCCAATCTTTAAGCTCAGTGGAGCAACAAGATTATCCTTCCTTCCTTTGAGACCATAACAACACATTCACATGGTCTTATTAAGACATGATTGGGATTGACCCCTCCATCACACTCTAAAACATCATTACCCATCCTAAGGCTAAGCCGATACGGTAAAAGATTCACAAATTGTACCCTCACATAGTTCTTCTCATCAAAGAAGAAATTCAACATCTTATGTTTGTCAACTTCATTTAATTCATTGACTATCCACAATGGGTCGCTAATATGTTCCCATTACTAAACCCACTAGGGGACTCCATCTTTGTGTGTATTTCTATAACCTTAACCTTGCATGCCCCAAAGATGAATTTCTTTTACCTAACATTATCCAACTAGTTGATCTTTCCATGGGTCATGAGATGTTATCCCTCATGGATGGTTTTTTAGGATATAATTAGATCCTGATTACCCCCTTAGATCAACATAAAACTACCTTCGTTACTCATTGGGGAAGCTTCTACTATTAGGTCATGCATTTTGGCTTAAAAAATGTAGGAATGACTTATCAATAATCCATGACCTATATATTCCATAATCTTATCCATAAGATTGTAGAGGATTATGTGGATGATCTCCTTAGGAAATCCAAACACTGAGAGGACCATTTAGCTATTATTGCTATCATTTTTGATTGACTTATCCAATTTCATGTCCAACTCAATCCCAAGAAATGTATTTTTGGGGTTCTTTCTAGGAAACTCCTTAGATTTATCATTTCCCTCTATGGAATTGAAATTTATCCTTCTAAGGTCAAAGCCATCCTATAAATACCCCCTCCAACAAACCTTAAACAACTTCACAGTCTATAGGGAGAACTCTAATATATCCATCACTTCATATCCTAGTTATCAAATAAATGCTAGCCCTTTCATTATCTCTTAAAGAAATACACCTCCTTTAGATGGACCAAAGATTGTCAACAAGCCTTTGAATCACTCAAGGAGTACCTAATTTCTCCATTAGTTCTTATCCCACCTAGGGATGACCAACCTTTGTAACTTTACATATCTACCCTTGATCACTCTTTAGGTGCAATGCTAGCCCATTGAGATGAACAAAACAAAGAGCAAGCCATTTATTATATTATCCACACACTTCTGGAGTATGAGACATGATATAACCATCTTAAAAAGATTTGTCTCACTCTCATTTTTGTCACCTCTAAACTCTATCATTACCTTCTCAATCACAAAACATATGTTATCACCACCAACAACCCACTCAAGTATATGCAGTCCAAGCCATATCAAAATCAACATTTGGCTAAGTGGCTCATGATTCTAGCTAAGTTTGATCTTGAGTTTATTCACCAAAAATGCATTAAAAGTTAGTTCATTATTGACCAATTATCTGAATCCTCCCTCCCTGATAACCAACCCATTTTATTAACCTTTCCAGATGAGTCTATTGCAACACTTTCTTAGGAATAACCCCCTTACCAAATGACCATGTTTTTTGATAACTCTAAATTCTATTAGGGTGGGGATGCAGGCTTAATTATCATACCCCTTCATGGTGAACCTCTTCCACTATCCTTTAAACTTGACTTTGAATGCATTAATAACATAGTGTAATATGAAGCTTTAGTCATTGGTTTCCAAACCACTCTCACCTTAAAAAAAAACCATATCTATCTTTGGTGATTCCCAACTCGTAATCAAATAGGTCAATAGTTCTTATCAATGGAAAAATGATGTTTTGTAAAAGTATAATTTTCTCATTAAAAATATCTTAACATATTTTGAATGTTACCAGATTTAGTTAGTACCCTATTCTACTAATAAATTCCTAGATACAATGGCCTCCCTTGCATCTCAAATCCCCTCTCAACCCACTAACTCCCAACTATTTGTCACATTGATCATTTCATCAAGCCATTATATATCAGGTCAGCCCTTCCTACCATTTGTAATGTAGGTGTCCCCTTCTGACATCTGGTATGATCAAACATTCAATTGCCTTAACCTTGGCATTATTCCACCCAACCTCTCAAAGAACACCCAAAAGGCCTTTTTTTAGGGTACATCTCATTAAACCATACTAAGGGGAATCCTATACACATATAGATTTGACATCCTTCTTATCTGTTGCTTATGTAGTCATGAGATTCCCCATGCAATCAAGGAAACTCATGATGAAGTTTGTGAGGGACATTTTAGTGGCCTCACTGTCACCAAAGGAACCTTGTGCCTTGGATACTATTGGCCTACCCTAAAATAAGACTACTGTGACTATGTAAAAAAGTGTGTCAAATGCCAACAACATGCTAACTTACATCACACACCCATTTATAGACTCCAAGTATCCAAATATTATTGGCCCTTTTCATAGTAGGGACTCGATCTCATTAAATAAATCAATCCTCACTCATCTTAATGACACTAATTTAACATCACCACTACAATTTTTTTCACTAAATGGGTAGATGCCACCCCCTCATCTTGATCAAAGATAAAAAAATTATTGATTTTATCAATCATCACATTATCTATCATTTTAGTGACCCTAAAAAAATCATCACTGATAACGACAAATCATTTAAAAATAAGAAAAGTCAAGACCTTTGTGATAATTTTGGAATCAAACTAAGTCATTCATCACCATATTATCTAAAATCAAATGGATAGGTTGAAGCTTCCAATAAAACCCTCATTAAAATTCTAACCAAAGTTATAAGTGATTTAGGTCAAGATTGGCAACTGCACATCTCATTCTCTTTATGGGCATATCGAACTAGAATTAAAACCTCCATGGTTGCTACACATTTTTCCCTAGTCTTTGGCATAGAGGCCATTTTACCTCTCAAAGTCTAGACCCCTTCTCTTTTTATATCCTTACAAGACATCATTTTTGAAGATGAATATTGGCAAAAATGCCTTACATGACTTGAGTTTCTCGATGAACATCACCTTACCATCCTTAATCATCTTCATGTCTACCAAGATTGTATCACCCGTACATACAACAAACATCTAAAACAATGCAAATTTAACATTGGAGACCTTGTCCTAAAAAAAAGCAACATGTAATGAATATGGAGAAAAGCAAAAAGGGCAAGTTTGCTTTCAATTGGTTTGGAACCTATATCATCACCCATAATTATGGATTAGGTTCTTATCATTTATCCTATCTTGTAGAAAAACCAAAACAAAAACCTCTCAAGGCTTTGCATTTACATCCTTTCTATTATTGAGAGAGATATAAAATAAGCTTATGGTCTAACTTAAGCTCACCCCTTAGTTTTATGAGATTCACCTCTCTTTTATCCTATTACCCTAATCCTCTTGGGGATATTTGATTAAAATATACCCATGTGATTATCTATCATAGTTTTATCCCAATCTGAAACATGGGTACCATGGATCTACCCATGGCATGGTTCTTATGGATACTTTTTATCTTTAACTAGATGAAATCCCATGGTCATTTATTTCCCAAAAATCACTTTTATTTACCTAACAACCACCTTTTGTGGTAAAAATATTACCCCAATAAGGTCAACCTCTAAGCTTGGATAGATGGGTCCATGTCTAAGAAAACATTCAAATTCTCCTATGGGATATAACATATTATTGGGGTCTATTTTTAAAGATAGACCACTCCCTTGAATGATAGCTATCAAATAAATTCAAAAATAAATAGACCGATCCCTTAAAGTAAAATTATCACAATCAAACTTAGATCACTCCCTTGAAGGATGACTAAGCCAAAATGTTGAAAATAATTTATTAATACAAACCATAATTGGGCTCAATCAAAGTATTCAAATCTTCCCGCATTGATCAACTTGACTTTTTTCATAAATGCAATAAATTAATGATCCCCATTGAAATAAATTTATCCCACGAAAGGGCCGCAAATGGCTCTCTCATAAAAAACTCTATTTTTAGACTTCTCACATCGATCAGTCTACACCTTGTTAAGACATGGACTTGTTTTTTTGGTTCTTAGGTCACCTATCAAAAGGGTAATTAAATCCATATTAGTTTCCTACATCATCCCTATTCCCTCCATTTACCTATCACCCTTTTCCTTATATACCCTCTATAAAATAAGGGACTATGGGCTAACTTGGAAACATTAAGTCAATCATGACGCCTTTTCACTAGAGATGTGCTAATGTGAATCCCATCAGAGGTTTATTTTCATTAAGATCCTATCTAACCTTGGTAAAATAGGGTCCTTGATAATGAACCCAACATGCTTTCTTTCTATTTATATTGGTTCATATGGACGTTGTCTGTTATCATTATTTGTCAAAATTTATAAGTTTATCGAAGCATACCATGACATCATAATCTATAATGAATAAACATATCATGCACAATAAAATCAAAATCATCACCTTAAACAATAGTTCCTAACATTACGATCACATATTTCCATAACATTAAAACAAGAACATCATATAATAATCAAAATTAAATCTTCATATATCATTGCATGCCTATACTATGAAATATAATCATCATCATCATAAGTCTCATACATAATCATCATTTATAATATCTAAAATTAGCATCAATCATCCTTAACACATTATCAACACATAAACATTCATCTCATAAAACATGAACACATAAAAACATCTCAATCATCTAGATTACACACACACACACACACACACACACACACACACACACACACACACACAGACACCCACACCCACACACACACACACACACACACACACACACACACACACACACACACACACACACACACACACACACACACACACACACACACACACAAACACACACACACACACACACACACACACATGTACGTATGTATGTATACATAAATAAGTTTCCATAAATGCAGATATCTCTCACTCATATATACCTCTTGCATCCATAGCATGTAGGCTGAAATCAAAATCAAATAATACATCTATACCAAAAACTCATGTCAAGATCCTAGGGAACCACTACCATTAGCCCCATCCACACCTGTACCTACACCTTAACCTATACTTGTGATTTTCCTAGTACTTATACCTATCCTAAGTGGAGGCCCTATCAGATGACCCAATACCATAGCCCACTAACCTGGGTCCATAATCAATGCTCCACCAACCAAGCCAACCTAATACTCTCCATAGCTTAGCTCATTAGGACACTGTGCTAGCACAATACCCTCATAGTAATGTAATTCTTGTACAACCACTAGATATCTAGCCTATGTAAAAAAAACTTGGAGGTAACACCACTACTCTATTAGCCTACCATAAAAAGTCTTTCTCTTGTGTCACTAAACCAAGTGAGACCTTCACCTAGTCTCGCTCTCATGTCACTAAGGTAACTGTCCCTATAAAATGGTCACCTAACCCTATAAAGTGGTGAATTATGCCTATGCCTGATCTCTCTACAGTATCACTCCTCTCAATTAACCTTAAAGAGTGGTAATCTTCCCTACACAACAATGTGAGCTTGTACTATTGATAGTGCCACCACTACCTATGGATCACCTTATGTTGGCCTCTGTACTAGATCAATATCCATTGGCTCTTGGTCCCCATCTCCCTAACCAAAATCAACTACTATATACCTACCTTAAAACCATGTAGGATAGTTAGTCATAATGCCTACATCATCTCCATCTCTGAGTGGTAGCTCCTCATGATCTAACTCATCCTCATATGGCTATGGATCTGGTAACAAAAACTTCACATCCTCCCTCTTAAACCATGCAAAATTAGGAGGGATGGCCTGAACAAGTCAAAACTATCTCCACACTATCTAAAAGGGGATATTATTTGTCTCACCATCTCACCTCCTAAACACTTATCTCTAGCTCTACAAGGCTAGTGTGTGGTATTGATATCTAAACCATATAGGCCACATCCTATATGACCTCTAAACTACGTCTCTAGGCATTAAGACCTCCAAGTCACCTTGAAACCAATCAATATCCCTCAAGCCACCACTAGCCCTTATCATTTCCCCATCCCTCCTCCATCAATAAAATCTAACTATGTAGTCCATCAATAGGTAACCCTCCATTATAAGGCCCAATGGTCTTAGTACCTTACTATGCTCAAATACCCAATAATGAAGCACAAACCCCACACTGATGTCTTAACACTTGTGTGATTTGAATCCCTATATATCTCTATGAATATGAACCAATAACACCTAGCCCCATCTAAAAATAGTCCTCACAAGCATTAGCTCCATGATAACCCCTATAAAAACACACAAAAACCTCCCCCAACCAAATTTGGTAATTCATAACATGTCATCACTAACTACAACATAGACAATAAGTACCTCTGTCCTTGGGCCCTCTAGTATAGTGACCTAATACTAAACCCTCCTAAATGGAAATGTGCATCTACTATATCATCCCCATATATAACCTCTATGTACTCATCAAAATCCTCACTCTCTATGTGGTAGATGGGGTCTCCATAGATAGATAAGCACATGATCTAATGTACATCCTCTATAATGATGCTCATCTCCCCTATTGACAACTAGAATGTGTTAATCACTGGGTCCCATCTCTTGATGAGGGAAACTATCATTGCAGCATCCCTATGATGGAGTTGGTAATGATGTATCTGTCTAAAGCCAATCATCTCATATATCACCAGTCCTTAAAAGACATAGCATCCCTCACCCCTCCAAATATTTTGGGCATTCATATCAAGAATAAAGTGATGACCTATCCCTATGTATGTGAAAATTATTAAACACTTGCATCTCTACTAACACTATTTCATCTATCCTTTATTTCCTACACCTATCTCTCATAACTATAAACACATTTAATCCTTCATGGATTTTGATTACCTATCTCCCTAATTTGTTATAATAGCCTTTATCCTACCCTTCATCCCATTATAAATGGTCATTTAAATAATTACATATCTCTTACCGACTATCTATACTATGCTTCCCATAATTTTTTTTTTATCTTATCCCATCTATACACCCCATAAAATTTTCATCCTTTAAAATCTTTTTTACATCTATAACCATTCTACCCTACCCTCATATTTATCATCTCCACACTATCAACCTATTCCTCAAAATTATCTTTCACACATTATTAACACAAAATATTAATAAACTAATCAACATTAATAAACATTAAACATAACTAACTATTTCATTAACTTATTCTACATTAAAAAATATAAAAAATAAATCATCAAATTACCCACAACATACCAATATGCAAAGTCATCTATATGACTCTTATTCTTCAATAAATTACTATAAACAAATCACTCCCCCCCACCTTTTTCCCCTTCTTTTTCCAACCCAAACCCCTTCCTCCTTGACTATTGATGGATCTCCCCAACCATCGATGGTCTCCTAGGGGCATTTTTACCCTTAGGGTTAACCATTACTGATCGGGTCAATCATTGATGGTCACTATTAGTGACCATTGATGGCTAGATTTGATCCCCTAACCTTCTCCAAAAAACCCTAATATCTCCTATAACAACCTTCCCATCATTTTTTTAACTCTCTTTACAATCCTACAAACACCTTACAACTCTACACTTCTACCTCCATTCCTTTACACTACTCATACACCCTCTAAAACCTTTAGAGAATCAAACCCTAGGGTAAGTCCTACACACATAGTCTACCCTAACTTCCCATTAACACATATTTTCTCTATCTTATATTCATTAATTATAACTCACATCAAATTTTAAACATAAGCCTACCTCATTCTATGACCAGTGGCGATGCCTCAATCTATGCCCTACCCCTTAACTATGACCATCTCCACAATCCATCTCGACTCCACTCGATCAATCAAATACACCAGTCTCATCTCAACACCTCACCACACTTCCTTGCACTAGAAATAACTCTTCATACCAAATGCTTAGAAACAACAAAACACCAATCACTCAATTTACAAAATGAAGACAAATTACTAATTATTTTCCTTTTTACCATAGTTTTAAAGTTTTCACATAATCATTGATAGTTCCCTAACCATCAATGGTTAACCCTAACCATCAATGGTTTCTTAACCATCAATGATTTCCCCTAACCATTAATGGTTAGGGTTTGGATATATTTACCTCACCTTTCTCACCCCTTTTCTACCTAAACTAAACCTATTAATACATCCAAATGAGGCATCTTATTTCTTCCCATACCTTAGCCTATCAGGATTTACCTTCTCCCTACCAACAAAGAACTACATTCAGCCTAAAGGCCATGTTGGATCCATTATCCATGGGACTATGTAGGTAGCATCCTCTTACCTATCACATCATGAGTCAACCCAACCATTCTGTACCCAACCACCCCACCCACTTGCATGCATCCACCTTGATATTGTCAACTTTTTTTTGAACCAACATATTTGCACACCTTATGATTACCTTGACTTGGTCATGATGACCACCTTAATTTATTTTTCCATGAACTTTTGCATTACACACTACCTTGTGCATGACCCAAACCATTCATGTTTTTCTCAGGAGCACTTCATAGCCTAAATACTTGAGTAAATACCAACCTTTTCTAGGAAACATAATATGTGTGACCTAATCAACTATGAAAAATGATAGGGATTGATTACCTTATCATTTATCTTAGAGCCTAAGCTTATCAACATTAATGACTTCTTCTTTGCATGCTTTTGATTTTCACATTGCATTTCAAATTCCCACACCTTTTTTTCACCCAACTCATGACCTTTATTTTACTATTTCTCAAACCATGACTTGATTTTGGTGTTACCCCATCAACTCCTATTTTGAAGGGGAATACCCTCCTCCCATACTTGGGGCAATCTAACTTTGACTTTCAACACTCTATTTTTGTTCTACAGCTTATTTACCTAAAGTTACACAAAAAAAGGGGGAAAATGTAGACATACAAAAATATCCCCTCGAGTAGTATTTGATGTCACATTACCCTGGACCAGTTCTTGACCTTAGATATTCACCTAGCTATCTCACTTTTAAAACACTCTTTACGTTTTTTGAATCACCTAAGCACCCTTTATCAAAAAATTTAGGAACATTATTCTTAGACCCATTTTTAACCCTTTTACACTTAGGAATTGACCGTTGATGGTTAGCCTAACCCTCAGCTATTATTTATCTAAACCTATAACATAAAAACATCTAGTTATAAGCTAGGCATGCATAGGCAAAATAGAAACTTTCCCATACACACCTTATGGATTTTCTTCCCTTCAAATTGGCATCTTTATCCTTACCCAACTTAGTAACTTTCTCTCTCCTTACTTAGCAATTTTATGCTATAAATTGAAGGCTCTTAGAGGAAATGAGGATCCAAAAAATTTACATCCAGGCTCTCTTATTTTCTTTATGTAGGTATTCAGGACCTCAAAACTCTATATGTGTGACTATTGAAAGATGGAGATATTATTATGCTATGCAATTTACTTTAGATGTATATCATCATCCATTTGTAATTTTATAGGTATCTCTTGTTTGTTTTTACCAGTTTCCCTTCTTTATTAACTTCTCTATCTTGATCAAGCCACCTGCACTTCATCTCTTACCTCCAAAACCCCTTTTCAATCTCCTACCCATAAGCCATTTTCTCCTTAACTCCATATCTTCTAGACTTCCCATAGGTAACCATCACCAGTTACTATAACTATCATCAGTCATAATAATCATCATCGATCACCTAACCATTGCCGATTAGACCCAACCATTACTGGTAAATCTAACCACCACCAGTCACTATTAAAAAATAATAGATTTTTATTTTCAAACATTTTCCACCCAACTAGACCCTTTTTCCATTTTGGACCTATTTGCAGAGCCTATTCAAAAAGTTTAAACCAAATATTGACTTATTTTATGCATGGTAATGAACCACCACATGATATTTAGTCACCTTATTAAATAGTCTAATTGTAGGTATTCTTTCCTCACCAAACAGGAGCTCTCACTTCATCTAGTCATCAATGATCATGATGTTTACCAAGTACACACCCCTCATTTGTTGTTTCTCTCCTTTTTCCTAAGAGTTAAAAATAGTAGGAAACACATGGTTTAGAGTGGGATAGAATTATCCCATCCAATGGATTTTTTAGGTAGTCATATGGCCTCTAAAGTGTCCACCATAAATGCCACTATGATAATGAAAAATTACTTTTTTGACTCTTCCTAATGAGAACATCAAATAAATGTGTTCTTAAATAATTTATAATAAAAATATGGTCTCAAAATTAACATACTTTGACCTGATGATGTGAAGATGCCTTTTCTTCTATGATTTCTTTCCTTTAGGGGAGGTGTGGTCAATTAGGCAATTGATGATGTCTATATTCCAAGGTGAGGAGATAATAGTAAGATTTTCTACATAGAATATCATCTCATTAGGGAAGTTAGTACCAGTGCATCATTAAATTCCTAGGGTAAATTAGCCAACCAATCAACAATGATGTATCACTTAATAAAATTTTGGTTAAAATATGTCAAATTTAACTTGCTCAAGAGAGTGATGAAGCACTCAACCTTCTTAGAAAGAGTTAGATGAGTTAGGAAAGTTTGATGGGATTGATGTCTCATGATAACTCTCACTCTTGATTAAGCATATAGTGTGATAATAATTGGTCACAAAAATTATTTCTAAACATTCATTTCTTGATTGAGTACATTTCATGTCATAATTGATGAGGGTTAGGCTAATTAAATAAATGATGCATTCCTTATCAGTGTTATCTTATTGAGCCAACATGTAGGTAAGTAATACCCAGTTTTTGTAATATAAATTGTTAAGGGATTATATATCATAATTATCATGATCATAGGGGATACATAATAAAGTGTTTTATTACTTTAAATGCATCATAACAATCATTTATTCAAGTTAGGTTGCTTGAATTTTTGAGTAATTTTTTTATGGGATGAACAAAATACACAAGATTAGAAATTAATCATCAAATGGTTCCAAACTTACCTAGAAACATTTTAATGCCTGATTCATCTATGGAGGGAGAATTTCTAGTATTGATCTAATTTTAATATGGTTAATATAAATCCCATGATGGCAGATTATGTACCTTATTATTATTTAGTTTGAAACCTCAAACACACATTTTTATGGGTTTAGAGAGATACCATATTCGATAAAAAATGTTATTATGGTTCATAACACCTCTAAATGGTCTTCACATCATCTTGATTTTCCTAAGAGATCATCCACATAGACTTCCACTATCTTATGATTGATATCATGGAATATGTGGTTCATATCCCTTTGTTATGTTTCCCCTGTGTTTTTAAGACCAAATGACATCACAACATAGTAAAATTTACCCCAAGGTGTAGTAAATGAGGTCTTGCTTTGGTTTTCATTAGAAATGGAGATTTGGTTTCACCCTAAATTTTTTTCCATAATTAATAACAATTCATACCCTATGATAACATCAATAATGACACCCATTTATGGGAGAGGGAAGTCATCCTTGGGACACGCTTCGTTAATGTCCTAGAAATATATATAGATTCTAATATTTTCATTCTTCTTGAGAATAGGGAAAATGTTGGACATCCATTTAGAGTAATCTATTAGCTTAATAAATCTAAATTTTAAAAGTTTGATTACTTCCTCCTTCACCATCAATATGAATTTAGGCTTTATGGGACCGATCTTTTGATTGATAGGTTTTGCAATAGGAATTATAATTAGGTTTTGGATGAATACTTTGAGTTTAATTCATATCCTATCAGTGAAGGATAAATTAAAAGATTTTGAGAGTTTTATGAGGAGATACATATGGCCTTCCACCTCCTAATTTAAGAGTGAAGATCTTAACTCAAGAATTCTAGGGTTTTCTTCTATCTCGATGTTAATTTCAATTATATCCTTGATAAGGGAAGTGTTTCCCTCTTTGAAAATATCATAGGTTGGGAAAATATTAAGATATTCACCTTCTATATTTAAGACATCATGTTCATCATCAGAGGGTAGGTAATCCTCAATGCAAAATTAAGAATCATAATATTTAGTTCAAACATCTAAGTTGGGATAGTGTGTAAGTGAGAATCCCCTTTATTGATGGAATTTTGGGAGGTCATCATAGGCTTGCAAGAACTCAATAATGGCCTCATTGTTCTCATCTAGATAAAGTTTCAAGGGGTTTTCATCCCTTATAATGTTGGTAATGGTCTAGTTGTTAGGAGTCTTATAAACAAGAGGTTCCATCCTAAATAAAACTATGAAAATGGATTTTGGTATTGTTAAATGGGGGGAAAATCATGAAGATGAGGTAACCATGAAATTAGCAAGCTGGTTGCTTTCCTTAGGGATTGATTCTATAGAAATGAAGTTAAACCCCTTAAAAATTTCATGTAGAGTGATCTTGTACAACTAAAGGTGTTTGGCCTTGGTTTGATAGACTTTAAAAACTTGATTCTTGACTAATTATGAGTCAACTTATATCCTTAAGTTTTGAACACCTAAGTGTCTTTCAATGATAATACTAAGAAATAAGGCTTCATACTCAACCTTTTTATTTTGACACTCAAATTATATCTTGAATCTGAAAGGCATGACCCACCCTTCAGGGGATCTAAGAATGAATCTTATCATGGTGAATAGGTGACACTTAGCACTGTCATGGTTAAGGACCCATTAGTCATGTGTAGAATGTGGACAGTAATATGATGAAACTTATTGGTCCTCTAAGATCTCAACCATATGGATATATAAAATGTTGGATAACCCATTTTGGGGTCCCTTTTTTTGAGAATCAAGAAGCTGATGAGTTTGTCCCCTTTATAAGGTGAACATAAGGGATTAAAAAGGTACAAATGTCTCATCCTTATGTTATGGATGAATGAAGGGGATATTTTATAGGAACTTAAAGTATTGTGTTTTAATCTTTGCGTCAAGGTAGGTAATCATCTATAGAAATTTGAAAGTTAGTTTGCTCGACATTTTATTTAATGTGGGAAGTATGTTGACATAATTAGGGGTTTAATTTGGTGTAGAGAGTATGTTAGTGTAATTAGGATCTCTATTTGGTGAAGGAAGAACGTGGGCATATTTATGTAGGTTTTCGTGTAGGAGGCATGTGATCATATTGAATCATTTTTAAGTAATACTATGGATAGGACATGGGTATCACTATTTGTCCCATTTTTATACATTAAAAAACCCTACAAAAATCTAGCGAGTGGATTTTCAAGGTCTTCCTCCTTAGGGGGAAATGGGATCTCTATTAATTATCCTTGGGTAATTATGGGTTCTAATGTTTATCTATATCCTACCTACCTTCATGGTATGAATTATGTCCTCGATTACTGGCATGTATAGGGGAGAATGAGTAGTTTGGTTACCTATTAGTTAGCATGGAATGTACTAAAAAATATGACCAAGTTTAGGATAGATTAGGATGACCAACATATCTGGAAAGAGTAAACCAAATGGATCAAGAATTATATAAAATTGGTACATCCCCATTATATCATATTCTATGACCATTATTCAAAGTGGTTTATAAATGATGAGAGTATAATGTCAAGTATGAATTGTCTCTGTACATTTGAGCATTGAATGATAACACTCATAGTTGGAATTATTGTTACAAAAGGGTATTTACTCATTTTAAGATACCTTTACCATGTAAATGGTTTGGTAGGCTAGCTAACCCCTCTAGGTGTTGGTGTCCTTAAGGCTAAAATAAATTGTATGTACCCATCCCACATGGGTCAAATGAGAGGATGAGGATATTTTTTTTCTCCAAGAGGTTGATATCAACTATAGACAGTGGATATTGTCAAACTAGTGATTGGTTTAGGTTTAATGGTGCTTTCAATTGTTATTATGTCTTTTTCTCTTGGTTTATCTTTATACATAACTTGAGGTGTTTCCACACCCTTCTTTAGGATTTGTAATTTGGGTTTGTGTAGTAAAATTGACCAATTAAGGGGGTTTTGTGACCCCATTGGTAGGCATATGGTAATATATTTGTAACTTGGGTTGTTTATGCATAGTTTTTTTAAACTTGTTGAAGGGCTTGGTGTCACATCTTGATTTAACCCTATAATTAATAACCTTTAAATCCATGGATTAATGTGGTTATTATATTATTATCATTGATTTAATATTAGATTTATGACACATATTAGTATGGGACAATGATATTGTTGATTAGTATACATGATGTGATAGTTGTATTTTAATTATTTTTTATATTGAGGATGTATATTTATTAGTTTTTCATCATTGATTGATATATATAATGACTCATAATAACTACCTACTTGTTTCAAGGTGGATGTAGGATTGATACCAACCTCAAAGCATGATAAAGGAGAGCATCATCAAAGATGATGTGCTAGATAGGATGATTGGGCGATGACATAGGAATTTTCAGTGACTCTACACACATGTACATTAAATTTAAAATGTTATACGAGTAACATGTTTTAAATATTAGTGCATAGTTAAGAAAATATTGTATGTGATTAAATTAGTATGTAAATTTAGTTCTTGATATACATTAAATTACTTTACTTTAATTATCTTGATTTTTGAGAATAAATCAAGAAATAGATATTTACTACATGTAATATTAATTAATCTTATTATTGTAAATAATTAGATAAATAAATAATCAACATTATTTTAAAGAGCCTAAGTTTTCTAAATTTGCTAACCTTGAGTTAAGGAAAATCAAACTTAGTCTTGGAAATACATGCACAAGTTACATTTAAAATTATAAAATAGATTTAATAATTACTTTAGTCAACTTATCTAGTTTAGTAAGCTAAGTGGAAGAAAGACTACGGTCTGGGAGTTGTAATAACTCTAGTTAGTAAATGTAAAGAAGATTAAAATTCAATGCATGGAAGGGACTTGGATAAGTATCATTTAGAAGTAGAGGACAAGATCTTTATAAATAAAGTGGAGAGATTAAAAAAAAGGATATAGAGACACAAAGAAGAAGAAAAGGAGTTTTTGAGAAAATTAGAAGAAAACAAGAAATAATAAGCTTATTCTTTTACTAGATAAGTTCGTATAAGGTAGGTTTATATTTATATTTAAAATATTTTAATCTATAATATTTATATCATATATGTCTACATTATAATAAAACTACTTAATGGATGAGTATGTAATATGAAATTCCAAGTTTAATTTAAGTGCCAAGTATTTATTTGAAACATTGGACCAAATATTAAATCACTGACTCAAAATAACTAAATTATTGAGTCATATTTACATTTGGTTGAGTGTTTAAATATTGTATTTTCATGTCTTTTAATACAACATTGAATATATATGAAAAGATCGAGTCTTTATAAAATATTGTGATTATACATGAAATCAATGAGTAATATTAAATGTTGAGTCATTTAAGAAAGTCACTAAGTTTTAACATGAATAGTTGGGTATATGTTTTCAATCATAGTGCATGTATAGAAATCACTAAAATAACTTTTTGAAAACCCTTATTATATATAGCATGAGCTGTAAAAAATAATTCACAGTGTCTTACTCTTTTTGGGAAGCATCTAAATAGAATTAACTGAGTATATATGTTAAGAACTAAATTTAAATAATTGAAATGTTGTGCAATTTTATAGTGCCAAGTCATATTTTAATAATGTTGAGTAAAAATAATGAATCATTGTATATTTATTAAATAATTCTAAATCAAAGTAAAAAAGGTAGAAATATAGTGAATTTAGAATACCAAAAAAATACTTTGAGCAATAAAGTGTCATACTTGGAAAGTCTAGGCAGTGGTTAAATTTATAAGGAATGTTGTGTAAATTAAATGGAACATTGTATGCTAAGCATTATTAATTGAATGCTGAGTATTTTATTGGTATGTAAATTTTAATTGGAACACTTAGATTTTAGATAAATCACTTAGTGTATAATATTACAATTAAGTCATTTAAAATGCTATGTCTCTCTATATTTACAAAAATCTAGGTCATAAATCAGGAATGCCAAATGGATAATATAATCCCAAGTCATTAAAAATGAAAAGGTCGAGTCTTTTACTAAATTGCTGAACCAAAATAAAATATTGGGTTTATTTTTTAAACACAGAGGTATTGTATAACTAGTTGTGTGTTCTCTATAAAATTTTGGGGCATAGTGATAAAGGCTGAGTTTATATATATTAAAATGCTGAGAATAAAATTTGAAAATCATGCATAAAAATTAAAACATTAAATTTAAAAATAGAAAGCTAAGTTTTATTTAAAAGTGGCAAGATATTTTTATAACACTGAAGATATTTATATTAAATGCCTAGATGGGATCTAAATTATTCAAACCCTTCTAGTTATGGAGTTTCTAATTACCTTACAGAAAATAGTGGTCATTGTAATTTATTTCTAGTGTTCATAGATGTAACTTGCAATTCACTGAGATATAATTAGGCATAATTAGTTAATATTTAATGCCACTAAAAATTTGGCTATCTGGCTAGAAAATTGGCAATGAAATAATTTATTTTCATACTCATACTATAAATATACCTCTTATTAAATTAATATGGTATAATGTTATATGTTCTTTTATCTCTCTAATAAGTTGTATAGATAGGTCATTTTTAAATGGAAGAGGATGGGTAATATCTATTAATTACTCATTGAGATTATTATAACTGATCATAATTCAAGATTAAATTATTAAATGTTATAAATAATTTTTTTGTGAATATATATATATATATATATATATATATTCACAAAAAATTTATTTATAACATTTAATAATTTAATCTTGAATTATGATCAGTTATAATAATCTCAATGAGTAATTAATAGATATTACACTAGAATATATTAATATATATATATATATATATATATATATATATATATACACACACACACACACACACACACACTAGAATGTTGAGTCATTATCAATTTTAGTGATTTATATTCTTGCATGTAATATAGAATGTTCGGTAGAACTTTATTTGCCTCAGATTTCCATATTTTGATTAGAGCAAGTTTCATAAAATAATAATGATCATGATTATCATGGGATACATATGAGGATATGTAATAGTTGTCTGTTAGTAAATAAGTATTTGATAATTAATTTTGAACAACTAAAGTATTAATATATAAATATATCTAAACATGGGCTTATGATTAAATAACTTGTTAGGAATTTAGATAATATGCCTATATCCAAGTAATAAAATTGGTAATAAGAATAATATTATATGATATGATTGATTCTCAAACCTTATTTAGACCCTATTTTCTATGTCAGATTATTAGGTGAGATTTAATCAATTAGTATTTGAGGTGTGACTATTTATCCTTATAAGCTATTTTCATAAGATGATTGTGCTTAGAGTTTTATAGTTGTAGGAATATCACTATGTTTTGGGTAAGCAATAGTAAAGATAGATATCTATTTGGTAATGTTATTATAATTTTGTTTGTTTAAAGCTATATTATTGGTAATTTAATTATATGATCTAAATATATAATATGGTTTTGCTTAAAATTCTAGTAAAGGCAAATAATATATCTATAGCATAGTAGTGCTATGAAAACATGCTAATAGGGTCAAATTTTGTAGCATTATGTAAACATGAAAGCTTGTGTGAATTATATTTTTTGAAAGTAATTTATGTTCAAGTGATTAGAAATTTATAGAATAAAATAGGACATCAAGATATGTTCTTAGAAATTACGCTTTTATCTGATTATTATTGTGTAGTATGACCAAGGGTATATCTGGGTCGTATAATCATGTACTTGTTTGTTTACCAGTTATAATTCAATATTTATTATACAAGATGAGTAAGGTACTCATTAACAATAAGATATGATAGTATGGTATATCATAAAATACTTTAGCTTAAATGAATATTACTGAATGGTACATACTATAGTTGTATGTTTACTAGAGACTCTCACCTACATTGACTGATAGAATGTATGCATTACCTATTACTTAAACAATATGTTTGTAGTAGTTAGTAGGACAACATGTATTCATGCATACAATATTGAGAGTGTAAATGAATATTATGTTAGAATTTCATTTATTTATATGACTTATTTGCTATATACGTGCTTG
The DNA here is from genome assembly GCA_037957365.1 of Torreya grandis. Classification (NCBI taxonomy): domain Eukaryota; kingdom Viridiplantae; phylum Streptophyta; class Pinopsida; order Cupressales; family Taxaceae; genus Torreya; species Torreya grandis. The sequence goes on along the minus strand of JARHVA010005273.1, from coordinate 1,040,570 downwards.
CTTGAATAAGAGTGTATGCTTCCATGTATCTATGACTTCTTAGTATAATTGATTATAGTAAAACTAGTAGTTATGTCTTAGAACACTAAAATATGATAATATGGGTTATCATGGGATGTATATATTTGGATCTTATTTTAGTAATTTATATTTTGTAGTTATGAATGTGAAACATAGTTAGGTGGTATGAACTATGGCCATTATTTCCAATTTAGGGATTGATTTTAATGTAAGATTCATTCATGTATATATAGAATAAAAGAATACATGTTTACTTCTATGTGTAGCATTTGATTTGATAAGATTGATAAGAGGATGTGATTAGTACAAATTTTATGTTTATATAATGTATAGTGAGACATTATATTTTGGTATGTATGATTTACACGTTAGTAAAATATCTTGAAATAGAAATGGGTTTTCTATGATACACAACATGTTTAGTTTTAGGACATCATACACACATGGGTACTATCTTGTTCTTTGGATTCTCACATCATTATATCTACCTATCTATGAAGGGAGGGACATTCCATGATAAGGAATTACGCAAGATATCACTGGTTCATGGTGGTATGGAAAAGTGCTCAGATGATGATCTCTCTCCCCACAATAGCACTACTTGCATGGAGACTACACTTGAGATTCATAAATACATGAGTTGGTTTAACTTGATCTCTAGAGGACATAGTATCTATTTATTATATTAAAGCTGATTGCCTAATGGAAATGCAATTGTATTTCATTGGTTTATACTTGAATAACATTTATTTTATTATGGGATCAGTCATATCTATGTTTATTGTATTTACTTTCCTTGGAATGGTAATAAGATATATATTATTTTTGGTGTTTTATTTTAGAAGTACTTTTGTTATGAGTTATTTGGTTATTTATTAGTATTTTTTAGTGGAATGAATGTTCAGTAATTAGTCTAAAAAAAATTACTACATTATTCTAAGTATAACTTAAGGGGTGGTATCATAGATATGGATCAAAATCTAGGACCTACTGATTCCATTATCATTTTTGTACCTTTTTTTTTAGTAGAAAGGAAAAATGTGAATGTGCATGAGGTACCTTAGGTATGTACCCTTAGAGCATTCATACCCCCTTAAGAGTTTTTAAAGGGTTGGTTTATCAAGTGTCTTTTTGGTGATGGTTTTATAAGGTGTATGGGTAGGAGAATATATAGATTTGGTCATGATATGTGAACAAGAGCTTTATACCATATTTTCAATCTTTAGATTGAACACATTGAGTGTGATTATGACTTTCTTGAATCACTTTCACCATTTTCATTTGTCTTTATGAGTGTTTAAAAATCATGGAGTGATTCCCACTTAAGTATATATGATTTAGTTTGTGTGTTACATAAATCTTAGGAGTGGGAATCCTATAAGTCAATTTTAGTTTGGCACTGCCTAGTATGGTGGGAATTTTCTTGTAGTTGAATGTAGATGTCTTGGTTAAGAATTCATTTATGTTAAGAATTTACTTTGTGGATTAACATCCTTATATTTATATAGACTTGAGAATAAGTGTCATCTATCTTAGTTATCTTAGAGGTGAGTAATAATTTTTTACTCTCCTCTTACATCATTGTTTTAGCTACTAAGAAGATTAATATTTTCAAGATGTTGATTTAGAGTTTCCTTAAGTGTAAACTTGTTTCTGAATTGTTGTTTCTATTGCCTTGAGTTTACAGAATACTATTTTCTACTTAATGTTAAGAGAAGGTATAATATTTGATGAATTGATGCATCTTTGAGATTAGTGTTTTCTTCCTATTTGTGGAGGTAGGTTATGATATTACACTTACAAGTTTGGTAAATGAATAGCGATTGGCAACATGGATTGTGATGTTTCCTTTAACCATATGAGGCATGTAAGAGTTTTTTTTATGAGATGTTAAGTTCTCTACTTTTCAATTTATTACTTTAGATCTACTATTTTAACTAACCTGATCTCAAGGATTTGCAAACCTTGAATTGGTATTAATTATAGTTGATTATAAATATTATGTTATTTTTTACCTTTGTTTAGACTGATATTATTCTATTTTTGAAGCATATTTTTTTGAAGAGGTATATATGTACCTTTCTTTGGAAGCAAGTAAGGTATAATATGTGTAGAATGTCTTCTTAGTCTAAAAGGTTTAGATAAAACTTTTTAACTTGCTATGTGCTAGTCATACAAGCAAGAATACATTGTCTCACTTATAAGGTTGTAAGGATGGTATAATCCTTAGCCTTTGTCTGTTATGCTAATTATTATCTCTTAATTATGAATATAACACTATAGGTTAAGTTGTAGAATATGATACTAGTTATGTTTGATTAGTAGCAACTTAATACAATCTCAAGATGATTGTATTATTTTTCTTGTATGTATATTATTACATTTGAAGCTATTTAGCTTATAGTATTGCTTTCTATGATCTTTTAGTATAGATTTTTGTTTCATAGAATCATGTACACTTTTTAAATATTTTTAGGTCATGGAGACCTGAGGGAAGAGTGGTGTATTAGGAACTTGAGTTTTAAGTGATATGACAATATCATACTTAGCCTCACATTGACTCAAATTATTGGTATTGAGTTGGATCCAATAGATGGACTTATGAATCTAAGATTTGATAGGTGGAACTTATAACATTCAGTCATATGGATATACACATATATATTATGGATGAGTATTCCATGTGGATGGATATTCCACAATTTTGTATACATTATTATCATTCCTTATTCATCATCTTACTTACTAGGATGTCCAATTGAGTAGTGATAGTATTGACATGTTATACTTTCCTGAAGCTATGTAGAGTAGTGATAACATAAACATATACACATCATTCATGCTAGGTTCCCTAAATACTTTTCTCTAATATGATAAACACACTCTCTATGTAAGAGAGATTAGCAGAAGCACTAGAGGGTTTTGTGGAACTCTTCTTGGTCATTTGTTTTGGCTTTTGTGGTAATCTCATGTGTTTTTGGAAAGTTAGTATGAATTTTATAGAGTTATTATGGGTTTTTCTTATAGTTTTAGACCCCAAGGTGGTCACGATAAAAATAATAAGAATAAGTGACATTTGTAAAACATGTTTTCATAATAGGAAATGTCACTGAGTAGGGTTTTGTAGGACCAATACTCTAAGAATAATGTTGTATGAGAGAACCATGATGAGTTCTTTAGGTAAATTTTACATTTATATGCAGGATATGATACTCAATAATATATTTTTATGTTTTTAAACTCTATATGTTAATCAAAAAATTTGTTTGAATAAAAGTTATCAGGATGATGACTAGTTTTATGGGGGAGGATGTCACATCTTGATTTTGCCCTATAATTAATAACTTTTGAAATTATAGATTAATATGGTTATTATCTAATTATCTTTATTTTTACTTAAAATTTATGATATATACTGGTATGGGACACTGATATTGTTGATTAATATACATGATGTGACAGTTGTATTTTAATTATTTTATACATTGAGGATGTATATTTGTTAGTTTTGCATTATTGGTTGATATATATACTGACTCAACGGACTACCTACTTATTATTAGGTGGATGTAGTATTGATCCCACCCTTAGAGCATGATGAGGGAGAGCATCATCAAAAATATGGACTAGATAAGACAATTAGGTGATGACAGATGAATTGCAAGTGACCCTACACATATGCACATTAGATATAATTTTTTTATGAGTAGCATGTATTAAATATTAGTGCATAGTTAAGCAAATATTATATGTGATTAAATTAGTATGTAAATTTAGTTCTTGATATGAATTAAATTCATTTAATTGTCTTATTTTTTAGAATAAATCAGGAAATAGATATTTAATTACTATATGTAATAGTAATTAATCTTATTGTTGGAAACAATTAGATAAATAAATAATTATCACTAGTTTAAAGAGCCTAAGATGTCTAAATTTGCTAACCTTGAGTTAAGGAAAATCAAAATTAGTCTTGGAAATACATACAAAATTTACATTTACATTTAAAATTAAAAAATAAATTTTATAATTACTTTACTTAACTTAGCCAGTTTGGCAGGCTAAGTGGAAGAAAGAATATAGTCTGGGAGTTGAGACAACTCTAATTAGTGATTATAAAGAAGAGTAAAATGCAATGAATGGAAGGGACTTCAATAAGTATCATGCAAAAGTAGAGGATAAGAGTTTTATACATAAATTAGAGAGCTTGGAAAAATGTATACAGAGACACAAAGAAGAAGAAAAGGAGGTTTTTTGAAGAAAAGTGGAAGAAAGCAAGAAATAGTAAGCTTATTCTTTTACTAGGAAAGTTTATATAAGGTAGGTTTTTCAAATTATATTTCTATGTGAAATATTTTAATCTTTGATATTTATATCATATATGTTTGAGATTTAATAAAAACACTTAATGGCTGAGTATGTAATATGAAATGCCTGGTTTAATTTAAGTGCTAGGTATTTATTTGAAATGCTAGACCAAATATTAAAGTGCTGACTCAAAATAGTTGAATTGTTGAGTCATATTTACATTTGGTTGAGTGTTTAAATATTTAATTACCATGTATTTTAATATAACATTGAATATATATAAAATTCTTATGTCTTTATAAAACTTTGTGATTATATATGAAATTGTTGAGAAATATTAAATGATGTGTCATTTAAGAAAATCACTGAGTTTTAACATGAACAGTTGGGTATATATTTTAAAACACATTACATATATAGAAATCACTTTTTGAGAACCCTTGTTATATATAGCATTGAGTTGTTAAAAATAAGTCACAATGTCTTACTCTTTTTGGTTATCATCTAAATATAATTGAGTATATATGTAAGAGCTGAGTTAAAATAATTGAAATGTTGTGCAATTTTATAGTGAAGAGTCATATTTTTAAAATGTTGAGTCAAACTAATGAATCATATATTTATTAAATAATTCTGAGTCAAAGTAAAAAAGGTAGATATATAGTGAATTTAGAATAGCAAAAAAATACTTTGAGCAGCAAAGCATCATACTTAGAAAGTCTGGGCAATTATTAAATTTATAAGGAATATTATGTATATTAAATGGAATGATGTACGCTAAGCACTACTAATTGAATGTTATGTATTCTATTGGTATGTATATTTTAATTGAAATGCCCAATTTTTATATAAGACACTTTATTGTATAATATTACAACGTAGTCATTTAAAATGCTAAGTTTCTCTCTATTTACAAAAATCTAGGTCACAAATCAAGAATGCCAAGTGGATAATATAATTCCAAGTCACTAAAAAATGAAAAGGTCAAGTCTTTTACTAAATCACTGAACCAAAATAAAATGTTGGGTTTATTTTGTAAATGTTGATGTGTTGTATAACTGGTTGGGTGGTCTTTATAAAATGTTGGGGTGCAGTGATAAAGGATATATATACATACATACATACATATCTATATATACATATATATATATATACATATATATATATGTGTGTGTATATATATATATACATATATATGTATATATATATATATGTATATATATATGTATATATATATACATATATATATACATATATATATATATATGTATATATATATATGTATATATATATATATGTATATATATATACATATATATATATACATATATATATGTATATATATATATTTATATATATATACATATATATATATATATACATATACATATACATATACACACACACACACACACACACACACACACACACACACACATATATATATATATATACATATACATATACATACACACACACACACACACACACACACACACACACACACACACACACACACACACACACACATATATATATGATGTGAATAAAAGTTTAAAATAATGCGAGAGATATTTATATTAAATACCTAGATGGGGTCCAAGTTATTCAAACCCTTCTAGTTATGTAGTTTTTAATTACATTAAAAAAATAAGTGGGCATTTTAATTTTTTCCTAGTGTTCATAGATGCAACTTGTAATTCACTAACATGTAATTAGGCACAACTATTTAATATGTAATGCCACTAGCGACTGGGCCATTTGGTTAGAAAATTGGAAATGAAAGAATGTACTCATCATAATCATATGGAAAATATAATAGTTATTCCACTAATATAGTATAATGTTATATGTTCTTTTATCTCTCTGATAAGTCTTATACATAGCTCATTTTTAAATGGAAGAGGGTGAGTAATATCTATTAATTACTCATTGATATTCTTATAATTGATTAAAATTCAAGCTAAAATTATTAAATAGTATGCATAAAAACATCATAAATATATATATATATTAAAATAGAACACGGAGTCATTATCAACTTTAGTGATGTATTGCTTGCATGCAAGATAGAATGTTTAGTAGAATTTTATTTGCCTCAAATTTTTGCATTATGGTTTAAATTGGTTACATAAAATAATGATGGTCGTGATTATCATGGAATCCATATAAGGATCTAGAATATTTTTCTATTATTAAATAAGTATTTGATAAGTAATTTTAAACAACTAAAGTATTAAGATATAAATATATCTATACACAGGCTTATTATTAAATAACTTGTTAGGACTTTAGATAATATGCCTATATCTATGTTAAAAGATTGATAATCAGAATAAGATTATATGAGATGTTGATTCTCAAACGTTATTTAGATCCTCTATTCCATGTTAGATTAGTAGGTGAGCTTTAATTAATTAGTGTTTGAGATGTGACTATTTATCCTTATAAGCCATTTTCATAAGATGATTGTGCTTAGAATTTTATAGTTTTAGGAATATCACTATGTTTTGGGTAAACAATATCAAAGATAGATATTTATTTGGTAATTTTATTATACTTCTATTTATTTAAAACTATATTCTTGGTGATTTAATTATAAGATCTAAATCTATATTATGGCTTTGATTATAATTCTAGTAGAGACAGACAATATATCTATAACACAATAGTGTTATGAGAACATGTCAACAAGGTCAAATTCTATAACAGCATGTAAAGATGAAGGCTTGTGTGCATTATATTTTGTAAGAGTAATTTATGTGTAAGTGATTAGACATTTATAGAATAAAATATGACATCAATATGTGTTCTTATAAATTATGCTTTCATATGATTATTATTGTGCAGTATGATCTAGGGTATACCTGGGCAGTATAATCATGTACTTTCTTGCTTAATAGTTATAGTTTAAGATGGATTATTCATAATGAGTAGGTTACTCATGCAGAATAAGATATGATAGTATGGTATATCATAGAATACTTAAAATTAAAAGTATATGCCTGGATGGTGCATATTGTAGTTGTATGTTTAGACTCTCACCTACATTGACTGATAAAATGTATGTATTGGATATTACTTGAACAATATGTTTGTAGCAATTACTAGGAAAACATGTATGTGTATATATAATATTGAGAGTGTAAATGAATGTTAGATTATACTTTATGTATTTTCATGACTTCTTTGTTATATATATGCTTTCTTGAAAAAGAGTGTATGCTTCCATGTATCTATGACTACTTAGTATGATTGATTACAATAAAACTAGTAGTTATGTCTTAGAACACTAGATTATGATAATATGGGTTATCATGGGATGTAGTTATTTGGATCTTATTGTAGTAATTTAGAATCTATAGTTTATTATGAATGTAAAACATAATCAGGTGGTATGAACTATGGTCATTATTTATAGTTTAGAGATTGATTTTAATGCAATATTCATTCATACGTATATGTAATAAAAGACTAATTGCTTACTCCTATGTGTAGCATATGATGTGATATGATTTCTAGGAGGATGTAACTAGTATAAATATTGTTTTTATATAATGTATAGTGAGATACTATCTTTTTTTATGTATGAATTACATGTCATTACGATATCTTGTAATAGAAATAGGTTTTATATGATACACTACATGTTTAGTTTAGGACATCATACACACATGGGTACTAGTTTGTTCTCTAGGTTTTTGCACTATTCTATCTACCTATCCAAGAGGGGAGGGCCATTTCCTGATAGGTTATTATGGGAGGGATCATTGTCCTATGATTTGTGTGGAAAAGTGCTCAGATGATGCTCTCCTTTCCCATAATAGTACTACTTGCCTAGAGACTACACTTGAGATTAAAAGATACACAAATTTGTTCAACTCGATATCTAAAGTACATAGTATATATTTCTTGTATTAAAGATGAACACCCAATGAAAATGTAATTGTATTTCATTGGTTTATACTTGAACAAAAAAATTTATATTATGAGACCAACCATAGCTGTGTTTAATGTATTTATTTTCCTTGGAGTGGTAATATGATACATATTATTTTTACTATTTGATTTTAGAAGTAATTTCATTCAGAGTTGTTTGGTTATTTGTTAGTATGTTTAAGAGGAATGAATGTTAAGTAATTAGTCTCTCAAAAAAGTTACTACATTATTCTAAGTAAAAATTAAGGGGTTGTTGCACTTGGGATACCCTTAAACTATAGAGACATTTCCTATATATAAAAATCAAATTTTTCTAAAATAGGGTTGAATGAATAACCTTCCTCCTATGTATCCAATGATTTCTTAAGATCATGTTGTAATTTATGTATTTTTCTATTATATAAAACTCAATTAATACCATCTTGGGACCTAAAGTGACTAGGAGCATGATGGTACCTATGTAATTAGATTTGAGGTGGTCATAACCTTACAAGGTTTTACGTGTGGTTGAAAAATTGGTTTCCCCGTAACCAAGTTTTTATTTGAAATAAAATGGGATGATGTTGATTATCACTCCATGATCAACCATACCTCTCTTCACATAATTGTTATAGATCCATACATGTAAAAATAAGGCTTAATATCCCCTCCTTGCCATCTTTGAGTTAGGAGGAAGGTTTTGTAAATCAATGAAGTAACCAATATTCCATGACTCATGACGAGATGGAAACATGTGTAGATGAATGTGGTTGATATGAGATTATGGATTAGTGGTAACACTAGATAAATGTAAAAACCCTAAGAAATTAAGCAAGGCTTATCAATGAGCATAAGATTTCTTGATGAAGTTTAAGAATGAAATGTGGGAGAATGTTTTGGTTAAATTAGATATTAAATCATAGTTCCCCATGAGTATAGGATCAAACTCTATTTACATAATGTTTGAGGTATGGAGGGTTATATTATGATACTCTATAGTGTGATTAATGATTTTTTACTCCTATTTTATTTCTATTTCTATGACCCATATCATTCTAGTTTTGACTTAGACTCCCAATTGAGGAACTATATCAGTATTCATAGTCTTAGAGGTAGAGGCTTCAACATCATGAGTACATGCCATCATGGGTAGGTTGTGATGAATATGTTGGTTTTGTGGGACATATTATGGTTGAAATTGTGTAATGAATGTTTATTGGTTAAGGAAGGGGTTATGATATATTTGGAGATTCTAATTTTGAGGCAAGATAAGACTATTTGAAAAGACTTGGGAACTTATCTTATTGTTCCCTTGGAGCATGTCTGTGAATGTTTACCTCTGATATTTTAGGAATATTCATATAATTATTTTATATTATCTATAGTTTTGAGTGTCATGAAAATAACTCAAAGTAAGAGGAAATAAACGTTGAAATCTTAGTCTCTAAGTCTCATGTTCTATGCATGTTTGCCAAATCCTCGTTTATTATTTCATTGGTAATATGTTTGGTTCTAAAACTCGGGGTATTATTTGCCTATTAAGTATTGATTTTGGTTATGATTTTGATGTTTCACATTGTGTGGTGGTGGTTAGTTTAATATAACCACATGGATGCTAAGATGGGGATTCTAGTTTCTAACCCCAATTTTGTTGTTTACATTGGTGTTGTTTGTGGGTTTATATTTATTGTTGTTCATAGGGTTTGGCTTCTTACTCTAGTTAGTGACACCATCATTAGTGGCATTCTTTTTTAGATTTAGGATCTTGGTACCTTGGTTATTATCATTATTTTTTATTTCACTTTAAAATCCCCCATTAATTTGTCTTGGGGTTATAATGTACCATTGGTCTCGTAAGTTTGTCAAACACTATCAATAACTTCCTAGTCAATTTGAAAGGTGATCTCAAGGGATTATTCATAAGATTGATATAGGAATTTATATACATCTTCCTTTGTTTCTGTATTGATGGAATGAAGGAATAGATCATACAATTCCTATTGGTCCATATTGGGTGCACTAGTAGAGTAATAGAAAACCTACCACCATCTTGTGATGAAATGGGAAACCAACTCATTATGTTATTGATTGATATCCAAGAGTTCATGTATTGCAGTCTTCATGAGATTCTTCATATTGAAGGATTTGAAAAACTCATCCATGAGTTTGTGGAAAGTATGTATAGATCCCTTAAGGAAGTAGTAATACCAATTGAGTGTTATCCCATCTAGGTTTTTAGTGAATTTTTTTGCAAAAATACCATCCTGAAGGAGGATCTTCCTAAAGGATATAACATAGGATTTAACGTGTGCATTGGGATGTCTTTCCCCTTTGAATTTGGGAAGGTTTGGTGGGGGATGTGGTAGAGGAACCCACCATATGTTAACATTGAGACATTCCCTATGGTATTCAACATAAGTACACAAGTTGTTAAAGTCCATTTTTTATTTTAGTGGGGTTGTAATGAAAAGGTGGGATCACATAGGGCTTGGTTTGCTAACCAATATGTAACTACCCCTCAGAGTTAACTATAATTAGGTTAATTTTTTCTAACTCAATAACAAATTTATTTAACTCATTCCAACACTAATTGTATTTAAATAAATTCATAATTTAAGTAAACTATGATATTAACCAATAATTTAACTATTTGAATCATTTAGTTAATGACCATTTAATAATAAATATTGATTTTCTTTCACAAGCATAACATAGTAGAGTATTAAATTACCCATCTTGGTAATTCAACCATTATTGATTAAATAATATAACAAGTAGATATAAAAATCCAACTATTGATGTTATAAATTTAACATCAAATAGTACAAGTATACAATATGTAATATCTGAATATCAGATTATAAATATATAAGTTCCATAGAACATATGACTTAATTAACTCATTAATATCCAAAATAAATATTTAATAAAGCCTCTATCAATTGATTTTTGGAAGGGGAGGGATAGTATCATCTGAGCATTTTTCCACACCAATCATGGACCATTGATATCTTATATAATATCCCAATAAGGGAATGTCCCTTCTTCAATAGATAGGTAGATAGTGATAGTATAGAAATTGAGAAAGTCAACTATAATATATGTATTATAGGATAACTATCACATGTAGAATATCATAAATAAATGGGTTCTAACATGATATTATGAAATACATACAAACTAAATCAAACAAATGAAATGATAATGTTCAAACCATAAACATTACTTTGGCCAAAGTTTTAATATATTTTTACAGATCTCAAGATTAGTCAAACACACACACATAACTCATTTTAATAACTTCATTATATATATTATAGGCACTAAGTAGAAAATTCTATCTCACCTACTTTTTTAGAGTCATTAAAACCATATTTTTTATACTTAAATAATATTTAAATCAACATATTAAAATATTAGATTTTTATATAAAATGACATAACATAGAATAATACAAGGAGACTATTAATTACCAAACATTTTATCACATGCCTCTAATTATTGTAAATCAGCTAACTATCATTAAATACAACCTTTTTAAGAAAACCAACTAATTTATTTAACATATGCATAATAATAATGTTCAATTAACCCTCTATTAAAATAATGAACTATTGTTTAACAATCTAGCTTTTGACTATGTCAAATTATTTATAAATACTATTCAAGTGCCCACAAAATTCTTGTTTCTAAAATAGCCACATAAACGTATATAATTATATCACATGATCTATATAATTATTTATGTAATGAATATCCCCTTTTCATTATAAAACCCCAACTGTAATTTTTATTTAATTTATCTTACACCACTCCCATAAGACAAGTATATGTGCAAAATACATCTTATAAAAAATTATTTCCAACTAAGACTTATTAAGGTCAAAATACCTTAATTTTTGAACAATGAGGACCCATGTGTCAAATTATACAAATTTTTACTTTGAAATTGAAAATTCACTTGATCAAAGTGTTACTAGCATGTTTGCACATTATTTTTTATTTGAAGCTCATCCACACCATGGTCTAGATAAATTATTGGTTCATGGTTCTATTTTCACCTTGTCTAAGTTTGTTAGAATTTTTCCTTCATGTTTCAAGTAATAGGTTTGATGAGGCCTTTCTTGAATTGGATGTGTCTGAATTTCATGATTTAATCCTAATTTGGCTTTTTACTAACCTTTGGTCTATAAAAAGTGGAGTTAAATACATGTTTAAAGTGTTATTTATAAATTTATAAAGACCATGGACATGATGAAGAGATAATATGGGGTGCTAAGAGTGATTGGAGTAAGTATGGAAGTGCATGGTATTCAGTCAGTTCCTCATTGTGTCCATCTAGACATTCTAGTCTAATGGTAAAAACTCTGAGTATATTGGTGCAGTCATATCTCACACATGTAGATGAATCAAGAATAATGATCCAATAAGTTGCTTAAAATTTGTTCCAAGACCATATGAAAAAATTTTCACCTCACATAAAAAATCATAAAAAAAGATTCAAACATGCAAAGTTGCCATCCAAAGTATTTTTCACTGATTTTTCTACAACCATTTTTCAGGGAATTGAAACAAAGCCTAGTGAGTATCTTGAGAGGCCATATTTTGCACATGTGATAGTTTTAGGATAAATGGTAAATTTTTTTTGTTTATATTCATGCAAAAACCATATGCATCAAGTTTTAGCTCATCCACCAAAGCACATCAAAATTTATGGATGTCCAAAGTTGCCCTCCAAAGCATTTTCCATTATTTTTTCATACTTAGTCATATTGATTCTAACAATATATGGGACATCAAATTAAATTCATGTGGATGTCAAATTTAATCCCAATAAAAATATGACATTTTTTTAGATGTCAAAATTAAGCCCAAGAAAAAATTCATATGAGCTTAAATTTGATAGTCTTCAAGATGTCAAATACGTTCATGCATACGTCAAATGGGAGTGCAAATAGAGATAAGTGAGCATATTAGTGAAATCATATCTCTCATGCATAGAAGCTTCAATATAAATGATCAAATAAGTTTTTTCATCTTCATACCTAGATCATATGTGCTAAGTTTTAGCTCATGCGATAAAGCACGCCAAAAGTTATGGGGATCCAAAGTTGGCCTCTTAGCCAAATTTCACTATTTTTTCCATCCATAGCTAATTTTTTAGGGTGAAAATAGACTCAAGTGAGTATGTTAGAAAGGTTATATCTCACATGCATATAAGCTTTAGGAGAAATGGTCAAATAAGTTTTTTCATCTTCATAGATAGATCATATGCATCAAGTTTTAGTTCACGTGATAAAGTGCAAAAAAAGGTACAAATGTGCAAAGTTGCCCTCCAAAGAATTTTTAATTATGTTTACATGTCCAAATTGAGTCGATTAGACATATTGAATGTGTTATATCTCTAAAATGCTATAGTTTTAGGAGAAATGGTCAAATGAGTTTTTTTATCCTCATACCAAGAATATATGCACCAAGTTTCAACTCACATGACAAAGTGCACCAAAATATATGAGGATATAAAGTTGGTATTTCAAGAATATTTTTTTGTTTTTCCATACTCAGCCACTTTTTAGGGAGTGCAAACAAAGCTGATAGCTTTTAAATGGAGGGTCCCAACAATTTGGTGGTAAGGCTATGCAGGATGTAAGATTTTTATTTATGCAAATTTCTAAATGAAAACCAATATTTTAATTGGGTTTTCATAAATTCCCAAGTTTAAGTAAAAAAAATTAGCCACTCAATGCAGATATAGTCATGAGTATTTTTTAGCAGCAATAAGGAGCTTCATCAGCACAGGGCCCACCAACTAGTTAGAAATATTTTATTTTGTAGAATTTTTTTTAATATTCAAAAATAGAATTTTATTTTCTAAAAACATGTGATAGTTTGTTAGCACATCGAACTAGAGGTTAGATCATTTAAAAAACTCTAGTGTATGCTAGAAACTTTGTAAAAAAAAATAGTTGTCCTTATTTTTGTATATTTGTTATCAACATGATTGACCGGTATGCTGCCTTGACATCATATAAAAGGAGGAAGTATCAATATTTTTAAAAAAGGTTGGGGGGGGGATTTTTAGAGTCAAAATCATTTTGTAAACTTGAATCAAGCAATACAAGCAACAAATTCTATAAATATTGCCTAGTAATTGTCTGTGTGTTTACTATCATGGCTTCTCTCTCATTTGCTTGTTCTAATTTTTAGATTTGAATTGTTCTTATGAATTATTGGTGTGAAACTTTTATTTTATATTTGTTAACTTGTGCCAATTCTAGGTTGAATGAAAGTTCTTAGGTTCATTTCATTTTCTTGCTCTTTTTGTATTTGGGCCAATGTTGTTTGCTTGTAGGAGCAAATATTTAAAATGAGCTTGGTTCTTATCTACATTTTTATATACCTTCTTTAGAAGTTTGATTGATGTGTGATGTGATTTGGGATAAGCTATTTCACTTCAGATGTTGGTTTTAAGTACATGCTTGGATGAAATCTAAACTTTGTCATGATGTTTATAATAAAGATCAACGATATTTCTTTCTGCCCTATACTTCATTGTGCTCTTTTTTGACCTAGATCACCTTAGATTAGATTGTCATTGTAAATATATATTCTAAATTAATTACTAATATATTTATTTATCATAATTCATTATTCTTTGCACAATTACTACATAATTTTCATAAATTTATTATTTGGCCATGATGGCTCCCAACCACCACTTAATATAAATATTGTGAAACAATCACTTGTTCTACCTCTATTGCACCAATAGATAACAAGGTTATCATAACTTGTAACTCATGCACTAAATTCTATGAATTATAAAATTATAAATGTTTCTTAACACTCTAGGAACTTGTGGTACACATTTAGGCATCAACAAGAGGAACTTCACTAGTGCTAGAAGGAGGGCTTTCAACAAATCTTTTTGAATTTGTAGGATCTTTGCTAGTTTTGTTGTATTTTGATCAAAGATTACTCTATTTTTGACATATTTGTATTTATTTTAGCATAATTGTGTAAATTTTAGTGATCTTCATAGTTGTAGACTAGTCTTTGGACTTATTTAGATATAGATTGACATTCTTTGAATATATATGCTTAGTTGTGATAAAGATGGATTTAAAACTGTAAATCCAACTATTTTGAGGTTAGTAATAGATTTTTTGATCAAAGATTCATAACTACTTTACAAATTTGAGTTTATTTGGACTTAAACATGTAAAGATCATTCATACTGGTATATTTGGATAATTCTTTGAGCTAACTTAGTTAAAGAGTGTTGTCCTTTATTGTTCTTAATATGAATATTTGAAAAAATTGTTTAATGTGTAAATCTAATAATTATTCTTTGTAAAGATTGATTTGACACACCATATTTCAAACATGACTCAAATTCCTTAAGCTAGAATTACAAAACTAAGACTGAGGTGAGCAAAAATCCTCATGCTCCCAATCTACTTTATCAGTTCAAGATACTCATGTATTTAAGGTATAGCTTGGTTAGGTGATTCTTTGATCAACATACTAGGTATAGTACATGATATTCCTTGAAATATTGAAAATTATTTACCAACTTTTAGTCTTAGTGGTATTGTAACAATAGAAGAATATGTTAAATCATTTAAAGTTGAATTAAGATTATTAAATATGACTCATGAATATGTAACTTGTAGACTATTTCCTTTTAATTTCAAAGATGTTACATATGAATGGTTTCTCAATCTACCTGAAGACTACATTACTAGTTAGAATGATTTTAACAATATTTTCAAGAAAAATCATTAGTCCCTATGTCATGTATCATCTATTCACCATAATTAAAAGGGACGTTAATGAAACCATTAGAGCATTTAATGCTCAGTTCTAAAAAATATTTAGTATAAATGTAGCCCCTTAGAGACCTAATGAGGATTTAGCCTTAGAAATTTAAAGAGATGTTATGGATCCCATAACTTCTATATCCTTGAAAAGGTCTCTTCCAGTCATAAACACATTGACCTAGGCCTACTTTGAAGCTATGATCATTAATGACCAAATAAATCATTAGGGTCAAATGATGTATTCCATGTCTAATGTCAATTCAAATTAGCCCATCTAGAATGTCATTCTTGGTATGTGTACTTTAACACCAATTCAAAACCATTTTCCCTTGAGTCATGCATATCTTTATCAACACCTAGAGCTCTTGAATAGAACTATAAGTTGATTCAATCCAAAAAACCATAGAACTTTAATAGCCATGACTATTAATAATGCTCCAATTTGTGAGCCTAAGACACCAAATAATTTAAATGACTTGATATTCAAAATGGTCTAAAATCTAAGCACTAACTTTCTTTAGTTTCAAAAAAATTAATAAATACAATGGAATGCTCTAACAAAAACTTTTATTCTCAAAGGTTTGATAGGCCTCTAAGTATTTTACATGATGATAGTAATAGTGGATCATCTAAAAACATACAAATATGTTTATGTGATATTGTTTTGGTTGATCATTGTAATTTTTTTGAAACCTCTAAAATTGTGCCTAATCAAGAATTTACTACAGGGACATCTAGGTTTGTAAGAGAATCTCAAGGTTTCAAGAATGCCTTTTATTTTTCATTTGAAGATGGAGATGAAGACAAAGATGATCCAATTGAAGAAGTTGCATTTGAGATGACTTACATTCTTGAAGATTAAGAGAGATTGCAATTAAACATCAACAAGATGTCATCATTAATACATCTATAGATTAAGAAGAAGAGTTTTTGGAAATGTATATGGATCAAATACAAGATAATATTTCTGTAAAAGGTAAACAAAAAGATAGCTCACATAGGCTTATTTTTGAAATGGAGAATACTTGTGAAGAAAATGATCATTGGTAGCAATCATACCATGATTTTTTGAGTAAAATCAAGGAGTTGAAGATGGTAAATAAGGGAATAGAATAACACATGGATGCTTCCTATAAGGATTTCCCTAATGATCTAGAGTTCCTAGAAGGTGGTATTATTTTGGAATAACCAAAACAAGACAAGCTGAAGCCTGACTGGATAGAAGAGATGCCCCTCTTCACTAAGGATGAAGATAAAGTGGGTGAATCAGATCAAGAATTGTCATGTGACTTTATAAAGAGGCCAACCATATGGGACCAACATGTTTCTCATGATGATATTATAGATGAACATCATTTAGTTGATTAAGATGAATAAGCCTTTTGGAATGAATTGGAATATTTTTGTGCAAAGATTGGTAGTCCACTTCTACCTCAAAAAGAGCCTAATGAAGACATTAGTGTGAGGATACAAACCATGTTACCATTATTGAGTGAAGATGATATAGGCCAATACCTATCTATGGAAAAAATAGAATAAACACTCCTACTATAAATTAAGAGGATTTGGGAGGAGGATGATTGGATTTTAGACTCGTATCTTCGATCCATGTACTTGAGAATGAATATGGGAGCCCAAGTCACACCATCAAGAAGACCTAGGCATCTAAACACCCATATTTGTAGGAATATTTCATTAAAAAAACTCAAGATTCAAGGTTTTGTAGTAGACTAAATAATTTTCCATTTTATCTTGGAGGTAATTATTCTATGAAGTTAGTATAGGGCCTCTATTAGTTTCTTTCCTATTCTTTCTTTCTTTTTTTCCCTTCCTATCCCTTATTTGTATATAATGCATGTATATATTTATTTGTATTTTGTGCTTTGTTCCTTGATTCTAAATAAGTAATTTTGGATATCCCTCAGCTTGAATTTCATATAGGCTTCTCAAGAGCTCTATAGTTCAAAAATTAAGGTATGACTTCTCAACATTGGTTGATCATGGGTTTTTGAAGTGTGAGTTTGATGTTGTAATTTAGAAATACTAGTAATGATCAATGGATGAGTTAATTATTCCTTGAGACTTTAAACCTTATTCTAATATAGGATTAGTTTTATTAAGGATTACACATGTATAATGAAAACTTAACATATTAGAACACAGTCCTGCTTATACTTAAAAAACATTAATTATCTAGGATAAAGTTTACAATCAAGGATGATTGTTTGAAAATCAAACACTTAAAAAAATTGATAAACTCAGCTGACTTGTTTCCTAAATTTTTTTGGAAGCCCAAAAAATGATCTAAAAAAATACAAAACTAAGATCTTATTGTAAAATCAAAATATTTCTAAGCAAAGGTGATTCTGGTAATCTCTACTAGGGCTATGGACACCTGATTATCAGTGAAGTAAGGCCTTGAGTGGAGCAAAAGGCATCTCTATCATGGTTGTGGATATTTGGCTGGTAGTAGAGAAATTATCAAGCCTTTCTTGAGCTAAAAAATGGTTCCTATTAAATATTCAAACATGTTGAAAGTTAGTGTTAATGATTAAAGCCATGAACCTAGAAGTTGTTCTTTAAATATTTTGGTAATCAATAAGTGGAATCAAAGCACACACACAACATGACTAAGTTTTGATGTTTGATACTAATTTTGTTTATGCAATAGTTTTTCTAACCATGAACTAATCTAAATAATGGTGCCTGATCAAATAGAATAAATAGCTTAATTATTAGTCTGAACTAGAGTCTCTAAATTCTAAGATATTGCTATGTTTCCTCCAAAAGTCATCATTTGTTGAGGTTAACATACCCCAAATTCTAAAAAATAGAGACTCATGTGTCAAATTATGTAAATTTGTAACTTGAAATTGAAATTTTACTTGATCAGAGTGTCACTAGCATGTTTGCATATTATTTTTCATTTGAAACTCATCCACATCATGGTCTAGCTGACTTATTGGTTCATAGTTCTAGTTTGACCTTGTCCAAGTTTATTAGAATTTATCCTTCATGTTTTAGGTTAAAAATTTGATGAGGTCTTTATTGAATGAGTTGTGGCTAAATTTCATGATTTAATCCTAATTTGGCCTTTTACTAGCATTTGGTCTGTAAAAAATTGAGTTAAATTCATATTTAAAGTGTTATTTATCAATTTATAAAGATAATGGATAAGTTGAAGAGACCCTATGGGGTGTCAAAAGTGCTTGGAGTAAGTATGGAAGTGCATGGTATTCATCTGTTTCCTTATTATGTCCATCTAGACATTTTGGTCTAATGGTAAAAAATCTGAGTGAGCATATTGGGTTAGTTATATCTCACACATGTGGATGAATCAAGAGAAACGGTCAAATGTGTTGGTTCACCTTTGTACCAAAACCATATGAACTAAGTTTTATCTCATGTGATAAATAACATAAAAAGATATAAGCATGAAAAGTTTCCATCCAAAACATTTTCCATTATTTTTTATACAGTGATTTTTTAGGGAATGCAAACAGAGCTTAGTGAGCATCTTGAAGAGGCCATCTCTTGTACATGTGATAGTTTCAGGATAAATGATCAAATGGGTTTTGTCATATTAATTTTAAAACCATATAAACCAAGTTTTATCTCATATATCAAAATGAACAAAAATTTAAGGGTGTCAAAAGTCTCCCTCTAAAGTATTTTCCACTATTTTTCAGTCATTTTGATTCTAAGGGTTTATGGGACGTCAAATTTAAGCCTAGCCAAAAATACATATAATCTTAAATTTGATGGTATTTAGGATGCCAAATACGTCTTTGTAGACATCAAATGACATATGTATGGATTCTAAATTTAACCTTAGGTAAAAATTCATATGAGCATAAATTTGATAGTCTTCAAGACGTTAAATCTGTTCATGTAAAATTCAAATGAGTGCAAATAGATTCAAGTGAGCATATTGGTGTAGTTACATCTATCATGCATGGAAGATTCAAGAGAAATGATCAAATGGATTTGTTCATATTCATACCTAAATCATATGTGCTAAGTTTCATCTCACGCAATGAAGCACATCAAAAGTTATAGGGATCCAATGTTGGCCTCTTAGCCAAATTTCATTATTTTTTCCATCCATAGCCAATTTTTCAGGGTGAAAATAAATTCAAGTGAGCATGTTGGAAATGCTATATCTCACATGCATGTAAGCTTTAGGATAAATGGTCAAATGAGTTTTTCACCTTCATACCTAGATCATATGCACCAAATTTTAGCTCACATTACAAATGACAAAAAAATACAAACATGTAAAATTTCCCTTCAAAATATTTTTTACTATGTTTTCCAGGTTCAAATTGAGTTACATAGACATATTTAAGGTGTTATATCTTGAAAGTGATATAGTTTTAGAAGAAATGGTCAAATGAGATTTTTTATCCTCATACCAAGAACACATGTGCCAAGTTTAAGCTCATGCCAAAAAGTGTGCCAAAAGATATGAGGATGAAAATTTGGCCTTTCAAAAAAATTATATTGCTTTTCCATACTCAGCCACTTTTAAAGAGTGCATATAGAGCTGACGACTTTTAAATGGAGGGTCCCAACAGTTTGATGGTAATTCTATACACCCTTTAAGATTTTTATTAATGTAAATTGCTAAATGAAAAAAAATATTTAATTGTTTTTATATATATATATTTAAGTTGAAGTAAAAAAAATAGTTGCTCAATGTAGATACAGTGATGAGTATTCTTCAGCAACAACAAGGGGCTTCATCAACACAAGGCCCAATAGTTAGTTTAAAATTTTATATTTTTTAGCAAATTTTGTAATATTAAAAAATAGAATAGTATTTTGTAAAGGAATGTGCTAGTTTGTTAGCACATTGGTCTAGAGGTCAAATCATTTGGAAAACTCTAGTGTATTCTATAAAATTTGTAAAAAGGATAGTTGTCCTTACTATTATACATTCGTTGTCAACATGATTGACTGGTATGCTACCTTGACATTCTATAAAAGGGGAAAGTATCACTGTTTTGTAAAAGGGAGGGGAGTTTTAGAGCCAAAATTACTTTGTAAATTTGAAGCAAGCAATACAAGCAAGAAATTATGTAAAGATTGTCTAGTATTTATCTATATATTTGCTATCATGGCTTCTCTCTCAGTTCCTTGTTCTAATTTTTAGATTTGAATGGTTTTTATGGATTTTTAATGTGCACCTTTGATTGTAGAGTTGTTAACTTATACCAATTCTAGGTCGACTAAAAGTTTTTAGGTACATTTCATTTTCTTGCTCTTCTTACATTTGAGCTAATATTGTTTGCTTACAAGAGTAAATATTTAAAGTGAGCTTTATTTTATTTGCATCTTTCCATACTTTCCTTATAAATTTTCCTGATGTGTGATGTGATTTGAGTTAAGTTTTTTCACTTTACATGTTGGTTTTAAGTGCATACTTGCATGAAATATGAACTTTGTCATTATATTTAGAATAAAGATCAGTAATATTTTTTTATACCCTACCCTTCCTTTTGCTCTTTTTTTGACCTAGATCACTTTAGTCTAGATTTTCATTGTAAATATCCATTCTAAATTAATTCTTAACTTAATTTTTTTTAATCATAATTCACTATTATTTGCATAGTTACTTCATACTTTACATAGATTTATTGATTGGCCACGGTGGCTCCTAACCACCACTTAATATAAATATTATGAAACAGTCACTTGTTCTACCTCTATTCCACCAATAGATAATAGGATTATCACAATTTGTTACTCATGCACTGAATTCTCTAAATTCTAAAATGAGAAGTACTTCTTAACACTCTGAGCACTTGTGGTACATATTTAAGCATCAACAAGACTTATATGCAAGCATAATAATTTAAAATCATTGTAAAAATATTAGACAATACACAAATTCAAGTTTATATGAAAACATATATATATATATATATATATATATAAAGAGATTTCATTAACACAAGGCCCACCAGTCAGTTAGATATATTTTATTTTGTAGCAAACTTTGTAATTTTTTAAAATAGAATATTAATTTTTAAAGGCATGTGCTAGTTTGTTAGCACATTGGTCTAGAGGTTAGATCATTTGGAAAATTCTAGTGTATTATATAAATTTTGTAGAAAAGATAGTTGTCCTTATTTTTGTACATTTTTTGTCAACATGACTGATTAGTATGTTGCCTTAGCATTCTATAAAAGGGGGAATTATCACCATTTTGTAAAGGGGGGGAGTTTTAGAGCCAAAATTACTTTGTAAACTTAAAGCAAGCAATACAAGCAATGAATTCTATAAAGATTGTCCATTATTTGTATGTGTATTTTCTATTGTGGCTTCTCTCTCATTTGCTTATTCTAATTTTTAGATTTGAATGGTTTTTATGGATTCTTGGTGTGCACCTTTGATTATAGAGTTGTTAACATGTGCCAATGTAAGGTTGATTGAAATTTCTTAGGTTCATTTCATTTTCTTGCTCTTCTTGCATTTGGGCCAATGTTGTTTACTTGTAGGAGTAAACATTTAAAGTGAGATTTGTTCTTATCTACATCTTTCCATACTTTCCTTAGAAATTTACCTGATGTGTGATGTGATTGGGATAAGTTTTTTCACTTCACATGTTGGTTTTAAGTGCATACTTGGATGAAATTCTGAGCTTTGTCATGATGTTTGGAATGAAGATCAACAATATTTATTTCTGCCCTACTCTTCTTTTTGCTCTTTTTTTTTGACTTGGATCACCTTAGTTTATCTTGTCATTGTAAATATACATTCTAAATTAATTATTAATTTATTTATTAATCATAATTCACTATTGTTTACATAGTTACTACATACTTTGCATAGTTTTATTGTTTGCACACGGTTGCTCTCAATGACCACTTAATATAAATATTGTGAAACAGTCACTTTTTCTACCTCTATTCCATCAACAGAGACCAGGATTATCACAACCTATAAATCATGTACTAAATTATTTGAATTCTAAAATAAAAAGTGTTTCTTAACACTCCAAGAACCAATGGTACACATTTAGGCATCAACAAGGCTTATATGCAAGCATAAAAATTTACAATCCTCATAAAAACATTAGATAATACACAACTTCAAGTTTATATATATATATATATATATATATATATATATATATATATATATATATATATATATAAACTTGAAGTTGTGTATTATCTAATGTTTTTATGAGGATTGTAAATTTTTATGCTTGCATATAAGCCTTGTTGATGCCTAAATGTGTACCATTGGTTCTTGGAGTGTTAAGAAACACTTTTTATTTTAGAATTCAAAGAATTTAGTACATGATTTATAGGTTGTGATATATATATATATATATTACATTTTGAATTACATAATTCATTTTATTAAATAACTCAAACTATAGGCTTAAAAAAAACCATTCAAATACTTTAAGACCTCAATCATAAAATTAATGTTTCCATTTAACTTCCAATAAAAAACACAAAAAGTGAATGTCCCATAATAACCTTTTAATAGCTACAGTCTTGACTTATCTAATCTAAATCAATCCTCTAACGACATCTAATAGTTATAAAATATTATTCATTGATACTTTTAATTATAACTAAGATGGAGTCAAATAACCATTTGAAAATAAACTACCACTTAGAATGTTCTTTTTTGACTTAATAATATAACTAATTTAAACCAAATGACATACACAACAATCAGTCCAAACTTGCTTCTATGAATCATTTCATAATATAATAGTTCAAGCATTTATGTAAACATAATTCATCAACAGACTACAAAATAATTATTTTTTACATAGTATACAATGATTCAAAAAAAATGCATCTATATGTTTTCACAAGAGTGAATTCAATAAATAAAATCACAAAACCTAGTATACAGTTTATACATAACTACATAATCATGCACAACCATTTATATGATAGAGTTTATGGTTCATTTATACTTGACCCTATGGATGGGTGTAGCCCATCCTCATGACCATTTAAAAATTACCCTTATATATATTTTTAAATTTACAATAAAAAGTTAGAAACAATCCAAGATTGAGTAAAACTAAAACCAAACTCAACCTTCCACAAAACACCAAAATCCCATTTTTCAACACCGATATAATTTTATATACAAATATTCAATAAGTTAAAATTAAAATCAACCCATTTAATATTTCATTAAAATAACCTCTGTAGAGTCTTAACAAATGGTTTAAGAAAACAAAAAACATCAACTCCCATTTCTTTAGATAGTCAAATATAATAAATTCAAGCATTTGTGTTTATTCAAAATAATAGAACATAAATAGAGGTTTTAATCCCTTTTATATTTCTATTTTTTTCATATATTGATAAATATAATTAATCAAACATAATAACCCTTGAAATCCACAAAACCTTATTTTTAAATACCTAGGTTCCTTTTAACCATTTAAAATATAACATAAAGCACACAACCATTTATGGATTGGGAGGGCTTTATATGTGTTTGGTCCTCTGGATGGGCCATACCCATCCTTGGCATCTACCACATATAACCCTTTTTTTAATATTTAAATAAAATTTCAAGAACCTAATCTAATCAAACCAATGACAAAACCAATACATTCATAGAACATTTTAAATGATCAAACCAAAAAATAAACAAATTCAAGATAATACAAAACTAAATTTTTACTCTACCAATATCTCCTCATCAAGCTCTCTCCTTATTCTCCAAACTATTGGCCTCCCTATACATCTAATAGTTCCTAATTTTCATGCCAAAACTCCTAAAAAAAAACATAAAACTGGGTCTTCATAAAATGAATCTCCAGTTTCATCATTATTTTCTAAAATTATGGCATGATAACTTGCTAAAAACCCTTAATAGTCTAGTTAGTCAAACATAAAAATATCATGGCAAAAACATGCAACTCATAAAGTCTACCATGACTCCCATAATGACTTCGAATAAAATAGAAAAAGATGTTTAAAAAATTAAATTCCTAGAATATTCTAATTTGAATAATCATATTAAATAATGGTTTGGAAGAGCAATTTTGACCCTAAAAAAAGTAATCACCATGATTTTTTTAAAACTATAACCTTTTTCAACTCAAACATAGTCTAAGGTAAGCCATTGATGTTTATAAAACAATAAGACTAATGTTAGTAAATCAATGTGCCATTTCACTAATGCAACCACATTTCAATTAAAACATGCCTTAGACTAATCAAATCAGTCATTATATATATATATATATATATATATATATATATATATATATATACCAACTATGATTAAAATATCTCAATGATTTATAACATGTTGTACAATAAAATATCAAATGTCTTAATCACCATTGCAATCATGCCAAACATGGTGTTCCAACCAGTTAATATCAGTCATAAATTCAATCATTTCCAAAACATTAATGTATAATTTTTTACCATTATAAATATGGATTGAAACCAATCAAAATGTTAGTTCATGCAATCACATCTTAGATACCCTATCAAGAGTTTAATCAATATGTAATATCAACAATCAAAATTACCAATCAAAGAAACATGTCCATAATATAATGGATGCTACAAATAATCATTATTAAAAAATTAACAAATAATAAGTAAACTTCTAATCTAAGTGGTGTGTCCAGGGGTTATAGTTTCATTCTCTCATCTTTATCTTCTCTATCTTCTCTGATGATACCCTCCCTCGATCATAGTCAAGAGGGTGGAATTCATCTTGCATCCACCTCAGTATAATAAATATTAGTTAGATCATAACTTGACATAATCATAATAAACTATTGTAACTAAATAAATTGTGTAATCATAATCATATTTTACCATATAAAAATATAAATAGATAACAAAAATTTAATTATCATGATCATAAGTAATAATAACTATATACAATCAACATATTACTAATTCTATCCACTTAACACATTAAGTTAACCAATAACTAACCAAATAATCTAGTAATTAATAGATTAATGAGTCTAAAGGAAAATTGGGATGTAACATCCTTCTCCCCAAAATCTTGTCATCTTCCCAATTACACTTATTTTAACAAACATTATAGAATAAAATAGTGTTTATTAGGAAATAAACATAATATCCAATAAAATATGAAGCAAATAAATGTGGAAACAACTTATGAAGCTATTGATAATCTTCCCAAGGGGCACTATCTTCATAATATTGGTTCCACTAGACCTTGCACTATGACACTTCTCTATTATTCAGACTAAGTTTTTGAGTGTTAATTATTCTAACTAGTTCTACTATCACCACCCCAAGATCTAGATCCTATAAAGCATTCTAATCCAATACATGAGAGGGATTAAAAACATACTTTTTAAAATATGACACATTAAAAACTTTATACATTAGTGCTAAATATAGTGTCAAAGCAAGCATGTACACCATAGGATTAATAACTTCTAAGACCTCAAAGGGTCCCACATATCTAGGAGATAATTTGGCTGATCTTCCAAATTTAATCAAGTTTTTCTATGGTTTAAATTGCAAAAATATTTTGTCTCCCACTTATAACTACCTTTTTGTGCTTTTAAAATCAACACAACTCTTATGTCTATCATTGGATTTATCCAACATTTGCCTTATTAGCTTATCTTTATCTTCCATTTCTATAAGCAAATCTAGACCAAAGACTACCCTATCTTCTAATCTGCCCTAATTGATTGATGTTTTACACCTTATTCCATACAATGCCTCAAATAGAGCCATTTTTAATGATGATTTGTATGAGTTTCTATAGGCAAGCTCAACCATGGAAGATATTCTTCTCATCTATAATTTTGGTCTATGTAATACATTCATAAAATATCTTCTAAAACCTGATTCACCCTTTCTATTTATCCATATATTTTTATATGGTATGATGTATTAAAGTTCAATTATGTACCCAAAGCTAAATTAAATGTCAATCAAAATCTAGAAGTCATTTTTAGGTCCCTATCTGAAATAATACTTTTTGGAAACCCATGCAATCTATACACTTATTTCAAAAATATCTTTGCAAGAATAGGTGCATCATCTGAAATATTACCAAGAATGAAGTGAGATACCTTGATGAGTTTATAAACAACCACCAAAATCAAGTCATGTTAGTTTAGAGACATTGACAACCCTTGGATAAGGTTCATGTTAATGATTTTTCACTTCTATTATAATATGGTATGTGGGCACAAAAACCTATCATCATGCACATGATCAACCATAACTCGATATTTTAAGCATCATGAAACAAAATCTACTACATCTTTCTTAATTCATTTCCAAAAAATAATGACCTTAGCTCTACCAAGAGCTTAGTCACACCTAGATGGCTTGATTAAGGAGTATTATGTAGTTTCTTGATTACTACACTCCTAAAATTCTCCTTATATGGTACATAAATCCTTCCCTTCTACCTCAACAAATCATCATGCTTGAACTTGAATCCTTCATACTTAGGATCCTTAGCATTCTAAGTTAACGTCAACTCACTTTCTTATAAAATTAATTTCCTAGATAGAATTTAACCACTTGTTCATGAAAGGTACTCTTGATAGTAGCCAAAGTTGCTATATAACTTTGATGACTAAAGTTATATTTAACCCTATTTTATTTAATTTTTAATATTTAATGTCAAAATCATAATCTAAAAAAAATTCTAACCATCACCTTTGATGTGCATTAAGGTTAGGTTAGATAAAGATATACTTGAACCCTAAGTTATTAGTATTGAACTCAAATGGATTTTTCAACATATAATGACTCCAAAATTATAAGGCATGAAATATTATAACAAATT
This sequence comes from Torreya grandis, assembly GCA_037957365.1. Taxonomy (NCBI): domain Eukaryota; kingdom Viridiplantae; phylum Streptophyta; class Pinopsida; order Cupressales; family Taxaceae; genus Torreya; species Torreya grandis. Next base: position 1,012,695 of record JARHVA010005273.1, on the reverse strand, counting down.
TTTGATCATGTGGGACATAATTTTTCTCATATAGTTTCAAATTTTTTAGATTCATAAGCTACAACAGAACTTTCTCACATGAGAACTCATCTAAGACCATCTCTTAAAGCATCAATTATTATTGAGAATTGGTTATTTGGATCAGGAACTATCAACACTAGTTTTGAGGTAATCCTTCTTTTTATCTCTTAAAAATCTTCCTCACACTTCACTGACCACATAAATTTATGATTTTATCATTGAAAAGAGGTAATAGTATTTGTTATCTTAGAAAATTTTAGAGTAAAATTTTTATAGTATCCATCTAATCTCATAAAAATCCTAACTTTATGGACATTTTTAGGTGCAAGCCACTCCATAATGGCTTTAATCTTTGAAATATCCATGGATATTCCTTCTGGATATGTAATGTGACCAAGGTATTGTACCATTTTTTGAGAAAAAACATATTTATACAACTTCCCAAAAAATTTATGTTTCCAAAACCATTGGAGAACCAACTTAAAATTCTCTATATGCTCCTCCTCAAATTCTGAATAGATGAGGACATTGTCTATAAAAACCAACACAAAATGATCTAGATAATCCTTGAACACAATGTTCATGAGATTCATAAATTTTTCTAGTGCATTAATTATCCAAAAAGGAAGAACCATGAAATCATAATCCCCATATTGAGTCCTAAAATCTATTTTCAAAAGGTCATCCTCAAGAATCCTTAACTTATGATATCTTTTCAAATATTAATCTTTGTGAAAAGTGATGCTCCATGCATTTGATCAAAGATATCATCAATTCAAGGCAAAGGATACTAGTTTTTTTATCATTTCCTTATTCAGCATCCTGTAATCAATACACATGTAAATGGTTCCATTCTTATTAATGAACATAACTAGTGTACCCCATACTGACATGCTCATTTGAATCAACCCTTTGGATAATAGCTATTATAATTGATCCTTCAACTATAAAAAATAATTTATCATTCTATAGGGGGATTTATATTATGGTTCATATCCTAGAATTATGTGAATTGAGAAATCAAAATCTCTCTTAGGAGGTAAACGTCGAAAGTCTTTAGGGAAAACATATCAAAAATCTTGGAGAAAAGGATAATATTTGATGGAAGGTTCATTTGATTCTTACATCTCATTTATCTTTATAATAAATGCTTGACACCCTTTTATCTAAGTTTTATTCAAATAAATTAATAAAATATGTCTAAATTTAAGCTCTTTTTTTGCTCCCTTAATTTGGTTTTGATTACCTAAATCATCTGAACATTCAACTTTTTTTAAGTAGACAATCTACCTTAGCTTTATGTTGAGATAACCAATTTACTCCTAGGATCAAATCATATGACCTTAGTAGTTATATAAATAGATCCAATACCATAGTGAATATATATTTTGATCTCATATTTGACCAAACATTTGTTGACCTTGACCTTAGATTCATTCCCATATTGAATTGTCCATGCATTTTCCATAATTCCAATTTTTCTAGACAACTTACTAAGCATTTCAAAAAAGATAAAGCATTCATTAGATACTATGTAAATCAAAATTAAAATTGGATGAAAAAATAAAGTACTTAAAAAATCAATATAATAATCCCAAAACTTAACTTGATGGTTGTCAATAGCTACATGAATTCCCTACTAGAAATATCCCTACTTTAGAGTGGTGCCTTTATTCTTACCATCTGATTTCCCCTAAGTATACTCCCTAGTGTAATGATCACCTCCATAGATGAATACTATACCAAGTGGTTCTTTCCTTTGATATCGTTAATTTCCCTTGAAACCTCCCTTGAAATCATTTCATAGTTTCTTATTCTTTGAATCACTACTAAACTCAACATTCTGATTCTTGAATTGATTTTAAGAGTTTTCACTCCTTTTCCAATTCTTCTTTTTGAAAGTCATTTTAAGACCTCCAAACTTTTTCCTAAATTTTTCTCTGATTTGAGCAATTGAATTAATTTTTTTATCCTACTTTATTACCTTTTAAAAGACTTGATCCATAGTAGATGTCCCATGCACATCCACCTTGCATCCAATTTTGGGTTTTAATACCATAATAAATTTCTTGATGCAAAACCCTCTCATCTGCCTAATACTGAGAAACAAATTTTAGGAGCTTGGTGATTTGATCCCAATATTCATTCCCTATAAGGTATCCTTACTTTATTTTTTAAAAATTTATTAGATTCTAGTCAAAATAGAGTTAGGAAAACCAACATGATCTGAACAAGGTCATGAACTATTCCCACATGGTGGTAGTAGTGTCAATATTCATCTCTAATTTCTTATTTTCCCACCACATTATTACTTCACTAGCCAACTGGTAAGCTCTTCAAACTACTTTTATAACTTTAAAAGTAACTGTTTATCTCAAAATATTTCTCCATCTTAGTTATCCATGATTTTACTCCATCTCTTAGAATAATTCCATCTAACTTGGGTGGATTAACTTTCTTCATGTCTCATGCAAGCTCAATAGCTACACATTCTCTCATATATTGAAGAACCTCTTCTTGCCTAGGATTTTGAGTAACTTCTTACTTTTTAGGATGATATGCAGTTCATTCTAATTATATTCCTATATATGGCCATGAAATTCCTACTTAAGGGTAACTATCTGGTCCCTAGTCTCATTTATAGCTATGAGAATATAATCAAGCTTTGTAGTTT